>CM054145.1:3304012-3326512 GCA_028751875.1 Rapana venosa
ACAAGCAAGCACGTCCACGTCTCTTTAGTCAAATAGATGTGTCACTTGGCACAAATGCACAACATCAACACACACTTCAGTCATAAACCTTTCTCAACGAATAGTGAGTGCACCACATACAGGATAATATATCGCAATACCCCCACGACTTAACACTTCAAGCTTTTTCCCCCCAGCTGTTTATAAAAACACACGAAAGTCAGACACAGCAAATTACTGAGAAATCCACCACGAATATATATACCTTCAAGTCCAAAAACTAAACACTATTCTAGAAACTTCAACGTCACAGAAAAAACAACTCTAATCCGAATTTGAAAATAGATAGATCAATAAAACGATCACTTCACGTGGTTGACAATGGAAAGCACAGCATACATATACATACTTTCAAAACGATCGTGACGAAAAGGCAACCAGTCGCCAAATCTGTGCACCTTACTGCTCCAAGTACTGTGGATGTAATGATTGGACTGTCGTGCCGTGTTCTTTCCTAAGTGCCTTTCTTAGGGCGTGAGTCACGTATAGGCAGGCGGGACGGGCCAACTGACAGCACACACTGAATGACAGTGACACGGGAGCTGAAATGGTTTTGAACAACCACAAACAAACGACACACAACTAACTGTCTTTGAGAAAGTCGAGGTGTGTTGTTGAATCGGTGCCAAGATATCGTAAGGGCTGTGGTCGTGATGTGGTTTGTCAGTGGGAATGTTTGCACTTTCCCAGAGAGATAAAGGCGTAGTGGGTGAGGTTAAGGGGCGATATAGGGTTCGATTCATAGAATACCTTGTGAGTAGTCGAGCCTTTTGCGTACTCTGGGATTGTAAATTTATAGGTATGACGGTGATCACGCGCCGACACACCCACACATACACACACATATGCGCGTCCGCGCACACACACACACTCTCACACACATTTAAACCTTTCAGCATAACACTATCACTCACTATCAGTCCCTAAACACTGACTTAAATCTGGGCTGGCTATCAAACGATCTCCCCCCCCCCCCCCCCCCCCCCCCCCCCCCCCACCCCTCCCCCAATCATTTGATTTTCAGCATACATGTAGTTTTCCGTCACTCTTAACAGACGAGTATGTATTACAGATACATCCTTTCGGCAAGGTTAGCATGGCCTTCTTTTGGGCAAAACAGTTTTCCCTAGCCACCTGCGTAAACACCCCCCCCCCCACCCCTCCTTCAGTATCGTAAGGGATCACAGGATCCTTTTATCCTTGGAGCTAACACTGGCACTGACTGCACTCCCCCGAAAGCCCTCGGACGTAACTAGAAAACCTCAGTCCCTGTTTCCAAAAGTATTGCAGAACATCTCACGTACAGGGTGAAAACCCTATCCGCCTTTCCTACAATAGTCCAGCCATGGCCGAGGGTATGGATGGCGCATATATACCCAGCATGTAATCTGTGTGCTAGGAAGTCTCAATGAAGGCGTTGAGCGGTGGGGCTGTATAATAACCACCATCCCAGAAGACCAACACAAGCACGTGTAGTACTCTGCTTTCCCCAAGCTAAGGTTAAGCAGCGTCGAGCGTGGTTACCAAGTGGATGGGTGACCGTTTGCGCGCCTTGGCTTCAGTGCAGTCCCCCAGTTCACCCAGCTGTAAATGGGTACCTGCCCTCTTTAGGGTCAGGGAAGGTAAAGCAGCGAGGGAGAGGTGATGGGCGCCGCTCTCAATATGCTGGCCCCTGGAGAAGCTGAGGTCTGTGTTGCCTCGCTCCCCTACGACCACATAGATTATGGGACAACTTTACCTTTAAGAACTGCCCGCCATGTTGGCACATATGTTGCTATTGTTGAGAGCATAATATGAAGAGCTCCTGACCAGTGAAAAAACGCTAACTGAAGAGGTACATCCTACGGGCACGTCACACGAACATCTAGACTGGCCAAGACTGTCCTACAGGGAACAGTACAAGGAGGGAGACAGAAGAGGCAGACAGAGAAAACAATGGGAAGACAACATCAGAAAAAGGACTGGCCTTGAGTGGAACGACTTGCTACGGAAAGCTGAAATACACGAAGAGTGGAGGAAGCTGGTTGCAAAATCTTGAGTGGTGTCCCAACGGTCTTCTAGACTACGGGATAGGTGACGGTGAAGGTGAATAAGAGCGTGCCAGACGAGTGTTGGGCTGCTCAAAACTCTTTTTTCCAGATTCTCTTCGTCTGTTTGATGTTTGCGCGTGCGGGTTGGGGGGTGTTGGGGGTGGTTCTTATCCGAATGTTGTTTCAGGAAATACTTTCACGATATTCAAAGTAGTTTTTAGAAAGAAAGAAAAAACCCTTGCACATTCTGTTGAAGGGTTTCATGTTTGTTGGGGGGTTGGGTTGGGTTTGTGGCAGTTGTTTTCTGTAGGGTGGTGTGGCTACATGGTTGCTGTAGTTATTGTTTTGTTCTATAACTCATGTAGCAGTGACAAGTATGCTAGGAGTTTTTAACGGATATCCATGTACACGAAGGAGATTAAGACTGGCAGGTTTGCAGTGGTTGATGTGGGAGATTGAAACAGATGTTCACACACACAAACACACACACACACACACACACACACACACACACACACACACACACACACACACACACACACACACACACACACACACCCTGACTAAAAGCCACGCCAAGCATACCGATAGCAATGCTTCGCCTGAAGGATTTAATCTTGTGTTTTTCATACAGCTCTTATCTTATTATGATGACGACAATATCAGGTGACAAACACCATGATAAACATATCCAATCAATAGTGTATCAGAGAGAGAGAGAGAGAGAGAGAGAGAGAGAGAGAGAGAGAGAGAGAGAGAGAGAGAGAGAGAGAGAGAGAGAGAGAGAGAGAGAGAGAGAGACTTCATGATTCGAGTCACCTGTATTTAGAAATGCTTTCAGCCGTCGAATACAGTTTTCATTCGACCAGTTTATATTATGTATTCTTCCCCACACCCCATGTGGCACACCTGCTAAAGATTTCAATTAAACTCTTCACAACAAAAGACCTATACTGCATGCTGACGTTAGATAATACTGTCAGCTGAAGATCACGAGGGGAAATGTGTTAGATTATCTATCTCGTCAGCTAATGTAGGGTATGAATGCGCAAAATGTCCTTCTTTTATTCTTAATATTTTGTTTTCCAGTTTGAGAGATAAAGATTTATTTATTCTTTTATATCCAAGATAAAGGAATAAGCACTCATGTGCTTTTTTACAATTTTGTCATCGCTTCCCACAATGGCCTACTCTTTCGAAAAGCGGAACAGGATTTAACGTGGGCGAAAGATGTTTTGCGTGCGTTCGCACACGGGGCCTCGGTTTATAGTCTCACCCGAAGGACTTTTGGGGAGAGTGGAGTCTGCACTGATGTTAACTCCAGAGGGAAGATCCCCTTGAACGCGATACAAGCAAACCGGTCGTCAATGTTCTAACCGCTAGGCTGAGAGAGAGAGAGAGAGAGAGAGAGAGAGAGAGAGAGAGAGAGAGAGAGAGAGAGAGAGGAGAGAGAGAGAGAGAGAGAGAGAGAGAGAGAGAGAGAGAGAGAGAGAGAGAGAGAGAGAGAGAGAGAGAGAGAGAGAGAGAGAGAGAGAGGAGAGAGAGAGAGAGAGAGAGAGAGAGAGAGAGAGAGAGAGAGAGAGAGAGATTCTATCTTTGTGATTCGAATCAGTTATCTTCGATGTTTTCAGTCGCCTTACTGATATACTTCCGCAATATGCCATGCGGAAAATATGTGATAGTGTTTAGTTTTCAGAAGGAAAACAAAACGACTGCGTGTAAGTAACCATCATGCCTTCAGCAAACACCATGACGACCTGACTTCTTCCTTCACTCTTTAAGGAGTCACGGGGACACTGCCCTGCAGGCAATGTTGCAGGCAGTGTGTGGTGGGACAGTTGAACCTGGCGGAGTCCATCTCAGTCCAGGTAGCAAGGTGCATGCTAGGTATGGTCATGTCATTCATCCCACAGATCATGGCTGGCCTTACTCCTCTACGAAAAGCGCATACTTGTAATGTGTGCGCGAGATGCTCCACATGCGTTCGCACACAGGACCTCGGTTTATAGCCTCGTCCGAAGGAGTTTCAGGAAAGTGGAGTCAGTGGTACTCGTGTCAACCCCAGGAAGAAAATCCCTTCGAAACATACACCTCTGCGGCTGTTTGAACTCGTGCCCTCAGTAGCTGAGAGATCACAAGCACAGTGCTCTAACCACTAGGCTCCATCCTGCCTCCTCAAAATTCCATTAAGTTTTCAGAAATGAGTTTTTTAAAATATAAAAACCCTTGCCTGCTGACGATAACGCTATGTCATAACGCTATCAGCTGAGGCACTACTAGGGGCAGTGTGTAAAATGTCATTATTTCTTTCCCCAGCTCTGCGGGGCGTGAACACACATAATAAAGTATTCTGTTTATTAGCAGCTTGTTTTTCCGTCTGGATTCTTTCCACTGGCATGCGTAAAGCACACGCTCGCGCACGCACACACACACGTACATACACACACTCTCTCTCACGCACGCGGACACACACACACACACACACACACACACACACACACACACACACACACACACACGGACACACACACACAGGCATGAGCGCGTGCGCGCATGCACACAAACACACAGGTGGATACAACTAAAACATTACAAAAAGATTGAGAAAAAGTCAGGCGGATCATTTTAAATACAAACAAAACGTCTTTTTCTTGTAAAGAAGGACACTAGTCTCTGTATTCTCCACCCTTACTCAACACACTGTACCAGAAGTTATAGATAGTGCAAGTGGAGTGATGGGTTTTTTTCCTCCGCATTTCAATCAGTTGCTTTCTAAAGCTTTAGGTTTGTCTCCTCCAGGCTTCTGGACACACACACACACACACACGCACGCACGCACGCACGCACGCACGCACGCACGCACGCACACACACACACACACACACACACACCTCATAGATCTCAATCACTGATCTAAGAAAAGTAGCATCTCTCTCTCTCTCTCTCTCTCTCTCTCTCTCCCCGCGCGCGCATGCGTGCGTGTGTATGCGCGCGCATGCGTGCGTGCGTGCGTGTGATATGTGTATGTGTGCACGTGCTTGCGCGCATGTATATGTGAGTGTATGCACACATCCACATGTGCATATCTACAACCTTTCCTACATTATTATACAAGCAAACTTCTATACAACCTTTTTGCATCTGTGTGAGTGAGAATGTGCGCGTACGAACGCGCATGAATAATGCGTGTATGCATGTATGTATGTATGTATGTATGTATGTATGTAAGTATGTATGTATGTATGTATGTGTGTGTGGACAGAGAGGGCTGGGGATGGGCAGGGGGTGAGGACAGGCCGGGCCATCTGCCTGCTTTGCATGGTGGCCTGTAGGCTAGTAGGCCTAGAGCTGAGCTGGCTGAACACACAGCGGGAGGCTGGCACAGGCATGTACAGCAGCATGGACAGACAAACACTGGCCTGGCCTGGCCTAGCCTAGCCTAGCCTACAGCCCCACTGCATACAATAGAATGCGCGCTGTGCCTCCCACCAACACACACACACACACACACACACACACACACACACACACACACACACACACACACACACACACACACACACACACACACACACACACACACACACCCAGAGGGACGGGATAGCCTAGTGGTCAGAACATTGCGCTCGCAATCTGACGACCCGGGTTCGATTCCCGTTCAAGGGGGATATTTTCCTCTGGAGTTAACATCAATGCAGACTCCAATCTCCCAAAAAGTCCTTCCGATGAGACCATAAACCGAGGTCCCTTGTGCAAACCCACGCAGAACATCTTGCGCACACATTTAATCCTGGTCTGCTTTTTGTAAGAGTAGGCCATTGTGTGCCGGTGGGAACAGATGACAGAATTTACAAAACCGCATACACACGGGGACTGGATGTAAAAAAGCACATAAGTGTTTATTCCATTATCCTCGATATAAAAGAATAAAGAAATAAAAAATAAACACACACACACACACCACCAAGACATGTTACTGATAAAACCTAAAAGTGGCAATGAACGCCATGAACTCCACCAAAAAAGCAAAGCTGGAAAATGCAAAGCTAGCTCAGGACCACTGACTAACGAACGGGGCGGGGTCATTCCACACAGTCATCTCCGGGTGTACCTGTGAGCGTGTGAAGCTCAAACAATGCCGTGACAGTATCAATCAACATCACAGGGGGGGGGGGGGGGGGGGGGCATGGTGTCGCTTCATTACAGTGCTGGTGATAGCACTGCGCTGCCTTTCAGGGTCCTCCTACACTTTGGACCTACTCCCTGATAGATGAGGGTGAGGCCAGCCATATCTGGCCCCTTATTTTCGAGGGAGCTCTGTGTGGGTGTGGGGGTGGGTGGTGGTGTGTGGTGTGGGGGGGGTGGGGGGGGTGGGTGTGTGGGTGGGGTGTCTGTTGGGTGTGTGGGGGTGGTGTCGTGGGGTCTGTGTGGTGGGGGGGTATCGGGGGGTTGGTCTGTTCTCTGTCTGCACTCGCTCGCTCTGTCTCTCTACTCTCTCTCTCGTCTCTCCTCTCTCTCTCTCTATCGTGTGTGTTGTGTGTGTGTGTGTGTGTGTGTGTGTGTGTGTGTGTGTGTTGTGTGTGTGTGTGTTGTGTGTGTGTGTGTGTGTCGTAAATGCTTCATACACTTTTTTTAAATGGCCAGTTCCTTAAAAATTGGAAAGTCTACTACTTTTATCATTTTACCAAAACCAAAAAAGAAGAAAAGTCAATGATCCTAACAATTACAGGGGTACTGCGCTAAGCGATATAAGTAGCAAACTTTATAGTTCCATTATTAACAGAAGACTACAGGAATGGATAGAAGAAAATAACATTACTGGAGAGTGTCAAGCAGGATTTAAAAGAGGATATTCAACATAAGATCACATGTTTATATTATCAGCATTGGTACAGAAAGAGTTTTCATGCAACCATAAGTTATATGTAACTTTAAAAGATTTCGAAAAAGCTTTTGACTCCATTTACAGAAATCTACTTTAGCCCATTTAGGTTGGGTTTTTTTAAAGTATCAGAGGTAAGCTCCACACATGTAATAAAAGAATGTATGAAGATATAAAGAAATATATGTACAATAAGATGTGGTTCTAAATTGACAGATGACATAAGATGCACAGCCGGAGTCAAGCAAGGGGATGTGTGTAGCCCCGTTTTCTTTTCATAAAGGATTTAGCATTATCAGGGATCAATAATGGAAAACATGGTCCAGTTTGTCATACGACGTGTTGGAGCTGTTCATCCTATTATTAGCTGATGACGTAGTGCTGTTATCAGAGACTATTGTGGGGCTGCAAAATCAGTTAAACTACCTGTCTCACGCTGCTTTGTCACTTCAGTTAAAAGTAAACATGAAGAAAAGTAACATCATAGTGTTTCGTAAAGGAGGTTATTTGGGTATACGAGAAAGGTGGACTAATTTTGGTAATCTGCAACCTGTGGTTAATGTTTATAAATACTTAGGGATATGGTTTTCTACACGTCTGAGTTTCACTGCCGCCTGTAAGGACCTTTCTAGTAGGGCAAAGAATGCAGTGGTACACATAATGCAAAGGCTGTACACACTTAATAATTCTTTGGGGCTGTTGAAGCTTTCTGACTCGGGTTCAACCAGTTCTTAGTATGGGTCAGAATTATGGGGGTTAGACAAAGCACCAGTTCATTGTGAATCCGTTCATTTGTCTGCAATATATTCAGGAGTTGATAGACGAACGCCCAATGATATCAGTTATGGTGAAACTAACAAATATCCCTTGTACATAAATTCTTCAGTTAACTGTATTCGTTATTGGGTTAAGTTGCTACAGATGGAAGATCTTAGACTACCATATAACATGTATAAAATTAACAATCTAGATGCAAGAGGAAAGAAACTGGGTATCAAGTGTGTTTCTCTGTTTAAATGAAAGCTGTTTTGGAGCTGTCTGGTTGAATCAAGGTGTAGGTGCTGTTTGTGTATTCATTACAGTTTTTTGTCAACGATTGATTGACAGCAGGTGGCAAAACTGGAACTATCATATTGGTACAAGCCAAAGGTTTGATATTTATAGTAGAACATAATTGTAATGGTTATGATTTAAAACGCTCTTTTCAACTTGATATGAATAAAACGCCATTTACTGCTTGAAATGAATCGATAATTGAAATATATTACAGCAAGATTTAGGCTTGGTATATCTGATCTGAAAGTACATCGTTTAAGATATAGATATGTAATGATCACGATTTGCTACTTCATTATGTGATGTGCCACAGGAAGATGAAGTCCATGTTAATCTTTGTTGCCAACAATCACATGACCTAAGAGTAAAAAAAAAATTATTCAACTGAAATATTACGGGAAACCTTGCTTGTTTAAATTGGACTCATAATGTCCTGTACAAATCCTGAAGTTATGCAGAACTTCTTTCCATTTTTGTACAAGTCTTTCAAGCTCAGAGAATTGTCATTCCATGATGCAGCGTACAACTTAGTGATCAAAATCACACAATGGCCTACTCTTACGAAAATCAGAACAGGATTTAACGTGTGCGCAAGATGTTCTGCGTGCGTTCGCAAAAGGGGCCTCGGTTTATAGTCTCATCCGAAGGACTTTTGGGAGAATAGAGTCGGCACTGATGTTAACTCCAGGGGAAAATATCCCCTTGAACGGGAATCGAGCCCGGGTCGTCAGATTACGAGGGCAATGTTCTAACCACTAGGCTATCCCGCCCCCCCAGCGCGCGCGCGCGCGTGCATGCGTGGGTGATGTGTGTGTGTGTGTGTGTGCGCGGCGCATGAAAGTGACAGAGGCAGAGGCAGAGAGAGAGAGACAGACAGAGACAACAGACATAGAGAGAGGCAGAGAAACAGAGAGAGAGAAAGAGAGAGAAGAGAGAGAGAGAGAGAGAGGAGAGAGAGAGAGAGAGAGAGAGAGAGAGAGAGAGAGAGAGAGACAGACAGACAGACAGACAGACAGACAAGACACGACAGACAGAGTGGTGGGGGGGGGGGGGGGGGGAATCAGCAGGGGGTAATATTACACCCAAGCTTCATCTCCTGTCGACCTGTGTGTAGTGTGGTGTGGTGTTGTGTGGTGTAGTGTTGTGTAGTGTGGTGTGGGTGTGGTGTGGGTGTGGTGTGGTGTGCGGCGTGTGAACGCCAAACAATGCCTTCACCGTGGAATTTCAGGACTGTCGGGAGGTCACTACTTCAATGATAACATCAAGACCCCCCCCCCCCCTCCCCCCTTCCCGACCCCCCTTCCCTTCCCTTCATGCCCCCTCGTGCATTGGGGGAGGGCAATGTATTGTTTGGGAGGTGGGAGGGAGAGAAAGTTAACGGATCTCTGTGTGTGGCTGTTTGTGTGTCTTGTGCCTGTGTGTCTGTGTGTTGTGTGTGTGTGTGTGTGTGTGTGGTGTGTGTGCTGTCTGTCTGTCTGTCTGTCTGTCTGTCTGTCTCGTCTTCTTCTCTTCTCTCTCTCTCTCTCTCTCTCTCTCTCTCTCTCTCTCTCTCTCTCTCTCTCTCTCTCTCTCTCTCCTCTCTCTCTCTGAGACTGGATGTTAAACAATTTTTAAAATTCACATGTGTGCTGATTATCATCCAAAGAAACGAGTCTGAATTTTGTTTTTATTGTATCTGTGTCTGTGTCTGTGTGTGCGCGCACGTGCAGGCGTGTGTGCGAGCGTGTGTTGTGAGTGAGTGCGTGCGTGTGGGGTGTGCGTGCGTGCGTGCGTGCGTGCGTGCGTGTGTGTGTGTGTGTGTGTGTGTGTGTGTGTGTGTTGATCAATGAATGAAAACATTGTTAACGAATCAATGATCTATTGTATCAAGCATCTAAAAGGTGCAGTATCGTTCTATCAGATGTTATATCTTCATGTGACGAATTACTGTTGACCCTTATAAGAGTGTAGGGACAGGGCACTCAGTGGTCAGAGCACCTCCTCTCCCCACGCTAAGGTTAAGCAGCGTGGAGCATGGTCACCTCTTAGACGGGTGACCGTTCGTGCGCCTTGGCTTCAGTACAGTCTCCCAGTTCACCCAGCTGTAAATGGGTGCCTGCCCTCTTTAGAATCAGGGAAGGTAAAGCAGCGAGGGAGAGGAGATGGGCACCGCCCTCAATATGCTGGCCCCTGGAGAAGTTGGTCTATGACAACTCCCTTGCATACGCCGCATGGGAACAATGTTACTTTCTTTTTTGTAGGGGCTACAACTTTTATGATAAACATCTCTCTCTCTCTCTCTCTCTCTCTCTCTCTCTCTCTCTCTCTCTCTCTCTCTCTCTCTCTCTCTCTCATTATCACCATCATTCTCCTTCTCTCTCTGCATCTGTAGACTGTGACGTATTTACAAACGTGTGTGCAATTATATCATCATGTATGTGGTATTGGCACAGAGGGCGAAATGGCTGCTTTAGTATGGGGCTGCACGCTCTGTGATGACATGGGTGCTATGTATTCTATTTTTATTATTTGACGTTTAATATTTAGCTTGTAACATATCACCATTTCTCCGATTAGAAATAATCAAGTATTGGTATTCGCGCGCGCGCGCGTGTGTGTGTGAGTGTCGGTGTGTGTGTGCGTGTGTGTGAGAGTGCGCGCGCCTGTGTGTGTGGTGGTGGTGGGGGGGGGGGGGGGGGGGGGGGGGGTGGCGGGTTGCGTGGGTGTGGGTGTGTCAGTGTGTCGGTATGTACTGTGTTGTGTACATGAACAAAGTCTACTAAATATGTGAATCAAGCAAGCGACAGGTGTTTCTGCTATAAAAGACATCTCTCTCTCTCTCTCTCTCTCTCTCTCTCTCTCTCTCTCTCTCTCTCCTCTCTCTCTCTCTGTGTACAGTGCACACAACTGCTTGAAGTATACACACACACACACTCTCAGATACACTTGTAGATATTCAAGCGAGCACACACGCACACATATGCATTTACACACACGTGGGCGCGCGCGCACGCACTCACGCACGCACCCGTCCAGACAGGCCAGCGGTACACACTTAGGGAAATACACAAGCCGTTCTCAACTGAACAGACGTACTCAATGTACAGACCCCGACTCCATAACATTTCGGAAAACAGCAAACATCACTGCAACCGAAGCCATTGAATTTAACCAGGCATATGACCAAATAAAGAAAACAACTAATAAAAAAGAAAAGAAAACCTAACGCTGTATTTAATGAGACACACAGTAGATAAACAACTGATTGATGTGACCTTTTTTATCTTTTCTATTTTTCGTTCCTCGGCTAGAGCTCCGAGGTTCACCAATGGTGAGAGTTTTGCGTATGCGACCGTTTTTGCCCACTGTTAAAGGCAGTCGCATTACGACTTCGGGGATAAAGTGAACTGAATCTCTTACTTATTGCGTCGATAACGGAATGAAAACAACTTAATTATCTCACTTATTTGAGACATACACCAAATAACCACAATGAAGTCTATCCTCATATTCATTTGTGATATACAATTTAAAAAAAATATTTAAAAACATAAAGAGCAAAAATACAGTAAATAAACAAGCGGAAAATGCAGACAAATTACATATGTGATCTTACTTACTGACACATGCAAAAAAGGAACAACTGATGAACAATTGTCAAGAACTGAAATCAACCATCTTTTGTACTAAGACGTACGATGAATAAACAACATCAAATAACTGAAATGAATAATCTTACTTATTGGAGACAGACGATGAATAAACCAACTGATAGATCAACAACTTAAATTAACCATACATTAAAAAAATCAAACCACTTATACTGAAACCAATCGTCTTACTTAGAGAGACATGCGAACAATACAACACAGACATGATTATAAACAACTAACAAACAAATCAACCATCTTAGTCACTGAAGTGATCGGATGAATAATTGAAAAATAAACAACTGAAATCAGATCTCTTACCGAGATATCTATTTTCCCCCCATTCTTTTATATCGAGGATAATGAATGGAATAAGCACTTATGTGCCTTTTTACATTCAGTCCCCGTGTGTATGCGGTTTTGCAAATTCTGTCATCTGTTCCCACCGGCACACAATGACCCACTCTTACGAAAAGCGGAGCAGGATTTAACGTGTGCGCACGATGTTCTGCGTGCATTCGCACACGGGACCTCGGTTTATAGTCTGATCCGAAGGACTTTTGTGGGAGAGTGGAGTCTGCACTGATGTTAACTCCGGGGGAAAAAAAACAAACCCTTGAACGAGAAGCGAACCCGGGTTGTCAGATTGCGAGCGCAATGTTCTACCCACTAGGCTATCCTGTCCCCCATACACGGCAATCAAGTAATAATAAACTAAAAATAAAAGAACCCAATCATTCCACTTACCAAGATACAAGGTAATCGTCCCACGGGTAAATTTTGCATCTTTTCAAGATCTCGATACATGAACTGTAGACAATCTACACAGCTTTTTTTTTATTTTTATCTCAAACTTGATATAGATTCCATTCAGTTTACTTTCTTCTTTCTACCAAACCCGTGTGATGTGAGACACCAAGTGGTTTTTTTTCCATTCTCTCATTCCCTTTTCGAATCGATGTGGGCAATGACACAAACACACTCCGCCAACACAACACAACACAACGCAACACAACACACGTATACTAACTACATCGACTGCTCCTCCTTTTTCCCCTTCACATTCACAATGTCAGTCAGGGCAGGACAGGGCCAGGCTGCCGACTGGTCAACGCAAACATCCCACCCTCCTCTCGCCTCTGTCTGTCTGTCTGTCTGTCTGTCTGTCTGTCTCTGTCTCTGTCTCTCTCTCTCATATTCTCAAGTGAAAATTACTTTTTCGTCAAAACTCTCATGTACGACTTCTATTTTAAAAAGACAATTCATCAGAAGGGCGGAGACAGGATGTAAAAAAACAAAAAAAAAGTCACATCAGTGCTAAACTTTTGAAAATTAACAGGAATCATCTCTCTCTCTCTCTCTCTCCTCTCCTCTCTCACTCTCTCTCTCTCTCTCTCTCTCTCTCTCTCCTCCACACAACACACACAAAACACACACACACACCCAAAACACACACCACACACACCACACACAACACACTGTCTAATATCAAGTAATGGGAAAAGACGTTAAATTAAAGAACACGCGCACACGCGCGCGCCAAAACACACACACGCACCACACACGCGCACACACACACACATTATTCTGCGTATGCATATGTATACTATCATTACTATCTTTCTTTGTTTGATGAGAAACAGAAACTGCACTGATTAGTCAATGTACCATCTGAAAATAAAAGTTTGACTTTGACACTTGTAACCCCCCCCCCCCCACCTCTCTCTCTCTCTCTCTCTCTCTCTCTTCTCTCTCTCTCTCTCTCTCTCTCCTCCTCCTCCCCCTCATCCTCCTCTTCCCTCTTTCTGTGTTACCCAGAGACGGCAGCATTCAAAGGCGAAAGGAGATGAGAGAGTGATGACACAGAAGGGAGGGAGAGGGAGAGAGAGAGGAGAGAGAGAGAGAGAGAGGAGAGAGAGAGAGAGAGAAGAGAGTAGAGAGAGAGAGAGAGAGAGAGAGAGAGAAAAGAGAGAGAGAGAGAGAAGGGAGAGAGAGAGACAGGACAGACAACAGACAGGACAGGCAGAGAAAGAGAGGAGGAGGAGGAGGGTTGAGACGCATATGGGGGAGGAGGGGTGGGTGGGGTGGGGGTGGGTGGGAGGCAAAGGGGCGAGAATGACGTGAGGTGTGGAGCATCCTTTTTACCGCGATTCTTTAGTGGCCTGTTGGGTGTTGACCTGTTGCTATGATGGGCAGGTATGAGTGAGTGTGCAGGTAGGAAGGTAGGAGGTAGGCAGGTAGGTAGGCAGGGCGTCGTGATGACACCATTGAATGTTTGCACTTTTGGCAGACGAGTGGATGAAGTTGATAGAGGGAGGGAGGGAGAGGGAGAGGGTGGGAGGGAGGGAGGGAGGGAGAGAGAGAGAGAGAGAGAGAGAGAGAGAGAGAGAGAGTGTGTGTGTGTGTGTGTGTGTGTGTGTGTGTGTGTGTGTGTGTGTGTGTTGTGTGTGTGTGGTGCAAATGTGCATGTATTTCTCTCGTGTTTCTCTCTCTCTCTCTCTCTCTCTCTCTCTCCTTCTCTCCTCTCTCTCTCCTCTCTCTCTCTCTCTCTCTTGCAAGTGCTTGTCGTTGCGCGTGCATATGTACGTATGCAAGTGTGCGTACATGCATGCGTGTGTGCATGCATGTATGTGTGTATACGTGCGATTGTATCTGCCTGCATGCGTACATGTGCTTGCATGTGTGGTGCTGTCATAGTAGTTCTCCACTACATACCACCAGACCCGAAACAACTTCAAACCCCAAACCCCGTCCTCTAACGCATGGTGCTGTTTGCACAACTGCTCTAATGAGCGCTGAAGACTTGCATCTTCATTACAAACCAACCTCCCACCAGGGCGGCATCAACAAGGGAAAAAACACCGATAAAACATTCTTAACTCTTGAGACCGCTCCTTTCCCTGCAATACCTATATCTCTCTCTCTCTCACTCCACCCACATCGTACATACATACATACATCCACATGAAACTGGAATGTTACACTTATCTCCAGAGGGATGGGAAGGGAAGGGCTCTGACAGATACAACTAACCCACCACACACTGCCTACACAGTTCACTTCAGTATCCATAACAACTTCTTCAGGAGTTAAGGAACAAGTCAGGAGACATGACAATTCAAGCGCAGTTACCCCCCGACGACTCCTCAAGGAGTTCCTAGAGAAGTCATGGTTAGGCGACACGCAAGGGACTGGAAGGCCAGCCTGACTGCGCTCACAGGGGCTGACCTTCAACCTTCAGTGACCTGTCAGTTTGATAGAACGAGGAGTGGGGTGATGGTGACGATGTGTGCAGTACAAAGTATGTGGCTTTGGTTTGAAGAGAAAACTACAGGGAGGAGGGAGGAAGGGGGCTGACAGATTCATCACGGAAACAGCTACGCTATATACCATCACTGATGGGACAGCATTGACTACAGTATCTTAACAGTGGGGTTTTACGATTTGTTGTGGGGTTAAAACTCGAATTATTCCGTATGATTCGAATGAAAAATACAGATTTCTTTCTTTGAAAGTCAAACTGATTGTCATTTATACCACTGACTGTATATGATGGCAGTTTAGTGTTATTTTGTTTTTAATCGAAATCAGTTTGCATGATTGGAGTAAAAAGTATGTTTGTTTCTCGATCTGACAGTCGACTGACTGTCAGTCATCACATAACTGATTGTCGTGTCATTGCAAGTGATGAAAGAGTGTGTGTGTGTGTGTGTGTGTGTGTGTGTGTGTGTGTGGTGTGTGTGTGTGTGGTGGGTGCGTGCGTGCGTGCGTGCGTGCGTGCGTGCGTGCGTGCGTGCGTGCGTGCGTGCGTGCGTGCGTGCGTGTGTGGTGTGTGGTGTGTGTGTGTGTGTGTTGTAAATTCAAATCAGCTCACATGATTCAATCAGAAGGTTTCTAGACCTATAAGTCAAGTGATCGTCAATCATCATAGGACTGACTTTAAAATGATAATAGTTAATGGAAAATTTGAATGTTTCTAAATATTCAGATGTTCGTGTGATCTACAGGGCACAGTACAAGGAGGGAGACAAAGAAGCAGACAGAGAAAACGATGGGAAGACAACATCAGAGGGTGGACTGGCCTTGAGTGGAACGACTTGCTACGGAAAGCAGAGGAGTGGAGGAAGCTGGTTGCAAAATCTTCATTGGTGCTCCCACGGTCCAAGGGACTGCGGGATAGGTGAAGGTGAAAGATTCAGATCAGTTCACATAATTCAAACGGCAAACACAGATGCCCGTATCTGCCAGTCAATAAACAGTCAATCATCACATAATCAGTGACTTTAATGAGATTACAGCTGATGAAAGAGATGATTTTGCTTGTAAAATTCAAATAAAGATACAGATCTAGTCGGCAGATTATACATCTACAGATTGAAAGCCACTGATATTAACGAAATAAAAGATCAATGAACATCCTATCAACTAATGAATTCTCAACCTAACTAGATGAATACGATAATGAAAAAGTAAAGACCACGAACAAAACTATTGTAAAGCTAGAAAAGAAAGAAAGCGTATGAAAGAGTTTTCTGGAGACACACACACACACACACACAACAAACACACACAAAACACACCCCAACAACCCCAAAAACAATGGCTTGATGAAAAAAAGCAAATGCAATTGCTTATTCAGTACCATCTGGAAATAAAATTTTGACTTACTTACTTGCAACAAAAACCCACACACACACCAAACAACCAGAGGTCAGAGACACAGAAGACCAGACCAAGGACAAAGCACACAAACAGAAGAAAGGAGCAGCCCAGCCATAAAGAGGAGAGAGATGGGGAGAGGAGAAAGGAGAGAGAGAGAGAGAGAAGAAAGGGGGGGAGAGAGGAGAAGAGAGAAGAAGAAGAAGAGAGAAGGAGAAGAGAGAGATAGAGAGAGAGAGAGAGAGAGAGAGAGAGAGAGAGAGGAGAGAGAGGGGCGCAAGTACGTACATTAACATAGTTTCCTGCAAAATATCCATTATTTATGCTTACAGTCTGAATATGAGACTGTAACTCACATAATAAAGGTGTAACAGCAGCTGAGCACACACTGATCCAATCGATTCCATTTCAGTGTGTCGTATCCAAGCCCCGCACCCCCACCCCTCTCCTCTTCTCAAAGGAGGTGACGATTAAATAATAATAATAATAAAAATACAAATAAAGCATTGCCATGCTTTTCATTATCCTTAACTAAGAATGCTTCCTCTCCTCACTACCCCCCACCCCCCTCGCTCCTCTTTCTCAAAAGGGAGGCATGGATGTAAAGGAAAAAAGACGCCGTCTTATCTATTATCCATGAATAAAGAATTTTCTTCCTCCCCCCTCTTTTTTTTCCTCTCTATCTCAAATGTCAGAACTAGACGTAAAAAAATGACAGTGCTTACTTTTATCCTCGAATAAAGAAACTATTGTGTCCTTGCTTTCCTTCTCCCCCACCCCACCCCCTCTCTCTCTCTCCCCCCCTCCCCCTCTCTCTCTCTTAACTTGAAATTTTAGTTGTGGGTATTTAACGTAGTCCCTCTCAGGTAAGACGGGTGGGGGAAAAAGTTTTTGCCATATTAATAAGTAATTCTTGGAAAAAAGATTTTTTCAATCGATTAACTCCCCCACACTTCACCCCCAATTCGCCCCAAGGGAAACCCCCCCGAAGCTTTCAAACGATGTGTCTTGGACAAACCCCCGCCCCTTTCCAAGTCGCATGCTGGGATGCTCATCACCCCTACCCACCACAACCAAACTCACTTGTCTAAAAAAGAGGGATGCTTTTTTTTTTTTAAAGTGTGTGAAAAATTGTCTGCCCCGGCAAAAAGATTCAGTTTATAGCCTCCGAAAAAAGCTTAAGGGGGGAAACCCAGTTGATACCTTTAGCGGGTTACGCAGAATCAAACCCAAGCCCACAGTTTCTGTAGACCCCTGCAGTGCTCTGACCTGGCTATTTATCCACTTTTTTTAATAACATTCAATCCAACCATTTAATACATCTTTCATTTCCCACTAAGGATTCTTTCCTGGGGTTTGTAAAAAATTGTGGGGGGGGGAAAAAAGAAAAAGAAGAAAAAGAAGAAGAAAAAAAAAAATGTTGTGATGATAGATAGATATGATTGATGAGAGTGAGGGGGGGGGGGAGAAGGTAGAAGAAAAGAGAAGAAGAAAGGAAAAAGAAAGATGATGATGATGATGGGATGATGACGACGAGGGGGAGAAGAGGGGAAGAAGAAGAAAAGAAAACAAGAACAAAAAGAAAAGAAGAAAAAAGAAGAAAATAAAACCCCAGCCAGTCACAGCCCTCAAAATCCAAAATTCTTCCAAGGGGACTTTCCATGACAATTCACAGGTTTTTTGGGGGGGGGGGGGGTTTTTTCACAAACCATCTTTTGGGGGGGGGGGCACTTCTTTTTAACAAAGGGCTGATAAAAAAAATATTTTAAAAAATTGGCGAGGATGACTTAAGGGCGATTTCAGCGTCAGAGGAGAGAAATGGCCCAGCATAGATCCAACGTCCTTTTTGTCTAAAGTTCCCTCCCTCTCCCCTGTTCTAAAGCAAAAAAGGAACATGACATAGCCGCCTGTCTGCAGTTCTGCCAGCGTATAGCCAGCCCTGGCCTATCTGCACCCTTTGCTTGTTGCAATATCAATAGCCGGGCCATCCCACCCCGCTTCCCGACACTTTAAATGGGGCTCCCTTCCCCCCGGGGGGGGAGAAAACCCCGGTTAGGCCTTGTGTTTTCAGCTACGAAACGTGGGGCGTGGGGTTTTGGGGCCCCCCCCCCCCCCCCCCCCCCCCCCCCCCCCCCCCCCCCCCCCCCCCCCCCCCCCCCCCCCCCCCCCCCCCCCCCCCCCCCCCCCCCCCCCCCCCCCCCCCCCCCCCCCCCCCCCCCCCCCCCCCCCCTTGAGTTTTTCATTGCTAATAACTTTACACAGACCCGAAAGTCCTTCAGATGAGGCTAATATAAACTGAAAATCTTTGTGTGAACGTGTGCAGAACGTGAAAACCCCATCCGCCTTTTGTAGAAGAGCATGCAAGCTATGGTCAATGGGATGGACGACGCGAGCATTCCCAGCATGCACCCTGCTGCTTGGAGAGGGATAGGCTCCGCCAGGTTCAAAATGCTTCATGACTTACTTCTTGGAAAAAAGTTCATTCAAAAGGTCCGGTGACTTTTCCGGGAGTTAGGGTTGAGGTGAAGCCAGGGGCAGTGACTGACAGTGTGGATGCAATGTACTCCACTAACACATGATACAACAGGCCTTTGTCGTTTTAGCTCTATTTTGTATCAGCTATCAAAACGATGTCTCTGTGTGTCTAGATGAAAACTCACAACTTTCTTCTACACAACACACACATAATGAAAGTAACTCACCACACACACACACACACACATACCCACACACACACACACACACACACACACACACACACACACACAACACACTCCACACACACACAAGAGTTTTTGTTAATATCACGTAATGTGAAAAGACGTTAAATTAAAGAAGAACACACACCCCACATTCACACACACTCACACACACCATGAAAAGTAAAACTTTCTTCTACTCTCTCTCTCTCTCTCTCTCTCTCTCTCTCTCTCCACACACACACACACAAAACACACACACACACTCACACACACACATTCACACGCACCATGAAAAAGTAAACTTTCTTCTTCTTCTTCTTCTTCTTCTTCTTCTTCTTCTCTCTCTCTCTCCCCTCTCTCTCTCTCTCTCTCTCTCTCTCTCTCTCTCTTCCCCTCTCTCTCTCTCTCTCTCTCACACTCACTCACTCACTATTCCCCCACAAACCCCTAAACCACAGAGGAACAACAAACAAAAAAACCAACAACCCAAAACAACCAGCATATCAACACACCATCTGTCGACCATACCCCAACACAACAGCAATAACAACAATTACATTCATGCCAATAATGACAATCGCCAACACACGTAAAAGGCGCTCACTACCAGCCCTAAGTACCACACAACTGAACAAAAGAATCGATACTTTGGGGGAGAAAAAAATCGATTGGTAAAATTCACCTGACATTAAGGGGGGAGGGGGAGGGGTTAGGGACATAAAATGGTGGTCAGAACACCTGTCGCTTGGCATGCGACTCATCCGCTACCTTTAGCAAGAGGTCTACTGCGCTAGATGACAGTCTGTCTGCGCATCGCCTGTTACATCAAGCATGTAATGCATCCTGTCGCACGCCTCGTTAACTCGCTTATCTACCTAAACGTGTCAGTGAGCGTGTCTGCGGAGATACGCGCATATGCACACAAGCAGGCAGGCAAGCAGCAGGCACGCACGGGTGTGTGAGTGTGTACGCACACCTGCGCGCGCGAGTGCACACACAGAGAAGAAAACACACACACACACACACACACACACAGAAGAAACACACACACACACACAGTGAGAAACAGAGAGGGAGAAAGGAGGGGACGTACAACAGAAACAGAGAGACAGAGACAAAATACTCAGCGAGAGAGAGAGAGAGAGAGAGAGAGAGAGAGGAGAGAGAGAGAGAGAGAGAGAGAGACAGACAGACAGAGACAGACAGACAGATAGACAATAGACAGAGACAGTCACACAGAGACAGAGATCACATCAAAGGGTCTGTTCCTAGCTGTTGTATTCCACTGAAGCACACACACACACACACACACACACACACACACACACACACACACACACACACACACACACACTAAACTAGGCGAACAGACTGATTAGATGTACCAACACATAACACGAAGAACTTCTGCCAAAGTCAACTGCTATCGCGGAAAAGCAGCGAAAGTACTTGGCTGCCCAGTGTGAGGGGAACCTTACCTTACAGCTTAGAGCAGCATGTTTATTGTGACTGGTGATATGTCTTTTAAGGTATGGGACATAAAGATTAGTTCCGTTTGGGTGTGTGTGTGTGTGTCAAAGTCAAAGTCAAAGTCAAACTTTTCTTTTCAGATGGTACCTTGAATAAGCAGTGCATTTGCTTTTTTTCATCAAGCCATCTACCTAAAGAAAAAAAAGCGAGAAAAAAGATAATGTATATGCAGACATAGAATAAAAAACCTAATCTATGGTAAGCTATACAAATCAAGCAAGAAAAGACAACATATGCATGTATGGAATTAAAAACAAACCAAAAAACCCAGAAAAATATTAAACCATACAATTCAAATAATTCAAAAATCTTGAAAAAATATCCATCATAATACAAACAAACAAGCAACAAAGAAAAACCAAACCAAAACAAAAGATGAAAACAAAAAACAAAAAAAGGCACACCAACTGCTCCCCCCCCCCCCCAACCCCCCCCCCCCATACAAAATCTTCAACCATACAAACAACTGAATAAAACAAAACAAAAAAGATGAATCAACAAGAACAACCACAACAAGCAAATAAACAATCAAACAAACACAAACATACGTACACAACAACAACAGCGACAATAACTAACATAGGACAAGAATAACAGCCAAGACAATGAAGAACAATATAGAACTAACAAAAGACGAGAAAAAGAGTCCAAAATACCCCCTTCCCCCTCCCCAAGAAAACCACCCTAAACCCAAAACGAACAAAAAGCAAAATAAACCAGAACCCCACCCCCACCAATAACACGTGTGTGTGTGTGTGTGTGTGTGTGTGTGTGTGTGTGTGTGTGTGTGTGTGTGTGTGTGTGTGTGTGTGTGTGTGTGTGTGTGCGTGCGTGCGTGCGTGTGTGTGTGCGTGCGTATGTGCGTGCGTGCGTGCGTGTGTGTGTGTGTGTGTGTGTGTGTGTGTTGGGAATGTGTGACTGTGTGTGCATGTGCGCGTACATATCATATGCATGAATGAGTGCATGTGTGTAAGACAGACAGAGACAGAGGGACAGAAGAGAAGTATTGACGCATATCCGTCTTCTTCTTCCACTACTGCTGCTGCTGCTGCTGCTGCTGCTGCTGCTACTACTACTACTACTTTACCACCACTATTAAATTGTTCCTCCTCTTTTACATACTCCTCCTCATCCTTATTCTTCCTTTCCTCATCCTTCTCCTCTTCCGTTGTGAGTCATCGGAGCAACGCACTGAAAAAATTGTTCAACAAATTCCTGTATCTACGTCGGCCTTGTGCCAACGCCTGGTCTTTCCTTGCAAAAAGTAGTTATGTCTTCTCCTTTGTGTCCTTCAAAGCCCCAATGCCTGTATGAAGCCCAGTAGGGTGCAGCTGCGTTTATTTGGAAACGATGTGTGTACAGCTGTGTTTATGGCTGGTAACCTTAAAGCAAACAATGTGCTACAATACACCTATCCCCCCTCACTTCCCTCTTGTTGTCAATGGGCAAAGGCAACTGAAGTTGTTACTTCTGTTCTGTCGTTGTGCCAAGTGGTCTCTCTGTGCAAAAGTGTTATGTTTCTCCTGTGTGTGTCCTTCAAGCCCTTAATGCCTGTTAAGCATATCGCCGTAAATTTGGATGTGGTATGTTTTGTTGTTAACTAACACATGGTGAATTAAGACTCACCCCTGCATTTCAGTACCGAAAAGTGTGTGTGTGTGTGGTGTGTGTGTGTGTGTGTGTGTGTGTGTGTGTGTGTGTGTGTGTGTGTGTGTGTGTGTGTGTGTGTGGTGTGCGTGCGCGCACTATTGTGGTTACTGCTGCTACGGCTGTTGTCAAAACCTCTCCATTTCCATCCTTTAGAAAACACCAAAGAAAATCAACACCCGCACGCACGCACCGCACGCATAGGGCACTCACTCTCTCTCTCTCTCTCTCTCTCCTCTCTCCTCTCTCTCGCTTCTTCTCTCTCTCTCTCTCCCCCTCCTCTCTCTCTCTCTCTGTATATATGTCTGCTTGTCTCTCTCTCTCTC
>CM054145.1:3334012-3344012 GCA_028751875.1 Rapana venosa
CTATATCTAGGTCTACGTGGGGTGTGCATGTGACATGTACCTGTCCAACCATCAAGCGGAGAGAAACTGAAATCAGCTGTGCTGACATGTGGAACACCAAGCCCACATGCAGACTCCCACACAATACGACAGCACAGACAGACACACAAAACAGCTGGATAGCAGTCACATTACTGATTTGTGGGCCATGGGGG
Organism: Rapana venosa; assembly: GCA_028751875.1. NCBI lineage: Eukaryota > Metazoa > Mollusca > Gastropoda > Neogastropoda > Muricidae > Rapana > Rapana venosa. The sequence continues at coordinate 3,334,207 of CM054145.1, forward strand.
GTTTTTGTTCGTATTTTTGGAACAGATATTTAAAACAAACATCAAAACTCATAAGAGAAATGTTAAACACCGTCCTTGTCAAGAGCATATTTTATTGTTCTTCCAGTTGATCTGTTGCTGCTGCTGTTGTTATTGTTGTGGCTGTTGTTGATATTTGATAATGATGAGGATGAGATGGTTGTGGTAATGACGATGACGATGATGATCACAACTACCATGATGATGACTAAAGTTAGGATGACGAATGCTGTTTTCTTTTGTTTCGTCTGCATCTGTTGTTTTACAGATTGAGGCAGGCATAAACACACAAACACAGATAAAGACACAGACGACAGACAGACAGACGGGGACGCACGCAAACACACACACACACACACAGCCAGTCAAAGGCAAACAAACAAAACATAACAGGGACCCACAACATGCCTGTCACCACCAACACCACATGACCTTTCCTGACAAAAGCGTATGTACATACACAATGCCAACACACTGGAGAGGTAAGGTAAGGTAAGGTAATATAATCATGCCATGGAGCTGTATGACCTGCTCTGATTGGCCCAGCTGTTTCTGTATCAACTGATAGCTTTGCAAATAACGTACATCACCCACACAAGACACACAACACACACACACACACACACACCACACACACACACACACACACGTGCGCACAACACACACACGCAAACACTCTTCTCTCTCTCTCTCTGTCTCTTAAGAAGATAAGGAGGGAGAGGGAAGAAAGGGGAGGAAGAGAAGCTAGAGGAGGAGCAGGAGGAGGACCAGAAAGAAGAAGAAGAAGAAGAAGAAGAAGAAGAAGAAGAAGAAGAGAGGAGGAAAGGAGGAGAGAAGAAGAAGGAGGAGGAGGAGAAGCAGAAGAAGAAGGAGCAGCAGCAGCAGAAGAAGAAGGAGGAGGAGCAGAAGAAGGAGGGGGAGAAGGAGGAGGAGAAGAAAAAGAAAAAGGAGGAGGAGGAGAAGGAGGAGGAGAAGAAGAAGAAGAAGAAAAAGAAAAAGCAGGAGGAAGAGGAGGAGAAGTGAGGAGGAGGAGGAGGAGAGAAGAAGAAGAAGAAGAAGGAGGAGGAAGAGGAGGAGGAGGAGAGCAGCAGCAGCAGCAGCAGCAGCAGCAGCAGCAGAAGAAGAAGAAGAAGAAATAAAAAGAAAACACATCATAGTAAACAAACAAAAATGTATGGCATAGTCAAAAATTTTTAAAAATACAATCCACAATAATTACCCTTGTCATTGCCTCAGTCATTTTGCAACCCCCACCCCCACCACCACCCCCCTTCCTTTTCTTTTGTATCATTCTGCACATAACCTGAACACACCATCTAAAAACACACCGTACCATCACAGTAGATGTACTATAATTATAGTACGGCCTATCTTGTCTCACATGCTCTAATTTTATTCAATTTTTCTTTACAAACAGCACGCACGCACCATCTAAACAAGAAAACAGGCTTTCTGTGTGTGTGTGTGTGTGTGTGTGTGTGTGTGTGTGTGTGTGTGTGTGTGTGTGTGTGTGTGATATGCAAATATTCGTGCGTTTGTGCGTGCACGCACGTGTTCATGCGGACGACCATTCATGCGAACACATACCTGTGTTCGCACGCTCTGTCAGTGTGTGTTGCGCGCGCCATGCGTGCGTGTATGTGTTGGTTTTGTGTGTGTGTGTGTGTGTGTATGTGTGGGGTGGTGGTGGGGTTCGGGGGGGGTGTATGAGTATGTGGTACATCTTTGCATGCTCATATGCTTTTTGCTTTCCATTATCATTTCTCATTCAACGTTTTGTTTACAATGACCATTACATCAAAAGTAGAAATATTTCTATGCAACAGGTTTACCAACTCTGATGCATCACTTCATGCGGGAATATGTTTTCATCGTTAATAAATAAAGTTTATATGCCATAGTGAACAAAATAACGGATTTGGGAAGGAGACAGGAGAGGGGGGGGGGGGGGGGGGAGCGGTTGTGGCTAGCATTTTGCTTACTCAGTTAATGGCAATTAGGCAAAACCTGCCAGCGGCAAAAGGTCTGAGTCATGAGGATGATTACAGCCCCGTGATCATCGGAACATCATCAGCAGATCCTATCAGTCTGGTAAACCATTTGAATCAAAAGATGTTTCGTGATGCGATAGGGCTGTACATTAGTTTGGAGAAGGCGTGTGTGTGTGTGTGTGTGTGTGTGTGTGTGTGTGTGTGTGTGTGTGTGTGTGTTTGTGTGTTTCATGTATTACAGTATGAAGTTAAAAGAGAGAGAGAAGGAGAAGAGAGAGAGAGAGAGAGAGTGGTGTGTGTGTGTGTGTGTATGTGTGTGTGTGTGTGTGTGTGTGTGTGTGTGTGTGTGTGTGTGCGCGCGCGCGCGCGCGCTGGCGGGCGGGCGCATGTGCGTCCAGTTAGAGAACAGACAGACAGACAAAGAGAGACAGACAGACAGACAGACAGACAGAGAGAGGAGGTTTAGGAGAGTAGAGAGAGAGGAGGTTGTGTGTGTGTTGTGTGTGTGTGTGTGTGTGAAGAGAGAGAGGAGAGAGAGAGAGAGAGAGGAGAGAGAGAGAGAGAGAGAGAGAGAGAGAGAGAGAGAGAGAGAGAGCGTGTGTGTGCGCGGCGGGCGGCGCATGCGCGTCCAGTTTAATAAAAGTTTTTTTTTTAAAGAATGGCCTACACGCTGACAAGAAAACTTCCACAGTGTCTGTTTACAGCAAACAAACAGTATAAGGGACGCATCAACACAACTATAGATCTAAATCTAGGAGCAGCTTCACGCACACATGCGCACACAAAAATGACTAGACTAGCCTAAAGCAGTTCAGACCTGTCACTGGCAACAAGGAAAAAATCGGCTCATTTTATTTTAACAAAAGAAGACGCGGAAGTTAACCTCAAGATTGAAATTAAGCTTGTGACATTCTAAACTACAGCAACTGCAGTCTAAGATTTTTCCTCTTTTTTTTTTTTAAAGCTTGTTCAACACTGAACAGATCAGGGGGAAAAATCATGGAACTTTACAGCTGATAGTTGATTTACTCAATGTCAACGTTTTGTGTTTTGTTTTCGTTTTTGCTTTTTTGTCAAAAAAGAGCATGAAACAGAAAGTAAACATAGATCTTGGACAGAGATATTTCCTGGGAGTAGTATAATTTACAAATTTCAATTGATTTTGAACATTCTACTAGATTCTACTATACCTTAGTGAAACTCGCCATTTACAATAGGCCTATTCAAAATTATGACATGCACCGTTTTCAAAGAAGAGTTTCCGCGTATAAAGCCAGTTACTCGTCCTGTGCCAAGTGGTAAAAAAATGATCAGCTACCTAGCTCAGAATTTAAACCATACTGATTTGACATATTCTCAAATAATGCACTCCAAACCTAACTGGGTTGAAATCTGCATTCGTTTCCTGACTTACCTTATAGTTGCAATCAAATCTTCTTCCTCACCACAGATTGCCAGAAGGCTAGGCCTTGCCGTCGCACAAAACACAAGCAGGCTTGTGGTTTTATAATCGATGTCAGTGCAAATCCAAATCTGGAGAGAAATCTCTGAATCTGAAAGCTGTCGTCTGCTGCAATTCGAGAACACACCCGATGACACTCGTGCTACGTCAACTTAGAACTCGTGTGCGCATGCGTCTAGGCTAGGCCTACCTCAGTCTCCAGACGATCTGTCTTAGCTAGTAGCTCTTAATCATAATAATTATTATGTCAACACATTTGCTAAAAAAAATAGTGTCGCGATTCTGGCAAAAATGCGATCATGGCGCGATTGATACCTTCCAACAATACTTGGTATTCTATAGCTTCAGTAAAGATAGATTTGGTTTTCCTTATCAGCTTCTTTGACTCGAAAAAGAAAGAAAAAAAACGGGGGGTGGGGGGGGAGTGTGAGTGTGTGTGTGCAATTCTGCGGCTTGATATGGAATAATTTTAACTGTTAGCCCTCTAGCCTCTTTGAACTATCACGGCTAGATTAGCAGCACACGTCCTGTAGACACAAATCACTTAAGAGTTAACTGGATATTGAACTACAAGGCCTTGGCCTATGATATATCTGAAAAGGCTTTTGTTTTTGAAATAATGAACACAGCCTACAGAATAAGTACAAACTAGATATGATAAAAAAAATTTGTAAAACTTGCAACCAGAACAACAGCTGTGAAACTTTAACAACAGCTGTTGATGACACAGTCTATCTCACCTTTCAACACACACACACACACACACACACACACACACACACACAAGAAGTTACTTTTGTTTCTCTGCACATCATCACTAGCAGCAGCAGCAGTAGTACGGGTCGACTGTTTGGACAGCAGAATCAAAGAAGGAAGAGGAGGGTTGTGTCAAGCCAGCTCTGTGTGTGTGTGTGTGTGTGTGTTGGGGGAGGGGGGAGGAGGGTGGTGGGAGGGGGGGGGGGCTGACTTTGATGCGCTGTGCCAAGCATGACAAAAATCGTGACCGGCCAAACGGTTCGCTGGCGGGGTTTTTCTCTTCCTCTCCTTGAGATATATTGGTCTTGAAAGTGTGTGTGTGTGTGTGTGTGTGTGTGTGTGTGTGTGTGTGTGTGTGTGTGTGTGTGTTTATTTTTATTTATTTTATTCTTTTATATCGAGGATAATGGAATAAGCACTTGGGTGCTTTTTTACATCCAGTCCCCGTGTGTATGCGTTTTTTGTAAATATTGTCATCTGTTCCCACCGGCACACAATGGCCTACTCTTACGAAAAGCGGAACAGGATTTAACGTGTGTGTGTGTGTGTGTGTGTGTGTGTGTGTGTGTGTGTGTGTGTGTGTGTGTGTGTGTGTGTGTGTGTGTGTGTGTGTGTGTGTGTGTGTGTGTGTGTGTGTGCGTGCGCGCGCGCGCAAGCACCTCTGTGGAATGGTTGTGTGGGTGTGTTTGTGTGTATGTGAGTACCTGTGTCTTTTCAATGTGCTCTCTCTCTCTCTCTCTCTCTCTCTCTCTCTCTCTCTCTCTCTCTCTCTCTCTCTCTCTCTCTCTCTCTCTCTCGCTCTCTCTCAAACAACACACACACACACACACACACACACACACACACACACACACACACACACACACACACAAAGGATGCAATAATGTAGTATTTCAGTATAATCATTAAGAAATTTGTTCTTAGATAGATGGTTTGATGAAAAAAAGCAAATGCATTGTTATTCAATGTACCATCTGGAAATAAAATTTTGACTTGACTTCACACACACACACACACACACACACACACACACACAACACACACACACACACACACACACACACACACACACACACCACAAGCACCCCCGCATTCTGTGGTGCGGACACAAGCCATCCCAGCACAGACCTACCTGCCCAGCCTAGCGCTGTGTTTGCTGATGACGAGGCGAAGACTAAGCCTCTTACTTGGAGCCTATAGGCCTACCTGCCTACCTACCTACTCTCCACTGTCAGTCTCACGTTGAGCACTATCCTCCTGTTCAGATTGCGCAATCGCGTATGATGAATTAGTGGAGGTGGAGAGTGGCCGAGTGGTGGGAGCATCGTATCTGACAGTAACTGGGGGCCCGGGTTCAAATCTCGGCCTTTTAAAAAGGATTTCTCCCCCTTGAAGTTAACCTTGGTGCTGTCTCTGAAGTCTGTATGCTGATACCTTTATGATGGGGGGGGGGGGGGGGGGGCGACGGTCGCATACGCAAAATTTCACCAAGTAATTTGGTGAATCTCCCAGCTCTAGCCGAGGAACGGGAAGAAGAGAACATTGGTCACAACCTCAATACATTCTGCATAGACAAACTACGATTCTGCTCAAGGTCTCGATGCCACGACCATGAAATCTCTTTTTTCCCTCACCTCAACTCTCCTCGGATCTGTAAAGGCAAGCCCTCTGCCTACTGTTTAAAGCCACTCTGAACTTCCTGTTATATTCTCTTCATTCTTCTCTGACAAAGTCCGCAACATTCGCTCCAGACTGGATCAGACTCCGTTCCACCCTGCGCCTTCTGATCCCCAATTTACTGGAATTCCTCTCCTTTTCTTTCACCCAACAAGCGATAATGAAATCAAGACAATCCTGAAAGAAATGACAATAAAATTATGTGATCTTGATCCTGTGCCTGCTTCTCTTTTCATTCAGTGCCTTCCACAGCTTATACCCACCATCACAAAAATAGTAAACGCATCACTTCTTTCAGGAACTTTCCCAACAGCTCTCAAAACTGCAATAGTTACACCCCTACTCAAAAAGCACGACCTCGACCCTAACACTCTGAATAATTATAGACCTGTATCTAACCTACCGTTCATTTCTTGAGTCTTTGAAAAAGTTGTTCTGAAAGAACTCAACAACCATCTTCATTCCAATAATCTCCTTCCCCCTTTTCAGTCTGCATATCGTGCCAACCACAGTACCGAAACCACCCTAGTCCACACATTAAACACAACCACAGTACCGAAACCACCCTAGTCCACACATTAAACACGCTTCTACAAGCTTCTGACTCCGGAAAAATCTCCCTCCTCACTCTTCTTGACTTATCTGCAGCCTTCGACACTATAGTCCATTCAATCCTTCTCTCCCGTCTTCAAAAAACGTTATTACAGGCACTGCCCTCACCTGGTTTAGTTCATACCTCACAGACCGATTCCAAACAGTTGCAGTAAACAAGATTCAATCATCACCTGTCAAACTGGAATGTGGAGTCCCACAGGGATCAGTTCCTGGCCCTGTTCTTTTCACTCTCTACACTGCTCCACTTTCACATATAATAAGTCGTCATCAGATCAGCCATCATTTTATGCAGATGACTCTCAGATTCTTAGCAGTGATACTCCTGAAAATCTGCCTTCTCTCTTGATTAATATGTCATACTGCTTTCAAGATATCCAAAATTGGATGATACAGAACAAGTTACTGCTAAATGCAGATAAAACCGAAGCCATGCTTGTAGGTACGAAACACAAATTGTCTTCCATCACAACTGCTTCAATAGAATTCGGCAATACGTCTGTCCATCTAGCCACTGCTGTGAAATATATAGGGGTCTTTATCGACAACACACTCTCCATGCAAAAATTCATCACCCAGACCTGCCACTCATGCTACTATCAATTACGGCGTATTAGTGCAGTTCGAAAGTACCTGTCCACTGATGCAACATCCAAACTAATCATGTCTCTCATTCTCTCACGTCTGGATTATTGCAATTCTCTTCTGGCTGGTCTGCCATCATCATCTATCCACTCTCTTCAACGTATACAAAACTCTGCCGCCCGACTAGTCCTCAGAAAGAAAAAATCTGAGCACGTTACTCCTTTCTTGCGATCTCCCCACTGGCTGCCTGTGTCACAGAGAGTAAACTATAAGATCAGTACCCTCTGTTACAAATGTCTCCACAAAACAGCACCTTCTTACCTCTGTGAATGTCTTCACCTGTACACTCCTTCTCGATCCCTCCGCTCTGCTGCAGATACCTTGTGCTTACGAATACCTAGATTCAACCAATCCACTGTTGGCCGTCACTCTTTCTCTATTTCTGGTCCAGTGATCTGGAATGACCTCCCTCTCTCCCTCCGCCAAAAGCCTTCTTTTGACACTTTTAAATCCAGCCTCAAAACACATTTATTTCAAATCTAAGACTTTCCCCTCTTGTTTCATTTCATTTCTGTCCTTACCCTCAACAGCCGAAACACCCACCACCCTGCCAAAGTACACAACCTCTGTGTGTGTGTGTGTGTGTGTGTGTGTGTGTGTGTGTGTGTGTGTGTGTGTGTGTGTGTATGTGTGTGTGTGTGTGTGTGTGTGTGTGTGTGTTGTGTGTGTGTGTGTGTGTGTGTGTGTGTGTGTGTGTGTGTGTGTGTGCGCGCGCGCGCGCGCGCGCGCGCGTGTGTGTTTACATTTCAATTTTTAAAAAAACTATTAATTGTAACTTGTTGCATGTGTGAGAGTAGGATGAATGCAAGCGCTTTGATTTGTTTTGCAAGATATAGCGCTATACAAATTCCATTTCTTCTTCTTCTTCTTCTTCTTCTTCTTCTTCTTCTTCTTATTATTATTATTCCCTTAAAAAAAACCGCTTTGGATGAGGTTATAAGCCAATGTCTCGTAAGCGAATGCGTAGATAACATCTTCCACACATGTTAAAACCCGCTCCGTCTTCTTCGAAGAAGAGTGTGCTAGATACAGCCCGCTGGGATGGATGACACTGTCATACCCAGCATGCATTCTACTGCCCAGAAAAGGTGGGCTCCGCCAGATATAGGTTCAACTTGCCCGTTGCAAGTTGCCCGAAAAATGTTGTGCAATGCCCCCGACGACTCTTCAAGGAGTTAAATGAGAAGTCGAATCCAGAATATACTATGGAAGTGGTCTCTTTGATGGGTGATAATGGTAGTGCTGTGCAGTCACAAGTATATAGGCATGTAATTATTATGTGCGCCCAAGCATGCCGCTTGCAGTTACGCATGCAGACGCATATAATTATGAACGCACGCGCTTGTCCACGCATACAGACGCGCGCGCGCGCGCACACACACACACACACACACACACACACACACACACACACACACACACACACACGTGCGTGTAGGCAACTGGAGTCATCATTTCGAATTGTTTGTCGTTGATTCTCTAATGCTTTTATTTTGGAAGAATTATGAAAATAATTATATGCATATTTTGACATTCTTGCTGTGTTTCAGTTGACAACACAAAAACCGTGATAGAATACGTCAAAAAGTATTTTAAGATAAGATAAAGTAAAAACAAATATTTCTTCAATGTTAAAATACAGGGCTGGATGACTTTTGTTCGGATTTTCATCACTGTAAAACATGCTTTGTGCCCTTATCCTTTAACTAAGTCTCCTCTGTGTGTGTGTGTGTGTGTGTGTGTGTGTGTTGTGTTGTGTGTTTTGTGTGTGTGTGTGGGTGTGTTGTGTGTGTGTGTGTGTGTGTGTGTGTGTGTGTGTGTAGTGTGTGTGTGTGTAGTGTAGTGTGTCTGTGTGTTTGTTGTGTTTTTGTGTGTGTGCGTGCGTGTGTGCGTACATGTGTGTAGTGTAAAGTCAAAGTCAAATGTTTAGTTTTAGATAGTACATGGAATAAGCAAAACGTCTGATTCTTTTTTTTTCATCAAGCCATCCATCGTTTAAAGAAATGAAAGCGAAGTATCATCAAACCTTTACCATCACCATAAATCATTATCATCGTCGTCGTCGTCATCGTCATCATATTCTTCTTCTTCTTCTTCAACTCCTCCTCCTCCTCCTCTTCCCCCTCCTCCTCCTCCTCCTCTTCTTCTTCTTCTTCCTCTTTATCATCATCATCATCATCATCATCATCATCTAAATGACAACATTCTTTGCAAAGACATCAAGTGTACGTGCGTGCGTGTATGCGTGCGAGTGTGTGGGTAGGTTCATGAGGGCGTGCGCGGATTAGTGTGTGCACAATTTAAACACCCTGGCAAAGAAGTGCAAATTTGCCAAAAGGGAGGAATCGCGCCATAGAGTGGGCAACATGAAATGAAAACTTGGCACAGAGCGACAGGGGAACTGCCCCTGCAAAAAGCTGGACTCTTTATTTCTCTCCTCCATCCCTGTACACAGAGTTTTGTCCAGTGTGTCAGATGAACGTGTGGCGATTACAGTTAGCGCCCAACTGTTAAAACGGTTTGGTTTGGGTTTTTTCTCTCTGTATGTATTGACACTCTGATCAGGACTGCTTTTATTTCGTAAAAGAACACGTGCACGAATGAAGATATATATATATTATATATATATATATATATATATATAT
>CM054145.1:3349012-3376512 GCA_028751875.1 Rapana venosa
ACACAGACAGGGAGAAAGACACGTTTACACACACACATACACACACACACAACACACACACACACACACACACACACACACACACACACACACACACACCACACACAAATACACACACACACGCACATACAAACAAACACACACACACACACACACACACGCACGCACGCACACATACACACACACATTTGACTTCTGCCTGAACTCCTTGAGGAGTCAGTGGTTGGGGCACTGCACTGCACTGCAGTGAATGGTTCAGGCAGTGTGTGGTGGTGGTGGGACAGGTGAACCTGGCAGACAGAGACCTTCCCTCTCCAGACAGTGACAAAAGATACAGAACCACATACGATACCTTCATGTCTGTCGTGTGAATTAAACATCGCCTTCAGGCAAGTTTCTTGCAAATAATCTCCTAGCCTGCTATACTTTCTGATAACCTTGAGAGGTCAGTGTGGGTGTTAGAGAGTAGTGTCAGATTGGGCTGGGACAACAGTGTGTGTGTGTGTGTGGGGGGGTGTGTGTTTTGTGTGTGTGTGTGTGTGTGTGTGTGTGTGTGTGTGGTGTGTGTGTGTGTGTGGTGTGTGTGTGTGTGTGTGGTGTGATGTGTGTGTGTGTGCGGTGTGATGTGTGTGTGTGTGTTTGCGGGAGAGTGGATAGCATACAAACAAAACAGAGAACTAGAGAAGTATGGTAGAGACGGAGCAGACGAGGGAAGGGGGAGATAACAGACAATTGCCTACAGAGAGAGAGAGAGAGAGAGAGAGAGAGAGAGAGAGAGAGAGAGAGAGAGAGAGAGAGAGAGAGAGAGAGAGAGAGAGAGAGAGACGCTTTGACCCTTTGACCAATTTATTGTCATTGCCCAAAGTGGCCTATTGACAAGGGGGGTTATACACGACTTTCTTTTGTAAATACAAATAAATACAAGAAAAATCACATGATGCATTTAACGTAATGAAAAAAAACCACCCAAAAATGAGCTCTCTATGAACAGATACGACTTTAAGCTCTGACGTAAACTCAGTTTCAAACTGAACACAAAGTAATAACAAGGTTGAACAATAGGAACCAATAAGCAATAACTAAAATAATAAAAAGAACATCCTAGAATGCTATATTAGACCATTCATTGAAATTGTATGTGAAATTTTCAAAAAATATTCTTGCTAGAGACTATAGCATAATTATAAATGTCTCTTTAGGTGTGTCACAAAATACTGGAGTTTACATAATATAAATGTTACTTTAGTTTAGTCACATACGTTAAGCTAATTGGAACTTAGCTGTAATTGTCTTAATTTCAGTGCTTCAGCAATAAACTTTGCAACCGATTTGATCACAATATCATCATCAGACGATAAGATAGAAAAAATATCTTGCCTTCGGAAAGCTTCTAGATTGAGAACACCACAGTTTTCACGTATGAAAACATGATTGACAATGAAACAGGAAATGCACTTCATCAAGAATATGACCACACATAGGGCATGGGAACTGTGAAGACTATAACTGTGTTATAACTATTTGTGTTATAACTAGTTATAACTGTGAAGTATGGAGAGAGAGAGAGAGAGAGAGAGAGAGAGAGAGAGAGAGAGAGAGAGAGAGAGAGAGAGAGAAGAGAGAGAGAGAGAGAGAGAGAGGGCGCATACACATGAAGACTGGACGCAAAAAAGCGCATTCCATTATCCTCGAAATAAAAGAATAAAAAAGAATATTTCCACGTACGCACGCATACCCACACCCATACACAGAAAAAGACAGAGGGACAGAGACAGATAGAAACAAACTCAGCGAGGACGGAATCCCTAAAACACAAAAAAGAAGACAGAAGAAAAAGAGAAGTTTTTGAACTCCCTACACAAACATCCCACCCCCAAAACAAACGTACAATGTGCACTTCCTTCTGATCTCATAAGATTAAACCATCATCCCTCCACAGAGTTAGATACACACGAGCCTGGAAAGCCAGTATTGTGCCCAACAGCGCACACACACGCACACACACACACAACGGCTGGCTGTTTGCTGACCACATAATGCCCGCCAGGGACAAAATGATGGCTTGGCTGCTTGGTTGGGGTAGCATGAAAGAACAGAACACTGGGCGGAGTAGGCGAATGGTTAGAATGTCGTACTGACGGTAATTGAGGACAAGGGTTCCAATCTCTGTTGTAGTGTCTGATAGAGAAGAACCTTTGTCCTGGAGTTAACATTGGTACTGATTCCACTCCCCCTAAGAGTCCTTCGGATGAGACTGTAAACCGAGGTCCCGTGTGCGAACGCACGCAGAACATCTTGCGCCCATGTTAAAACCTGTTCCGCTTTTCGGAAAAGGAGGCCATTGTGTGCCGGTGGGAACTGATGACAAAATCTACAAAACCGAACACACGCGCAGACCCAAAAAAAGCACATTAGTGCTTATTCCATTATCTTCGAAATAAAAAAATGAAATAAACAAATAAATAAAATAATACATAATACATACATATATACATGCATCATACATACATACAGACACAGACAGACAAACAATATCTAAAAGAATGTACGAATGACTTAATGCGTTCTAAAAGAGGATATCAATATACATAGCATAGTCTTCTACATGGACACAGGGAGGGAGAGAGACAGAGACAGACACACAGACAGACAGACAGACAGATAGGCAGGCAGGCAGAGTGAAAGAAATAGATGGAAAGATACAGACAGACAGATGGACATTGAGGGAGACATCCAGACAAACGCTGACAGAGACAGAAAGAGAGGTGGGGGGGGTAGTGTAGTACAGGGCAACCACAGGAGATGGACAAACAGGTAAACAGCTAGATTAGCTTCATGGGAGGACAGGGGTGCCGTGATCACAACACACACACCACACACACACACACACACACACACACACACACACACACACACACACACACACACGCCCACGCACCACGCCGCACGCACGCACAACAACACACACACACACAAGTTTGTAGCAAGTTCATCAGGGTTTGTAGTCAGGAGGTTTTTGGTGTGTGTGTGTGTGTGTGTGTGTGTTGTGTGTGTGGTGTGTGTGTGTTTTTTTTTGTGTGTTTGTGTGTTGAATGTGTGTGTGTGTGTCTTCTTTAATTGAACGTCTTTTCACATTAAGTGATATTGACAAGTGTGTGTCTGTGTATTTGAGGCCGCGCGCGTAGTGATTTTGAGTGTGAGTGTGACTGTGGTGTGTGTTGTGAGAGTGTTTGTTGTGTGTGTGTTGTGTGTGTTGTGTGTGCGGCGCGGCGCGGCAATAGTGGATTTTTTTCATTGACCGTTTTTGCCCACCTGTTTAAGTGTAGCGCATTCGACTTCGGGAAAGATGTCTAACACACCCAATGTGCATGGTTTTGTTTTCTTTCAAAAAGGGGAAGTTTGAACGTGTGCTAGTGTTCTGCGGTGTTTGCCACGGGACCTCAGTTCTATAGTCTCATCCGAGGACTTCGGAGAGTGGCCGTCTGTATGATGTTATCATGTGGATTCCCTTGAATGGATGCCTCAGTGTGGGCTCGAACCGGCGTCATTACAACTCAAGCTCTAACCACTGGGTATCCGCCCTGATGTAGGTTGTTCATGTTGGTGTGTGCTGTCATGTTGTTAATGGACGGTGTGGTGTAGTGTAGTGTAGTGTAGTGTAGTGTAGTGTAGTGTAGTGTAGTGTAGTGTAGTGTAGGTAGTGTGTGTGTAGTGTGTGTAGTGTAGAGTAGAGTGGTGTTGTGTAGTGTAGAGTACTATAGAGGTAGTGTAGTGTAGTGTAGCGTAGGGTAGTGCAATGTAGTGCATTGCAGTGTAGAGTAGTGCAGTATAATGCAGTGCAGTGCAATGTTGTGTTGTGTTGTGTTGCGTAGTGTAGTGTAGTGTAGTGTAGTGTAGTGTAGTGTAGGGTAGTGTAGTGTAGTGTAGTGTAGTGTAGTGTAGTGTAGTGTAGTGTAGTGTAATAATAATAATAATAAATGGAACTTATATAGCGCTATATCTTGCAAAGACAAATCAAAGCGCATGCATTCAACCTAATCTTACACAGTATAGTATAGTGCAGTGCAGTGAAGTAGAGTGGAGTGGAGGGGAGGAGAGTGGAGGGAAGTGCAGTGCAGTGCAGGGGGACGGGATAGCCTAGTGGTTAGAACATTGCGCTCGCATTCTGACGACCCGGGTTCGATTCCCGTTCAAGGGGATATTTTCCCCTGGAGTTAACATCAGTGCAGACTCCACTCTCCCCAAAAGTTCTTCCGATGAGACTATAAACCGAGGTCCCGTGTGCGAACGCACGCAGAACATCTTGCGCACACGTTAAATCCTGTTCCGCTTTTCGTAAGTGTAGGCCATTGTGTGCCGGTGGGAACAGATGACAAATTTACAAAACCGCATACACACGGGGACTGGATGTATAAAAGCACATAAGTGCTTATTCCATTATCCTCGATATAAAAGAATAAATATCAAAATATATATATATAAATAAATATCAAAATATAATAAATATATAATATAATATATAGTGTAGTGTAGTGTAGTGTAGTCTAGTGCAGTGTAGTGTAGTGTAGTGTAGTGTAGTGTAGTGTAGTGCAGTGCAGTGCAGTGCAGTGTAGTGTAGTGTAGTGTAGTGTAGTGTAGTGTAGTGTAGTGTAGTGCAGTGTAGTGTAGTGTAGAGCATCTCAGTGAAGTGCAGTGTAGTGTAGTGCAGTGTAGTGTAGTGTAGTGTAGTGTAGTGCAGTGTAGTGTAGTGTAGTGTAGTGTAGTGTAGTGTAGTGCAGTGCAGTGCAGTGCAGTGTAGTGTAGTGTAGTGTAGTGCAGTGTAGTGTAGTGTAGAGCATCTCAGTGAAGTGCAGTGTAGTGTAGTGCAGTGTAGTGTAGTGTAGTGTAGTGCAGTGCAGTGTAGTGTAGTGTAGTGTATGTGTAGTGTGATAGTGCAGTGTAGTGTAGTGTAGAGCATCTCAGTGAAGTGCAGTGTAGTGTAGTGCAGTGTAGTGAAAAATAGTGCAGTGCAGTGCAGTGCAGTGTAGTGTAGTGTAGTGCAGTGTAGTGTAGAGCATCTCAGTGAAGTGCAGTGTAGTGTAGTGTAGTGTAGTGTAGTGTAGTGTAGTGTAGTGTAGTGTAGTGCAGTGCAGTGCAGTGTAGTGCAGTGTAGTGAAAAATAGTGCAGTGCAGTGTAGTGCAAAATAGTGCAGTGTAGTGTAGTGCAGTGTAGTGTAGTGCCGTGCAGTGCAGTGCAGTGCAGTGTAGTGCAGAATAGTGTAGTGTAGTGCAGAATAGTGCAGTGTAGTACAGAATAGTGCAGTATCGTGCAGTGCAGTGTCATGCAGTATTTTGCAATGTAGTGTAGTGTGGTGCATTGCAGTGCAGACCAGTGCAGTACAGTGTAGAGTAGTGCAATATAGTGCAGTACAGTGTAGTGCAGAGTAGTGCAGCATAGTGCAGTATAGTACAGTGCAGTGCAAATCAGTGCAGTCCTAAAGAGGGAATTTTTCTTGATCTTCCATGCTGCCCATGGCCATGACACAGTACACTGGCTGAAGATGATAAATTGATACACTACACTGTACTCAACTGCACTGCACCAACGACTTTTCTAGCAGTTCATTTTAAAAGGTCAAGTATTATCTTCCATCATTATTGTGGTGCATCGACTAATGTGGACCTGAGTTGCGTTTGTTGTATGGAATTTTTTGTGTTGTGTTGTTTCGTACTATATTGTACTGTAGTGTGCTGTATTGCTTGTAGTGTGTCTATTGTTGTGTATGATTATGTACTGCACTACCATGCCTTGTATTGTGTTGATTTGCATCGTGTTGTGACTGTGTTGTTTTGTACTATGTTGTATTGTAGAGTGCTATATTGCTTGTATTGTATTGTGCCTGTTGCTCTGTATTGTTTGTATTGCACTGCTTTGTATTGTAGGGATTTTTTTAATCGTATTGTAACTGTATTATATTGTATTTTCTTGTTTTGTTTTATACTATATTGTAATGCAGAGTGCTGTCTTGTTTGTACAGTTTTGTGCCTATCATTCTGTACTGTGACCTGGCGCTGCTGTCACACACACACACACACCAACATATCCAGGAGAAGACCAGCAGACTCCAAACGTTCGGACAGCAAGTGGGGCTTCATATTAGCACCAAGAAAACAGAGACAATGTCGCTCAATGTGAACACACCAGCCCCTGTGAAAGTGAATGGAACTGACCTGCGCCAGACAGACAAGTTCACATACCTTGGCATCATCATCAAACCAGAGGGCGGCACAAAAGAAGACATCCACAACAGACTGGGCAAGACCAGGATTGTATTTAGGGAGATGAACAATATCTGGAGATCAACTCAGTACAGCACCAACACCAAGCTGAAGCTATACCAGAGCTGTGTTGTATCTACGCTCCTGTACGGTTCTGAGTGCTGGAGGATGACGGAAGCGGATCTTACCAAACTTCGATCCTTTCACACCGTATGCCTCCGAAGAATTCTCCGGATCTTTTGGCCAGAGAAGATCTCCAATGAAGACCTACTACGGAGATGCAGGCAGGAAGACATGGGAACCATCATCACCAGACGACGGTGGAAGTGGATTGGGCACATCCTCCGAAGAGACCCATAGTCAATCACAAGAACAGCATTGCACTGGACCCCAGAAGGAAGGAGAAAGAAAGGAAGACCAAAAGCAACGTGGAGGAGGACTGTAGAAAGTGAGATGAAGGCCATGCAGCACTCTTGGGGATCAGTAACTAGGTTAGCCCAGGATAGGCAGGAGTGGAAGCGCTTTGTTGCTGCCCTACACACCACTGGGTTTAATGGTTAATGATGACGATGATTCTGTACTATACACTACCTTGTATTGATTTGTATCGTACTGTAACTGTATTGTACTTATTATGTTGTGTTATTTTGCAATGTAGAATGCTGTCAGAATTTAAAACGCCATCGGATCATAAGAAGAGGTCCTGACTTTAGTTATTAAAAAAACCGCAAACTAAAGTGGTACGGGTACATCATACGAACATCTGGACTGGCCAAGACTGTCCTACAGGGAACAGTACAAGGAGGGAGAGGAAGAGGCAGACAGAGAAAACGATGGGAAGACATCAGAGAGTGGACTGGTAGCCTTGAGTGGAACGACTTGCTACGGAAAGCAGAGGACTACGGGGAGTGGAGGAAGCTGGTTGCAAAATCTTCATAAGTGCCCCCAAGGTCCAAGGGACTACGGGATAGGTGAGGTGAGAGTGTTGCATTGTTTGTATTGTACTGTGCCTATTGTTCTGTATTGTCTGTATTACACTGCCTTGTATGGTTTATATCGCGTTGTACTGTATTGTACTTTACTGTATTCCATCAAGTTGCACTGTGTTGTAGTGGATCGTATCATACTATGAAGTCAGAAGAACCGGTTGACCTCGCAAAACTAAAGTGGACTGGATTACAATGGACAAGATTATACCCTCTGCTGTGTTGTAAACCCTACGCCAGAGCAGTAGATAGATACCACAGATGATGACTATTACAGAAACAATGGCTTCAAGCCTGAATAAACATCGACTGACACCCTAACACACACGCCAATGTCCATAGAATGGACTAGACTAGGAAGACGAAGAGAGAAGAGATGGGTTGGGGGAAGCGATGAAAATGATGTCATATCGATAACGGTAATACTACGAATGATAACGACAACAATGTTAACGATTATCATGCTGGTCAAAGCTCAACAGAACCGGGACTGCCTGATATTTCAAGGCAGCGTTGTTCTCCTGTGCTATTTGTAGACCGTTGGGTTGCGTTATGGAGGTGATAGGTTCAGTTCCCGGTCACCCCTTTCAAAAAGTGGCGTGTGTGTGTGTGGTGTTGGTGTGGTGTGTGTGTGTGTGTGTGTGTGTGTTTGTGTGTGTGTTGTGTTGTGTGTGTGTGTGTGTTTGTGTGTGTGTTTGTGTGTGTGTGTGTGTGTTGTTGTGTTGTGTGTGAGTGTGAATGTGGTGTGTTTGTTGTGTGTGTTTTGTGTGTGTGTGTGTGTGTGTGTGTGTGTGTGTGTGTGTGTGTGTGTGTGTGTGTGTGTGTGTGTTGTGATGTGTGTGTGTGCGTTTGTGTGTGTGGGTGTTTATTTTATTCTGTTTATCTATTCATTCTCTTATATCTAAGATAATGGAATAAGCCTTCATGTGCTTTTTACATCCAGACCCAATGTGTATGCAGTTTTGTAAATTTTGTCATCCATTCCTAGTATAGTGTGTGTGTTGTGTGTGTGTGTGGTGTGTGTGTGTGTGTGTGTGTGTGGTGTGTGTGTGTGGTGTGTGTGTTTAGTGTGTGTTGTGTTGTGTGTGTGTTGTGTGTGTGTGAGTGTGTGTGTGTGTGTTGTGTGTTTGTGTGTGTGTGTTGTGTGTGTTATGTGTTATGTGTGTGTGTGTGTTTGTGCATTGTTGTGCTTTGCCATCTGGTGCGTGCTGTAACAAGAAAGTAGAACACAAATCAGTCGGAACAGTTAGAACACAATTTAGCAATTACATCACAATATTGTACTATAATGTGGTTCAGGTCACCTCCAAGGAAGCCGTTTGTGGGGATTTTTCTCCTGAAGTTCACATCAGTGCTTGGCCCAGGCCAAAAACTGTGTCAGTTACTGATGACTCCTGACAAATATGTCCTACTGCCTTCAAGACATTCAAAACTGGATGACTCAGAACAAGTTACAACTTAATGCCGATAAAACCGAAGCCATGCTCATAGGGACCCAACATAAACTTTCCTCTATCGCAAAAACTTCAATAGAATTCGGCAATACGTCAGTTCCTTTGTCCAACTCTGTGAAGTATTTAGGAGTAGTTCTTGACAACACACTCTCTATGAAAAAATTCATCACCCAGACCTGCCAGTCTTGCTACTATCAATTACTGCGCATAAGCGCGATTCGCAAGTATCTGTCCACTGATGCAACTTCTAAGCTTGTCACATCTCTCATTCTTTCACGTTTAGACTACTGTAATTCTCTTTTGGCTGGCCTACCAGCATCATCTATCCACTCTCTTCAACGCATACAAAACTCTGCAGCTCGACTGGTCCTAAGAAAGAAAAAATCTGAACACATCACTCCTCTTCTGCGATCTCTTCACTGGTTGCCTGTCTCACAAAGACTGGAGTATAAAATCAATACCCTCTGTTTCAAATGTCTCCACAAATCTGCACCCTCTTATCTCTGTAACTGTCTTCACCTGTACACTCCATCCCGTTCCCTTCGTTCAGCCGCAGATACTTTGTGCTTTCGAACACCAAGATTCAAACAAACCACTGTTGGCCGTCGCTCCTTCTCTTTTTCTGGTCCATCCACCTGGAATGACCTCCCTCTTTCACTTCGTCAAAAGCCTTCACTTGATTCCTTCAAATCCAGCCTCAAAACACACTTATTTCCTACCTGAGACTTTCCCCCCACATATCTGTCCCTAATTTTCAACAGCATCTTTCACCTTCTAAGTGTTGTTCCGTGTGTGTGTGTGTGTGTGTGTGTGTGTGTGTGTGTGTGTGTGTGTGTGTGTGTGTGTGTGTGTGTGTGTGTGTGTGTGTGTGTGTGTGTGTGTGTGTGCGTGCGTGTGCGTGCGTAGTGCGCGCGCATGGATTTGAAATCTGTTGCTCATTATGTTTAAGGAGAGTTGCATGCCTGTAAATGATTGAGTTGCCCACTTTCATGTTTTTTTCGATCTCATCACATTGATCACTGATCCACTTCTCTCTGGCCTTTAACATTGACTTCTTCACGAGATTGTTGGCCTCCCGGTATTCTTTAGGGTTGGAAGACCTGGTTGGTTTCAGTGCTCTACTTGTATCGCAGAGGTCCAAGATGTCATTGGTAGACCATGGCTGGTGTTTATTCCTCTGACGACCGAGTACCTCCTCTGCTGTTTCTCGGACTGCCTCATTGAAGTTGTTGGTGAGGTCATTGATGTCATTGTCCAGGAGGGTTAATGCCGCAAAACGTCCGCCAAGCTTAGCTTGGAAGATCTCCTCGACATCTGGATCTTTTAGTTTGTCCACGTCAAATTTGATACGTGGGTTTGCAGGCTGTTTGTTTTTCTTCAGCTTCATTTTGAATACCAGCAGCACAAGGTCGTGGTCACTGCCTATGTCAGCTCCAGGGTAGGTTCTTGTTCTGGCTCTGTTGATGCTGGATTTGAAGCGCCGTGGTGTTAAGATAAAATCTATTTGGTTTGGCGCATGCCAGGTTGTCCTCCTTGACTGCTTGTGGGGATAGAGGGTATTGGCAATGGTAAGTCTGTGGGTGCAGGCAAACTCCAGCAGACGTAGTCCCCTGTCGTTGGTCTCCCCAGTTCCAAACTGACCAACTGTTCCGGCCCATTGGTTGTAAGAGTCAGGACCTACTTTGGCGTTAAAATCCCCTTGGATGATGATGATGTCCTTCTTGGGTATTTTCTTAATGGTCACTTCAAGATCTTCATAAAATTCTTCTACTTCTTCATCTGTATGGTCAGATGATGGTGCATAGATTTGTATGATGGTGATGTTCTTGGGCTTGGCCGACACCCGGATGCTGATAATCCTGCTGGAAGCCGGTGTACAGCTGATAATGCACCCCACTACTTCCTTTCTGACAATAAATGCCACTCCATGTTGGTGATGTTTCTCTTGGCCATGAAAGTGGGCAACAGTAAAAAGGCATACGACACCCTGAAGAAACTCACAAAACCACTTCAAACCAAATCATCAGTCATTGAAGACAGCTCCGGAAACCTCCTCACAGAAAGCTCAGCTGCATTGAACAGGTGGTCTGAATATTGTCAAGAACTGTACAACTACCCAATACAACCTGACAAGAGCATAATAGAAGAGAAAGCAGCAACATCAAGAGCACCCTCGCCATTACCTATACTGAGGGAAGAAGTGGAGAAGAAGCCATCCGCAGCTTACCAGTAGGAAAGTCCCCAGGAGCAGACAATATACCAGCAGAGCTGCTCAAGCATGGTGGCGAAACAGTCATCACATATGTTACAGCTATCTGTCAGAAGATTTGGGAGACAAAACAGTGGCCAACAGACTGGACACAATCACTCATCATACCCCTGCCCAAGAAGGAATTTACGCCAATGCCAAAACTATAGAACAATCAGCCTCATCAGCCACGCCAGCAAGATCATGCTCAAAGTTATTTTGAATCGACTCAAGAAGGAGGCAGAAGAACACCTTGCAGAGGAACAAGCTGGGTTCAGGGCAGGCAGGAGCACAATCGAACAGATTTTTAACTGCCACATCATGATGGAAAAACATCTTCAACATCAGAGAGACCTGTTCCACAACTTCATCGACTTCAAGAAGGCTTTTGACAGAGTATGGCACGAAGGCCTGTGGGCAGGTCCTCAGAATGTTTGTCATTGAAGAAGGACTAGTGCAAACCATTCAAGCACTATACAACACTGCAAGCAGTGCAGTCCTCTGAACAATCAGGTCGGAGACTACTTCAAAACACAGTTGGGGTCCGACAAGGATGCCTGTTATCTCCAGTCCTGTTCAATCTGTTCTTGGAAAACATCATGAGAGAGACCCTCCATGACTTCCACCCTACCATCTCCATTGGCGGCAGACCCCTCAACAACTTACGGTTTGCCGATGACATTGACCTCATGGGCGGAAGTAACACAGAGCTGCAAGATCTTACGACCAGACTTGAGAACAGAGCTGGAGCATAGGGATGGAGGTGAGCTCGGAGAAAAGTAAAGTACTTGTGAACAGCACGAGCAATGCCACCGCTAAAATTTACATGAACGGCCAACAACTGGAGGAGGTAGACGCTTTTAAATACCTCGGCGCTACACTCACAAAGGACGGGCGATCGACGACAGAAATCAAAGTCAGAATAGCCATGGCACATCTTCCATGACAAAACTCACCACCATATGGAAAAGTAAAGAGATCAGTTTCCCAATCAAACTAAGCTCTACAAAGCCCTAATTCAGTCGATCCTGCTGTACGGAAGTGAAACCTGGACATTGACTGCTGAAACAGCAAAGCGAATCCAGTCATTCGAAACAAAATGCCATAGAAACTACTGGGCATATCCTGGAGAGAACGAAAGACCAACGAATTTGTCAAGAGTCAAATAACACGGCTGGCAGGTCCACAGGAACCCCTTCTCACATCGTCAAGAAGAAAAAGCTGACATGGTTCGGCCACGTCACCCGCCACAACACTCTGCCCAAAACAGTACTGCAGGGAACACTCGAAGGTGGCAGAAGGAGGGGAAGACAGAACAAGTCATGGATGGACAACATCAGAGAATGGACCAGGATGAATGACTCGGCACTACTGCGCAGAGCCGAGGACCGAGATGGATGGAGGAGGCTTACCACGGCATCGTCTTTCATGTCTCCCCCACGACCGCCAAGGTCACGGGTCTGATGATGATGATGAAATGATTGAGTGCAAGCGCTTCGATTTGTTTGTTTTTTTACAAGATTCAGCGCTATATAAATTCCATATATTATTATTATTATTATTATTTCAGCTAATTGCCAAAGCCTACACTAAAATGTTGTTATGTTGTAAAATGTTGTGTTGAGATTGCCTTCAGGTCATGACAAGCTCTTAACGTAACAACCTGCACTCTCCTTTGATAAAGGAGAAAAAATTCTCTGAAGTCGAAGTAAGGCTGCCTATATGGCGAGGTGCTTGAAAAAAGTCACACGCAAAACTTCTCATCCGGTGTACTTCCTATCTCACGGTGATTCCCAGGTGGGATGTGTGAGTCAGAGTGCATGTTCTGGGTGACCCCCAGGATGTAAAGCTGGGGAACGCACAACAACAACAATAAAAACAACAACATCAGAGCTGACTCCACATCCCAGGAAGTCCTTCAGATGAAACCACAAACCGAGCAGGACCGCACATCTTGCCCACACGTTAAACACCGTTCCACCTTTCGGAAGAGTACTCCATTTCGTGCCGGTCGGAACTGGTGATTTCAAAAACCGCAAGCACACTGGTGTCAGGCTTAGAGATTGTCCCCGAAATCGGAATGCGGCTACCTTCATGGTGGGCCAAAAAACGGTCGCAAAATCTGACCATTGGTGAACCTGGGGGAAGCTGTAGGTGAGGAATGGCGGGAAAATACTATGCTGTACATGAATATTTGAATGGAGTACGTTTAGGCTAAGTGCATAGAATGCCTGATGTGACTACAATGGAAAATATCACCATAAAGAGGAACGAGGGGAGAAGGAGCCGCTGGGCCTAAAGAGAGAGTTATCCTATCAGGCATGAATAAATGATTAGGAAACAGAATGATCAGTCACGGGAAGACACCGCCTGAGAGCTCTCTGTCTCTGTCTGTCTCTTTCTCTCTCTCTCTCTCTCTCTCTCTCTCTCTCTCTCTCTCTCTCTTTTCTCTCTCTCTCTCTCTCTCTCTCTCTCTCTCTCTCCCTCCCTCCCTCTCGCTCTCTCTCTGGGACTGGATGTAAAAAAGCACATGAGTGCTTATTCATTATCCTCGAAATAAAAGAATTTGTCAATTGTGTGTCTGTCTGTCTCTGTCTCTCTCTCTCTGTCTGTGCGTGCGTGCGTGCGTGCGTGCGTGTGTGTGTGTGTGTGTGTGTGTGTGTGTGTGTGGTTACTTCCATATACATTTTGTGCTATTTAACAATTGCACGGGGAGGTGGGGTGTTAGGAGGGGGAGGGGTGGTGGTGTTTGTTTTTGTTTTCAGGTTTGCATTTGGTGGGGGGTTGTTTTGTTTTTGTTGTTCTTCTTGTTTGTTGTTTTCTTGTTGTTGTTGGTTGGTGGGTTTTTTTTGGGGGGGTGGGGGGGTTAAATTGATGAATTTTCATTTAGATATATTTGTTTTGTTGGGCATATGCTATTTGATACGTTTGATAATGTTATATGCATGCCATGCATGTGATATTGGACATGTGGGATACCATGTGCATGCCGACTTCGGAACAAAGCTCCCCCCAGAAAGTAAAGACGTTTTGACTTTGACTTGACTTTCTGTTCTTCCCACTAAGCTTCGGGGACTGCTTATCTGCGCTGGCCAGATGACTAAGATGAGTGTTGATGTTCAGAATCAGAATCAGACAATCCCACCTCTATGTTATCGATCTCATGGTCCAGTTATTGTTGGACACACATCTCTCCTGTCCCCTGTCTCCTGGGTTAATGAGCACAAATCATCGCGCTTAAGGGTGTAGAGAGTTTGGTGCGCTCTATGAATAATGCTTTCATTCATTCATTCATTCCTCAGCCTTGTAGGCCACACAACGCAAGACAGTATCGAGGCTACATCCCAAAAGAATCACAGACAGACAGATTATAGGTAGATAGACAGACATAATATACAGATAGACAGATAGATAGACAAACAGACAGATTATAGGTAGATAGACAGACAGATACAGGTAGACAGACAGATAGATAGACATATTATAGGTAGATAGACAGACAGATACAGGTAGACAGACAGATGGATAGATAGATAGACAGACATATTATAGGTAGATAGACAGACAGATACAGGTAGACAGACAGATAGATAGACAGACAGATTATAGGTAGATAGACAGACAGATTCAGATAGATAGACAGATAAACAGACAGACAGATTATAGGTAGATAGACAGATACAGATAGACAGACAGATAGATAGACAGACAGACAGAAAAAGAGACAGTACAGATAGACAGACAGATAGATCTATATATAGATAAATAGATAGGTAGATAGGTAGGTAGGTAGATAAATAGATAGATAGACAGACATATAGATAGATAGATAGACAGATAGATAGATAGATAGATAGATAGATAGATAGATAGATAGATAGATAGATAGATAGATAGATAGATAGATAGATAGATAGATAGATAGATGCACACCTCATTATTTTTTTTACTTATGTCTATGTTACACCCTGGCTATATTTCAATGAAAGCTGTGTAAATGCTATTTTGTACAGGTGTGCATGTTGTAGCATAGTTATGTGAATGAGATCCAGTTGAATCAAGAAAAACAAATTCTTGAAAACGTTGATGGGAAAAACCCGGTACCCAATGACAAGGAAACACAAATAAACGGTAGTTTTATCTATGATCAACATCTTAAAACTGCAATATCCCCGAGGTCGGAATGCGGCTACCTTTAAGGTGGGCAAAAAACTGTTGCATAGGCAAATTCTCAACCGAGGAACGAAAAAACGAAAAACTGCATTGCCCAAAGAAACAAACTGATTTGAATTGTGCCAACAATAATCAGACTATAACCAGCACAACAACACAAAAAAGCAAATCGAAAGCCTAATTAACACGCTGACAGGGCAACACTGACGCAAATCTATCTAAATTCTCTGTGACATGAGCGTACTGTACCGTAATCAAAGTCTTGAATCTTCAGTCCTTCTCAAAGACGCAGAACCAGAGCACCTGGAAATCTCCTGGCGTGTACACAAGCCACCACACCTGGGGGAGGGGGAGGAGACGTAATGCAAAATGGATGGACAGGTAAAAATCAATGAAGCCGCCGTGGTCTGATAGAATTCTCTCTCCTGAATTTCCGAGATCTTAGGACTTCCTCAGTCAGATTCATTTCCGAGGTACAGGGTTTTGTGTGCTATCTGAATTATTTGTTTATGCTGTTTGCATTTTTAGCCAATCTCCATTTTTTTATGTTTATTTCTGTATCACTGTTTATCTTGAGAGTGGGGGTTTTCTGTTTTCTTTTTAGAATGTGTTTTGAATGTATATAAACGTGAGATTATACCATAAAAGCATGAACAAATTATGACTGATTGGCTAAGCTGATAGCTCTCTGTCTCTCTAAACAAATCTATTGTACATTTCTTTCTCAACATCTGGATAAAAAGAAAAACATATGGCTCTCCACTGCTTTCTGACAATACGCACCCATAATTATGAAGAGAGAGAGAGAGAGAGAGAGAGAGAGAGAGAGAGAGAGAGAGAGAGAGAGAGAGAGAGAGAGAGAGAGAGAGAGCGAGAGAGAGAATGATTTTTAAAAACTATACAAGGATAACGAGTTGGGGATAAGGCTAGTTTTACAATTTTTTATTTTATAAATATAAACAACTACTGTCAGACAGACAGACAGAGATACAGCACACATTCTGAAAGGCGGTTCGTGGAAGAAATGAGAGACAAACAGCCGGACAGAGAAACAGACAGAATCAAGCTTAACCAACCAAAAACCACTTTAAGCATTACTTCGCTTCCAGAATAGAGGATATGTCAATGTGAACACTAGAGAGTGCACACAAATATATTGACCACCACCTTTCCCCCAAAAAACCCCAACAAAACAAAACCAAACCAACCAACAATCAAACCAAAAAAAACAAAACCCAAACAAAATCCAACAACTTTCTAAGAAGACCAAAAAAAAACAACAGAGAGAGGAGTGACTCCCTTCAACCACAACACCGGTTTCAGACAGACCCTACAGACAGGAGACGTCAGAACGATGCAGGCAATCCTAATGGTAGGAGAAACACAGACCAACAGACAGACAGACATACAGACAGACAGACAGACAGACAGACAGACAGAGTGGAGTGGTCTGTGTGACGGACGGACGGACGCGTGTGTAGTGGCCACTACAGCCTCTGCCTCTGCCTCATGCAATAATGATGACCTGTCCGCCGACATCCTCTGGCCAATCAATCGATCGATCCCACTCTCCCCCCGCGCCATCTTGCCATCTTGTCACTGACCTCATCTCTGTTATCAGCCTACCTCCTCAAAAGGCACCGCAGTGAAAAAAATAATGCCAACGTGGTAGTGAGGCTGACTTGACTGACTTGACTTATAAACTTGACTTCTCCCATGACGTGACTTCTTCCTCAACAAGACTTTTCCCTTAATATGACTTTTTTCCCTTATGTGACTTTTTCCTTAATATGACTTTTCCCTTATGTGACTTTTCCCTTAATATGACTTTTCCCTTATGTGACTTTTCCTTGATTTGACTTTTCCATTGATGTGACTTTCCTTTGATTAACTTTTCCAATATGTGACTTTTCCCCTGACGTTACTTTTCCCTTGACGTTACTTTCCCTTGACGTACTTCTCCCTGACGTGACTTCTCTCTCGACAAGACCTTCCTCCCATGATTCTCTCATGGCATCACTCTCCTACGTGACTACCATAACGTGACTACAATGTTCTTTCCCAGAGTGACTCATTCCCATGACGTGACTTTTCCCCGACGTGATTCCATGAGTGGACTCTCCCTTGATGTTACTTGTGCTTGCGTATGTGATTCTCCTTTACTCTTGAGATTCTCTGTGGCACGCATTACACTTTGCGCATATAATACGTGAGTGGACAAGTTCGAACTGGCAGAGAGCATCCTTCTCCATGTCGTGGTGCATGCGTATGTTGGTGTCAGCTTGCATACTGGTTTATAGCTGGCTACTCTTCTATGAAAGAGTTGATAGGTTTAACATGGGGCACAGATGTTCCTGTGCTCAATGAACTAGTTCATATCTCTCCAGGTTTCAAGGAGTGGGTCGACATGTTAACTCAGAATAGTTCTCTCTCTCTCTCTCTCTCTCTCTCTCTCTCTCTCTCTCTCTCTCCTCTCTTCTCCTCTCTCTCTCTCTCTCTCTCTCTCTCTCTCTCTCTCTCTCTCTCACACACACACACACACAAACACACACACACACACACACACACCACCGCACACACACACACACACACACACACACACACACACACACACACACACACATTTTAGCATAGACTCAAACTTACGCCTTCAATTCAGGAGTTGGGTGGGTGCTCTAACCACTAGGCTACCCCCGCCCCCTCCCTGACGTAAGAGAGGCAGTCTGAAAGGGGCAGGGCAGCAGGAAGGACTGGGTGATGTTTGATTTGTTTGGGTTTGCCTGCCTCTGTTAGTTCGGGGCCCGCTTGCTTGTTTGCCAGTCTGTCTGTCTGTCTGTCTGTCTGTCTGTTTGCTTGCCTTGACATACCTGTCTGTCTGTCTGTCTGTCCGCCTGCCTGCCTGCCTGTTTGCTTGCCTTGGCATACCTGTCTGTCTGTCTGTCTGCCTGCCTGCTTGCTTGCCTTGGCATACCTGTCTTGCATACCTGCCTGTCTGCCTGTCTACCTGCTTGCCTTGGCGTGCCTGTCTGCCCGTCTGTCTCCTTGCTGCGCTTGTCTGCTTCTTTTCCTTATGGTTTTTTCCCCTTCTGTTCAGCGCTTTCCTAACCAAAGAGGGTTTATTTTAAGCATGAAAAGAACAATGATATAATTTTTCATTCAGATCAAAAAGTCGTCGGGTTGGTACTAGTCGATGAGTAGCGAGCAGAGGAAATATTTGCTTGAATACTTATAGTCATTATTCTTGTTGTTGCTGCTGCTTTTGTTGCAGTTGTTGCTGCAATGTTGCTGCTGCTGTTGTTGTTGCTGAGCTTTCCACATCTTCAGCACCCTAAGGATCACCAAGACTGTCTATTCTGTGTCGCATTCATCGTACCTGAAAATCGCTGTGAGTCTGCTAGTGCACACTATATCAGTATATGAGAATTTTACTTACACAATCGACTGTTTCCAAAAATGCCTCGCCATCCCCGCACTCGGAATGCAGCTACCTTCATGGTGGGTATACGCAAAATGTGACCGTTGGTGAACCTGGGAGCTCTAGCCGAGGAACGAAAATAAAGAAAAACCTGCTCATAATTATTGGTTCTTTCATCATCTAGATAACTGCACGTAACAACATAGTAAGTGGCTAATTGTTGCGGCTAAATTATTCCTCAAATTTATGTGACCGAGGCATGTCTCAACAATAATGAAATCAAAGTAAAACACAAGCACGCCCACGCGCGCGCGCGCGCGCACGCACATGTTCATTCATTCATTTTATCTCTCCTCTCTCTCTCTCTCTCTCTCTCTCTCTCTCTCTCTCTCTCTCTCTCTCTCTCTCTCTCACACACACACACACACACACACACAGAAAGAGAGGAGGAGAGAGAGACAGAGAGAGACAGAGACAGCAACAGAGACGAGAGAGAGGTCAGAAAACACACAAAAGAAACAAAAAGAAAAGACAGTTGTTGAAATCGGAAAGAGAGAGTTGAAAGCTAGGTTGACGGAGCAAACATAATGCAAGGCTGGTCTGGGTTAGAATACAGGACGACATAGCACACCAGCACGTGCAGACCTGCTAGGGCAGAGTTCAGATTACAAAGAAAGACTGAGAAACAGACAAATAGATCACACGCGCACGCACAAACGCCTCCCCCCCCCCCCTCCCCGAGAGAGAGAGAAGACAGACAGACAGACAGACAGACAGCAGACAGACAGACAGAGGGAGGTTAAAAATAACAGATAAGACATTAAAATGATGAGCTATGGTGAATGTAACAGATTGTGTTACAAACCAGGTCTTTTATTGAATTTTTTTTAAATGAAAAACCCACTCTGCACAGTCACACGGTACATTATAACATATGTTATTTACATTTACACTCATACAAACTTTATAGATAGATAGGTAGGTAGATAGATAGATAGATAGATAGATTGATGGATATATATATATATATATAGATAGATAGATAGATAGATAGATAGATAGATAGAATGATAGATAGAAAGATAGATAGAAAGATAGATAGAATAGATAGATAGATAGATAGATAGATAGATAGATAGATAGATAGATAGATAGATAGATAGATAGATAGACAAACAAGACAAGCAGACACACAGACAAATAGATAGGTGGACAGAAAGACAGACAGATAGATACATAGATAGACAGACAGACGGACGGACAAACAGACAGACAAATAGACAGGTAGACAGAAAGACAGACAGACAGATAGATAGACAGATAGATAGACAAACGGACAGGCAGACAAACAGATAGATAGATAGACAGACAAATAGATAGACGGACGGACGGACATACAGACAGACAGACAGACAGACAGACAGACAGATAGATAGATAGATAGATAGATAGATAGACAGATAGATATAGATAGATAGATAGACAGATAGATAGATAGATACATACATATACATACATACATACATACATACATACATACATACATACATACATACATACATACATAGATAAACGTACAACTGAAGAAGGCAATAAGAATGATAATGTCAAACTGACAATTCAAAAACCGAACAGCACAAATAAATTCTGACCTCACTTTGACAAAGAAACCCTGTAGAAACCCGAACACTTCACCAAAAGATACACTTCTTCTCCACGATTCTCTTCCACGTCCATCATTCATTTTTAGTCAAAAGAAACAAGGAAAAACTTTGATACTCACACACACACACACACACACACACACACACACACACACACACACACACACACACACACACACACACACACACACACACACACACTTACTTCCATTATCTTCGATATAAAAGAATAAATAAAAGAATGAATAAAAAAATAAACACACACAACAAATACTTTATCACAAAAAAACAACTTTACCAAAACAACACCATTTCAACCACCACCTATAACATGCCCTTTGTTATCTGCAATTCCTAATAAGCACAAAATAGAACCACAATTCCCACCCAAAAAAAAAAAAAACCCACCGCCAAAATCTACAACAACAAAGCACACTATAAGCTTTTGACTTGGTGATGTTCATATGATGTTCATGGTGATGTCATATAATATATATAACATTCTCAATACACAGTTTCAAGCCATAACAAACAAACAAACAAAATACCTGTAGCGCAGGGGTTGCTCCCACGAAGCACAAAGTGAAAGAGAAGGACAGTATCACACACACACACACACACAGAGACACAGACACACCAGAGCCAGGAGAGGAGCAGTGCAGTAGGCTAGGCTAGTGTATTCCACAACCTTTCCGTGGGCAGGCAAGCCCCTTGGTCTCCTCTCCTCTCTTCACTTCTCTCCCTTCACCTGCAGCAAACTGCGTCCTCCGACATCACTGAGTCATCCCACCAGCCCTGTCTGTCTAACGTCTGTCTGTCTATCTGTCTGTCTGTCTGTCTGCCCCTCCACACACACACAGGGTTCTGCCTACACAATGGCCATTCCTCTGCACAGGTGGTGTGTGCGTGTGAGAGGGGGTAGGGAGGGGGAGGTATGTAGGGGATGTGGGGGGGGGGGGGGGGGGGAGGGTTTTGGAGGAGGATGTGGGGGGGGGGGAGGGAGAGAGAGAGAGAGAGAGTGTGTGTGTGTGTTTGTGTGTGTGTGTTGCTTGTTTGTTTGGTGGTTTGTTTGTTTTTTAGCATGTTTCTTTTGTTGCTGTTGTTGTTGTTTTGTTATTTGATTCTTGGTTTGTTGTTGGTTGCTGTTTTTTTTTGGGGGTGTTGATGTTAGTCTGACCGTGTGTATGTGTGTGTGTGTGTGAGAGAGAGAGAGAGAGAGAGAGAGAGAGAGAGAGAGAGAGAGAGAGAGAGAGAGAGAGAGAGAAAGTGTGTGTGTAGTGTGTGTGTGCGTGCGCGCGCGCGCGCGCGCGCATATGAATACAACAAAAGGTGAAAAATGAAATAATGACACATGGATGCGTGGGTAGGAACACTGATGCTCCAGCTATTTTGCGGCGATAGTAATGATGGTGATGAGGAGGAAGAGGAGGAGGGTGGTGGTGGTGGTGGTGATGATGAGGAGGAGAAGAAGAAGGAGGAGGGTGGTGATAGTGATGAGGAAGAGGAGGAGAAGGATGGTGGGAGTGGTGGTGGTGGCGGTGGTGGTGATGATGATTTAGCCTCACAAAGGGTGAAAGGAGATACGGATGCAGCAGCTGGTCTCGTCAATGCCTATGTGTTGTATGTAATCCTATAATTTCTGGGATGGAGAGGAGGGGGGTAGGGGAGAGAGAGAGGGGGGAGGGGGAGAGAGAGGGGGGAGAGAGAGGGGGGGAGAGAGAGGGTGGAGAGAGGGGGAGAGAGGGGGGCAGAGAGAGGAGGGGAGAGAGAGAGGGGGAGAGAGAGGGGGGAGAGAGAGGGGGCCAGAGAGAGAGGGGGGAGAGAGGAGGGGGGAGAGAGGAGGGGGAGAGAGGAGGGAGAGAGATGAGAGGGAAAGAGAGAGGAGGAGAGACAGACAGACAGACAGAGAGAGAGAGAGAGAGACACACACACACACACACACACACACACAGAGACACACAGAGAGACAGACAGACAGGCAGGCAGAGATGTGTGTGTGTGTGCGTCTGTCTGTCTGACTGTCTGTCTGTCTGTCTGATACAGAATACAGGAGTGTATGGTTGTTCCCGAAAATTAAAAGCTCGAAGACCACTATTCATTAATTATGAAAATGACCGAAACACGAA
The DNA here is from genome assembly GCA_028751875.1 of Rapana venosa. NCBI lineage: Eukaryota > Metazoa > Mollusca > Gastropoda > Neogastropoda > Muricidae > Rapana > Rapana venosa. The sequence continues at coordinate 3,371,337 of CM054145.1, forward strand.
AGACGTTTCTGACCAAACCATCGCAGTCACTAAAAACAAAAGGCAAAGTCTTCATGCCTAACTTGTAACCACCTCTCGTTTATTTGGAAGGTTTTCTGAGCTGTTATTTTTCATTGAGAAATGTAAAGACTTGATAAACAATCATAAAGGGGAAGGATGAACGGTCTAGTGGTTAGAACTTTTTGCCCGTGATCTGACGATAACTGAAAGGGGTTCGTTTCTCCAGTGAGGTCTCTGTTCGAGGTGATTTTTCCCCAGGAGTTAACATTGGTGCTGACTCCACTTCCACAAACGACCTTCAAATAAGGGTGTACATACAGAAAGGTGGCAGGACGGTTTAGACGTGCGTGGGTGACATAATGCGTTGATTTTGTGCGAAAGAGCAGAGAGGTACCTCCCAACTTTCCTGGCAAAACTGGTAGGTTCAATTCCCAACTGTAACCCGCAGTCGGAATGCGGCTACCTTAATGATGCATGTGTGTGGGAGGGTGGAGGGGGGGAGGGGGGTCGGTCGCATAATTTAAAAAATCTTATCATTGGTAAACCTCAAAGCTGCAGCCGATAAGCGAAAAACAAAAAAAAGTATATACCGAGGTATATATAGGTAGGGGACGGGATAGCTCAGTGGTCAGAGCACTCGTTTTCCCAAACTAACGTTCAGCAGCATTGAGCGTGGCTACCAAGTGGATGGGTGATCGCTTGACCGTCTTGGCTTCAGTACAGTCCCCCCGTTCACCCAGCTGTAAATGGGTACCTGCCTCTTTAGGGTAAAGCAGCGAGGGAGAGGAGATGGGCACAGCCCTCAATATGCTGGCCCCTGGAGTAGCTGAGGTCTCGGACATCTCGCTCCCGAACGACCTTATAGGTTATGGGACACCTTGACCTTACCGATATACCGAGGTCTCTTGTGCAAACATATGCAGAACATCCTACACAGATGTTAGACTCCATAGCTCTGCCTTGTGAAGAAGAGTAGGCCAGCTGTGGGCTGTGGGCTGGACTACATGAACACATCCTGCTTCCTCGCCACATCCACCTCCCCAACACCACACTACATGAACACATCCTGCTACCTCGCCACATCCACCTCCCCAACACCACACTACATGAACACATCCTGCTACCTCGCCACATCCACCTCCCCAACACCACACTACATGAACACATCCTGCTTCCTCGCCACATCCACCTCCCCAACACCACACTACATGAACACATCCTGCTACCTCGCCACATCCACCTCCCCAACACCACACTACATGAACACATCCTGCTTCCTCGCCACATCCACCTCCCCAACACCACACTACATGAACACATCCTGCTTCCTCGCCACATCCACCTCCCCAACACCACACTACATGAACACATCCTGCTACCTCGCCACATCCACCTCCCCAACACCACACTGCATGAACACATCCTGCTACCTCGCCACATCCACCTCCCCAACACCACACTGCATGAACACATCCTGCTACCTCGCCACATCCACCTCCCCAACACCACACTACATGAACACATCCTGCTACCTCGCCACATCCACCTCCCCAACACCACACTGCATGAAAAAACTCTAACGCACCGCCCCAATGACTCCTGCAGAAGCTTAGGGAGAAGTCAAGCCAATCCATCATCACCAGGCGTACTGAATGAACCCTCCATCCAACCAATGTATCAAGCAACCAATCTATCAACTAGCTAATCGGTCAGCCGTCTGTCTTTCTTTCCCCAAACCTGTGCCTGCCACGTGGTAGCATAGCCTGGCAAGAGAGTGACATTGTCACGGTCCTGTCCAAGTCAAGTCAGCGAGTATACAGAACTACCTCTGTCTATGCAATACGGACTGTTGCCTCTGTACCTGGCGATCCGCTATTACTCCTCACCCACCAGTAAAACTCGTCCCCAGCCTTGTCCATCAATCCACTTATGATGTTTTCAGCACCGCCGACCACAAAGGCCCAATCAGGGCTGTCACTTTGCCGTGTTGCTGCCGACAGCAGGGCGTGGTGATGGAGCACTGAGGACTTGTCACGCTGACATCTGAAACTTGTCGTCTGCTCTTTTCTGTTCTGTCCGACTGCCTGGTATACTCAGGAAATTGTCAACAGTCCACTGTTCAAAGTTGTTTACCTTCGCTGACTTGACTGACTTCATTCCTTAAGAAGTCGTTGGCCTCGGAACTGACTATTCTTTATATGTGGGGAGTTTGGGGTAAGTTGACTCTGAAGAAGCCCGTCCATCCTTCTTCAGGTTATCATATATTTATTTGTTCTTTTCTTTATTATTATTTATTCTTTTATTTCATTTCTTCTATTATTCCAAGGATAACGTAATAAGCCCTCTTGTGCTTTTTTTTTTACATCTAGTCCCCGTATACATGCTGTTTTGTAAATGTTGACATCTGTTCCCATCGGTACACAATGGGCCACTCTTTGGCAGGCGGGACAGGTTTTAACCTAGGCGCAAGATGTTCTGCGTGCGTTCACACGCGGGACCTCGGTCAATCATCTTTAGGACTCTCAGGAGAGTGGAGTCTGCACTGATGTTAACTCCAGTGGAAAATTTCCCTTGAACGGGTGAACGGGAGTCTGGGTGGTGGCTGAAGCCTGGGGTAGGACAGGTGACCCCACGAAGTCCATCAGAAAACCTGGGACACCTTGACCCCGCCAGCTGGCAGTCGTCACACATCAGACTTCTGTTCTTTAATGTACAGGCTCTCGAAAATATTTCTATAAGTTGGTTTTTGCGATTAATATCAATAAGCAAAAATCTCAAATAAAATTGCAGCGGTTGAAAAAACTGACACGGAATATCCAAGCATATTTATACCAGCACCAAGATCCACAAAGGCGTGTGTTGCTGCATATTATATACGACAGAAAAATCACAGATTGTTAATTGAAAACTCTGTGATTCTGTGTTACTGATCAATACTGGGTCACAATCACTCTATTCTTTTTCTGCATCCTTGCGAGTAAGGAAGGAACGCAGCAATCAGCATCATGAATCTTTTTTCAGACACACGCGGTGTCCAGCAAAGTGGCCATCTGACAGGTAAACAGGGACATAGCGAAACTACATCCCGCACCAACTGACTGCTTCCCCGTGCAATGTCTACTCTCCGTTGAGTGGCTTTAAAATCAGTCATAAGCTTTGCTTGTAGACTCCCTCCACAGCTGACTCCCATGATTTGCCTGCCGGGTTTCTTGTCTGCTTGCCTCTCTGTATCTCAAGCCTCCTTTATTATCTCAGATGGGAAATAATTCAAGGTGTCCATTAAAGCTGCGCAGCTGCATCACGACAGACTGCATCCTAGGTGCTAGCTGACGATTACAGCTCTGTAATAGCGTCTATCTCATCAATCATGGACAAAAAACAACCACCACTTACATTAACGTTAATCTAGTCATCAGTTTACTGATTATTTTCATAGCAAAAGTACATGCCCAACCCAGCAACCCAGCGACCAAAAAAACCCCAAGAACAACAACGAAAAGACAGGAAGAAAGAAAGACAGACAGACAAACAGGCAGACAGACAAACAGACAGACAGAAAGAAAGAAAGCCAGTTAGAAAAACTGACAGACAGAAAAACTGGCAGACAGACAACCAGAAAGAAAGGTGTTTTTTTAAAAACGACAGACAGAAACTGATCCAGTAACCTAGCAGCAAAAAAACAAAACCCAAAGCTGGACTAAGCATTTAACCTCTACAAAGCCATCATCCTTCATCAGGGTACCTACAGACCTCACACGGCAATCCAGAGTCTATGATCCAACCCAGTGCTGCCCCCTACCTCCCCCGAGCGTAAGAAGTAGGACTTGACACACTTGCCAGAAGAGGGCTTCTGCTCTAAAGACATTCTGCTATCCACCTCTCCCTACAATCTGTTTTGCTTTGTTTTGTCAACCAACCAGTAAACTAACAAGCAACACGAACATGAGAGGTGGTCTGAGAGTTTAGTTTTTCAGACAGACGATATACTAAGATCCTCCGAGCAAAAAACATTCATCAACAAGAGAGTTGTCCATGTCAAATTCCAGTAGGAAAAGCCATAGAGAAATAACACACAAGTAGACAGGAAATATATGAAAATATAGTGGCGTTGCTCCTGTGATGAATTTCTTGCAGAGAAATCCACCATAACTGAAAGTAATATACAATACAATATGATAAAACACGATAGTGAATACAACAGAGTACAGCACAAGTCATACAAGCAGAAAAAATATAATAAAATATAACAGTGAATACAACATAGTACAACTCAACACACACAAGCTACATACAATAAGATACAACACAACAGTGAATACAACAGAGTGCAACACGACACTACACAATACGAAACAATACAACAACACACAAGGCACTGGGTCTTCCTACTTTTCCTATAATTATTGACACGAACAGGTTTCCATAGCTGATACTGTGCTGGTCAGGCAGGGCGAGGAGCTAGACCAATGTCAAAACTAGCCACTAGCCTACAGGTGTTAGTGTGTTGACACAGCACGAGTGATGCTGGTCATCTTGTACCGACATGGTCAGGGAGATACAGGTGACCAGGGGTGACTTTGAGAAGCCATGTCAACCACATCGTTCTTATTATTACGTCTACTTTGTGTGTGTGTGTGTGTGTGTGTGTGTGTGTGTGTGTGTGTGTGTGTGTGTGTGTGTGTGTGTGTGTGTGTGTGTGTGTGTGTGCGCGCGCGTGTGTGTATGTGTGTGTGTGTGTGTGTGTGTGTGTGTGTGTGTGTGTGTGTGTGTGTGTGTGTGTGTGTGTGTCTGTCTGTCTGTCGGTCTGTCTCTGTCTGTCTCTCTCTGTCTCTCTCTTTGTATCTCTCTCTCTATCTCTTCTCTCTCTGACTCTCTCTCTGTTTCCGTCTCTCTCTATCTCTTCACTCTCTGTCTCTCTCTGTCTCTCTCTGTCTCCCTGTCTCTCTTTGTCTCTGTCTGTCTGTCTGTCTGTCTGTCTGTCTCTGTCTCTGCTCTCTCTCTCTCTCTCTCTCTCTCTCTCTCTCTCTCTCTCTCTCTCTCTCTGAAGCGTGGTCTTAATAATGCAGTGCTTACCGAGAAAGAGATTATCAGGGGAGAAATTATAACAGAAGAAAAAAAGAAATTACATCATCAGTCTTACCCAGAGTCCTAAGCATTGCAAAGGCCTCATCCTTTA
>CM054145.1:3381512-3384012 GCA_028751875.1 Rapana venosa
CAAAAGGAAAACTGGTGAATTAATGTAATACTGTGATAGTTCATTAGATTCAGAAGGAAACTCTAGTGAATTATGTAAATACTATGGCAGTTCATTAGATTCAAATGGAAACTCCAGTGGATTAATGTAAATACTACGGTAGTTCATTAGATTCAGAAGGAAACTCCAGTGGATTAAAGTAAATACTATAACAGTTCATTAGCTTCAGAAGGAAAATTCCAGTGGATTAAAGTATATACTATGACAGTTCATTAGCTTCAGAAGGAAAACTCCAGTGGATTAATGTAAATTAAAATACTATGGTAGTTCATTAGATTCAGAGGAAAACTCCAGTGGATTAATGTAACTACTATAATAATTCATTAGATTCAGAAGGAAAACTCCAGTGGATTAATGTAAATACTGTACTCCAGTGGATTAATGTAAATACTATAATAATTCATTAGATTCAGAAGGAAAACTCAAGTACATATATTAGCGCATCATCCTGACAGCAACTGAATGAGCGCACTGAAAGCATACACGTGATAGTTCAATGCACTATGTGTGGGGGGGGGGGGGGGGGGGGAAGGGGGGGGGGGGGAGATTCACTGAATTCGACTAAAATAAATGTAGCAGAGCATTAACACAGGACATGACTGAAAGCATACGTCACATCCTCTCTGTCAGAGCTCAGTGCTTTCAGAGGTCACAGCTGGTCAGGGGAAGAGTGTGTTGAGTGGGGGGGAGGGTGGGGAGGAGGTGGGGGGGGGGGGGGTTTTTGCGGGGGAAGGGGAAAGGGGATGAAAGAAACAGATGGAGGAGTCAGGTTGACGTTTGACGACTGAATAAAACTATATAATATGCAAGTAAATATGCGCGTGTGTGTGTGTGTCGCACACGGATATGGATGCACGCACACAAGCGCACACACACACGCACGCCCGCACGCACATACACACACGCACACACACGCACACAAACACATACACACACACGCACACACAAAGCACACACAACGCACACACACAAAGAGGTATGTATGCACACACGCACCCACACATACTCTTGTTTCTCAATGTCATCTAACTGTGTTAAGTTGAACACATTCTGCTTCTAAGTTTGATATTTACTTTTAGTGAAGTGACTTAGATAGCACAACACACACACACACACACACACACACCACACACACACACACACCCCACACACACACACACACACACACACACAGAGACTGAGTGAGAGACAGAGAGAGACACACAAGCAGACAGACAGATAACAGTCAGACAGACATACAGATTGACAGACAGATTGACAGACAGGCAGACAGATTGACAGACAGACAGAGAGACAGACTGACAGACTATAACAGGCAGACAGGCAGATGGGCAGACAAAGAAGCTGGAAATCCGAAACGTGATTTGCTTTGCATCTTTCATGTTAAGGAACTGCCCATAACTATTAGTGAAAAAAAGCTATTTGAAGACGTCAACAAAAGCAACAACCACCACACTCAAAATCTATATTAATTAAGTCAACAAGGATATACTTTCTTTAGGCTTCTCACACCGCTATGCTGATTATATCTATGTGTTGTGTGCATTAATACAACACACACACACACACACACACACACACACACACACACACACACACACACACACACACAACACACACACACACACAGAGTCATACAACATCACAATAACACAGCACAATAATGTCTCACATTGGTGTAACATCACAATAATGTGACATCACAATATTATTTCGTTTGCACTTGTAAAATTAGCTTCATAGTGTAATAGCTTTATCAACAATCAAGCACAATTTCCCCCCTATTCATCATCATTGTTTGAATCATCACAGCGACTATACCTGGAGAGGGCTGGGCTCTGTCTGCCAGGTTCACCTGTCCCACCACCACCACACACTGCCTGAAACATTCCCTGCAGTGCAGTGCAGTGCCCCAACCACTGACTCCTCAAGGAGTTCACTCAGGGAGAAGTCGGGAGACTGCAAGGAGTTCCTTCAGTCATTAAAATATGCCTAGCGGGTAAAACAGTCTAGGCTTTTTGCCAAACTTGTTTTGAAAACAACAGACTGTTTTATACGAATACACTTATAAGTTTCATAGTAGAACTAAAAATGTACCTCTCCTCTGATAAAGACTTTAAATCCACACATTAAGGGGGAAAAATGACGGTGGCATATGAATTAAATTCATATTTTGTAAACTGACAGTTCTCATTTTAAGCCTGATGAGGATAGTCCATGCATTTGTTGCGGTATCAACGTTCCTACTGGTTCAAAAGTACTGTCAACATACAAATTCAAAAGAGAGAGGAAGAGAGGGGTGAAAACAGGTAATCAGACACAAAAGGAACTGACTATTGACTCTCTCTCTCTCTTCTCTCTCTCTTCTCTCTCTCTCTCTCTCTCTCTCTCTCTCTCTCTCTCTCTCTCTCTCTATTATTTGATTGGGAAATTATTTGGTTGTCCTCTTGTTGTTGTTGTT
>CM054145.1:3389012-3401512 GCA_028751875.1 Rapana venosa
GGGGGAGGTGGTGGGGGGGGGAGGGATATGTGTGTGTTGGGGGGGGGGGGAGGGAGATGTGTAGGTGGGTGTGTAGGGGGAGGGGGATGGGTGTGTGTGGTGGTGGGTGGTGGGGAGGGAGATGTGGGAAAGAGGGTGGGTGGGAAGGGGGGAGGTGTGTGTGTGGGGGGTGGGATGGAGGTAGGAAGATGTGGGAAAGTGTGGGGGGGGGGGGGGGGGGCAGGGGGATGTGTGTGTAGTGTGTGTGTGCCTGGTGTTTTTTTTACGTTTGTGTGTGTGTTCGTGCGTGCGTGCATGCGTACGTTCGTGTGTGTGTGCGCGCATGCGCCGATCGAAAGATATATATTTTTTGCATTACCATTTGTAACCTGAGAAAACCCATTCTGCCTTCTACTAATGGGACTATTCAGTATTGTCATGCTAGCACATCAAGAAAAATCAATACGAACAATAACACACGAATCATAAAGTTCTGCACTCATTCACTCACATTCACAGGAAAGCACTGACAATGATAGAAAGAGAAGGCGAAGAGAATGGGAAAGAAACTAGTTTACACACACACACACACACACACACACACACACACACACACACACACACACACACACACACACAGAGAGAGAGAGAGAGGAGAGAGAGAGAGAGAGAGGAGAGAGAGAGAGAGAGAGGAGAGAGAGAGAGAGAGGAGAGAGGAGAGAGAGAGAGAGAGAGAGAGAGAGAGAGAGAGAACGGGCGTCAGCGCTATTAATTTTTTATCAACCTGTTCCTAGTTCTCCTTTTTAAAAATTTCTATTTTAGGATTGCCTAGTTTCACTTAATGTAGAGAGCTGTAAAATCCAAAACTACCATTACGACTCCTGCAGCTGTTGTTGCTGCTATCACTACTACTACTGCCACCACCACACTACCACTTCCACCACTATCACCCCTATAACCACAACTACTACCCTGCTGCTGCTGCAATACCACTGCTGCTACTACTACTACTACTACTACTACTACTGCGCTGCTGTGCTGCTGCTGCTGCTATATACTACTATCCTATCTACTGCTGCTGCTGCTGCTGCTGCTGCTATATACTACTATACTACTACTACTACTACTACTACTACTGCTACTATACTACTACTACTACTACTACTACTACTATTGCTGCTGCTGCTGCTGCTACTACTTCTTACTACTACTACTACTACTACTATACTTACTACTACTACTACTAATACTACTACTACACTACTACTATACTACTACTACTATACTACTACTACTACTACTACTACTACTACTATTGCTGCTGCTGCTGCTGCTGTTACTACTGCTGCTGCTGCTACTGCTACTACTACTACTACTTCTACTACTACTACCGGTACTACTACTACTACTACTACTTCTACTACTACTACTACTACTACTACTACTGCTGCTGCTGCTGCTGCTGCAATACCACTGCTGCTACTTACTACTACTACTGCTGCTGCTGCTGCTGCTGCTGCTGCTGCTGCTGCTACTACTACAACTGCTGCTGCTGCTGCTGCTGCTGCTACTTCTACTACTACTACTACTACTACTACTACTACTGCTGCTGCTGTTGCTGCTGCTGCTGCTGCTACTACTACAACTACTGCTGCTGCTGCTGCTGCTGCTACTTCTACTACTACTACTACTACTGCTGCTGCTGCTGCTGCTGCTGCTGCTGCTACTACTACTACTACAACTGCTGCTGCTGCAATACCACTGCTGCCACTACTACTACTACTACTGCTGCTGCTGCTGCTACTGCTACTAAGATTGTCCACTGACTAGCTGGGTGAATGACTGAAGTGTTCATTCATTCTCTGGGGAAAAAAAATCCGGTTAGGGCCAATTTGTGCTGGAAAGAGACGGCTCTTTTTTTTCTTCTTCTTTTTTTTTTTTTAAAGACGAAAATGTATTTCACTTATAAGTTATATTTGAATAACGCAATAAATGTAAGTAAACTTTTCAAAATCAAAACACAAATCTTGAACGCATTAGATTTGTTATGATGTACTGGGCATTCACACATAAATAAAACTGTTTAAATATGCATAATTTGCTTCGACTCATACCATTACTTGTTTTTAAAAAAATTGAAATACAGTAACTTGAAAACAATACAACAGAAATGGGAGTAGTCTCATTAAGAACTCCTCTGAAAATACTTTTGGCTTTATGCAAAGAGGGAAAAGAACAGAACTGAGGGAAAGAGAGAAAAACCGACAGACGTAGACAGATAGAAAGACATAGGGACAAAGAGGAAGACAGAGGCTCAGACAGACAGACAGACAGACAGACAGACAGAGATTCAGGTAAACTGAACGCAGTAATAGACAGACAGAACAACATGAAGCATGAGAGAAGAAAACCAGAAAGAAATACAAATGAAAGTATGGACGAACAGTTACCAATAATAATATTTAAAAAATGCTCGCACATACCTTTTCTCGTGTGGCCTTCTCGTATAACAGACTCCGCACTGAGAGAAGTACACTGCATGTCCACTTTCTGCACTTTATTCACAACTCTAACATAAGTTTGTTTTTTATTTCTTGAAATCTGTTTGCATTTAATATTGAAACTGATATCTTTCAATAAGAAAAGACTATGATATACCATAGGCAATTAATTGCTGCGAATTTGTCTTTTGTAAAAAAAAAATTTGGAAAGTCTAGACTACTCAATTTCTCGAATTCACCACGCATTCCATGTTTCCGACACAGGTTTGTAAAGCAGAAGGTCACTGTAGGTGTTTTCTGTTGAAAGTATAAATAATAACTTCACTGAAATATTGCAAAGAATAGACTAAAACCCACTTTTATATTTCTAAAGTCGTATTTAACACCAAAGCACGGCTCATACGCTCTAACAGAGCATACAACCAAGTTGTTTTTGGTAGCGCTAAGCAGTCAGTCACAAATCAACGTAATTGTCTTTGGAAAATGGCATGCATGCCTAACGTAAATCCACTGAAAGTCTTGATCAGTTTCAACGAAGCAACTTCTTCTATAGATGATGAATATATCTCCATTTCCACAAATTTGAAGCAATCCATCACCCGAAAAAGACCACAGATAATTAAAAACTAATTCACACAATCCATACATGATTGATCGAAAACAACAGTCATTCAGAATTTCAAAGGTCGTCTGTTCAACTCTGACTGGAAGGAAATAGTGCGCCGATACCAATACGCCTTGCGGACTACATGGTTTATTCTGCAGCACATAATGGGTAATTCGAGCCTTCCCGCAAAGAAATTTCCTGAAACGACAGAAGTCGATCGTTCGAACTTGAAAGCCTTTGCTGTACAAGTCGTTTCAGGTTGAATCTGAAACCAACGGTTCTTCGCCTTAGTCTGCTGTGCGCGGACGAATCGTGTCACAGGAAAACCTGGTTTCCATGGTAACTCCAATCACCTCTCCCTCGCGTGCAGTGCTGTTACAGTTTGTGCGTGTGTGTGGCGTGGTCGCTTTTACGTGCGCGCACACTTGTCACTATGGTTATTCATTTATTGAAAGAGGGAGGGAGGGAGGGAGCGGTTAAGGATGATTGCTGAGCAGCGATTATTTTACCTGCTTCATTAGCTAATTGTATGATGCATACTCTTTGTCTCTGTCTGTCTGTCTCTCTGTCTGTCTGTCTGTCTGTCTGTCTGTCTGTCTCTCTCTCTCTCTCTCTCTCTCTCTCTCTCTCTCTCTCTCTCTCTCTCTCTCTCTCTTCTCTCTCTCCCTTGTTTCTATTGTGAACTGTATAAGTATTGGGTTATTATTATAGATGTATCCCTATGGGCGGGGACTGGATGTAAAAAAGCACATGTGTGCTTATTCATTATCCTCGAAATAAAAGAATTTGTCATTGTCATTGTCAGTCATTCTCTCTCTCTCTCTCTCTCTCCTCTCTCTCTCTCTCTCTCTCTCTCTCTCTCTCTTCTCTCTCTCTCTCTCTCTCTCTCTCTCTCTCTCTCTCTTTTAGCATGTACGTTTGCGACTTTTTTTTGTCGATTTTTTTTTGTTTGTTGTTGTTTTTTGTTGGTTTTTTTGTTTGCTTGCTTTGGGTTGGTTTTTGTTTTTTTTTCACCATGCGTGTATATTTGACATTTGCCTTCAAAATGACCTTTTCCACAGACATTTGTCAGAGTTCTTTCACGTGTAGTGAAGAAGGCGTGTTTCAAACGCCGGCCGGGAAAGCTTGCTGTTGGCTTCCGTTTGAAAGAAGACTAGCGCACAGACACACCACTCCTGGTTAGGGGGAAGGTGGGAGGGTGGAGGGGGAGGGTAGTCTGGTTTGGGTCTGATACGAACACGGGACATCTCGTTCTCTTATACAGGTGTCTTTTTACCACTTGACTACAAAAACTACAACACGCACCACGCCGCCAAATTCATCATTATCCGAAAGTTTGCATATCTCCTTTACCGTCGTTGGGACTGTACTGAATTTTTCAGGAATTTTTCGTGGACAGCTTCAACCTGGTGGAGCCCATTCCTCTCCAGGTTTCATGATGAATGCTGGGTATATCGGAGCCATCCATCTATCCACCCCCAAAGCTATCACTGGCCTTTTCTTGTACAACAGGCCAATAAACTGTCAACGTATGTGCAATAGGACTTTCAGGGGAGTGGAGTCAGTACCAATATAATTATACCCCCGTGGGGATGCCGGGGGCCTGTCAGTATAAATAGCATCTCCACCTTCTGGAAATTCTGTGCTACGAATTCCCTCTTTTCTATCCTTCTCTTTGTTTCTGCCTTGTTCTATTTTTTTTTCTCCTTGTCTTATTTTCTGCTTTCTTGGTCCATTCTCCTGCCCTTTTTTCCCCCAGAAATACTTATAAAATAACCATTCTCTCCCACTCCGAAGTGGGATGCGCTGAGCCTGACTTGTCAGGCGTTTAACAGCAGCGCAGCACATTTTTCGCTCATGTGACAAACAACAATAGTTGCTGTCTGAGCGTTCGACGAAGAAGAAGACTGCACCAATATATGTTAACTCTAGGTAAAACAAAACAAAAACAAAATCTAACGCACAGCATAGCTAGGAGACTTGAACCCGCTCTGTCAGTGACTAAACTATCACGCTGACATCGTTCTAACCACTGCGCCACTACCCCGCAGAGGTTTGACTGTCATGACATGACATGTCACACCACTTCACTGCCAGTGATACTTCGTGCTTGTTTCATATGGCAGGCAAAGCTGACGAGATAAACGCCCTAGAGAAAATAATGATCACCGGAATCAATCGATACAACAGGATTTTCCTTGTGTGTTCGTGGACTTTGTTGATGGGGAGGCAAATCTTAAAGAAAGATATGCAGCAGAAAAAGATGATAAAGCCTGGATTATGTTGTGTGGTCTGTCTTTGTCTGTTGTAGGAAGATTGTATAGCAGACATGCTTACAGAGCAGACTGACAGACAGACATACTGAGTCACTCTTGATTTTGTTCTCTGTGTGTGTGTGTGTTTGTGTGTGTGTGTGTGTGTGTGAGTGTGTGTGTGTGTGAGAGGAGAGGAGAGAGAGAGAGAGAGAGAGAGAGAGAGAGAGAGAGAGAGAGAGAGAGAGAGAGAGAGAGAGACTGATTTTCTACATTGGTGTAAGCATCAAGACAGCCAGTACAGTCATAATACTGACCCTTGTACAATAGTAGATATCATATTAAAATCTTCTTAATCCACCAGGCTCCTCGGGGATTCGAACCCCTGACCTGTGAGTTCAGAATCATTAAGACTACAGACCCATCCCTTTATCCACGAGGCTATCACGACCTACAGACCTTGAACTGACTTCTCCCTGAATGAGCTCCTTGAGGAGTCAGTGGTTGGGGTACTGCACTGCACTGCAGGGAAGGTTTCAGGCAGTGTGTGGTGGTGGTGGGACAGGTGAACCTGGCAGACAGAGCCCAGCCCTCTCCAGGTAGCAGGGTGCATGCTGGGTATCTTCGTGTCATCCATCTCACTGTCCATAATTGGCCCATTCTTCTGTAATAAATGGATGAGGTTTTAACGTGTGAGCAAGATTTTCTGCATACAGTGGCACACATGGTCTTAGTCAACAGTCCCATCCGAAGGACTTTCAGGGAAGTGGAGTCATTACTAATGTTAGCTCCAGGGAGAAAAATCATCTCGGTGGGGCACCTCAGTGGAGATTGGAACCCGTGCCTTCAGGTACTGTCACATCACGAGTACGACACTCTACCCACTGGGCCAATTCCGCTCCTGTGCAGACCAAGCTTCACTCAACAGCCTGGCAGCCTCAATTCGTTCAAGAGGACTTTTCCTCTGGAGTTAACATCAGTGCCGACGCCACTCTCCCTTCGGATGAGACTATAAACTGAGGTCCCGTGTGTGAACGCACGAAGAACATCTTGCGCACACGTTAAAACCCGTTCCGCTTTTCGGAAGAGTAGGCCATTGTGTGCCGGTGGGAACGGATGACAAAATTGACAACACTGCATACACACCGGGACTGGGTGAAACAAAAATAGCATACGAATGCTTATTCCATTATTCTCGAAATAAAAGAATAAATAAAAATAAATAAATAAATATTCCAAGGATGGACTGGAACCTTGTCTGATTATGACGCCATTTCATGATTCCTCACGGGAAACGCTTTGCTATTTAAATGGCGTCCAAAGCTGTAGAGATCAGCAGACAACAGGAAATTAGATGCGAAATCGGTGAGACAGGATTTTCTGTGTGAATTTGGTGGTGGTAGTGGTGAATGTGGAGATGGTGGTGGTTGGTGTGTGTGATCATGATGGTGTGTGTGTGTGTGTGTGTTTATTTTTTATTTCTTTAGTGTGTGTGTGTGTGTGTGTGGGGTGTTTGCGTGTGTGTGTTTTTTTTACTTTAGTGTGTGTGTGGAGGGGGGGGGGGGTTGGTAGGAGGGCGGGAAGATGTCTGTGTGTCTGTATGTGTGCATGTGTAAACTGTTTAGCAGGGAGAAAATCCCAAACCATGATGGTCTCTTTCTCTGTCTGTCTGTCTGTCTGCCCCTCCCCCCCCCCAACTCTCTCTCTCCTCTCTCTCTCTCTCTCTCTCACTCTCTCTCTCTCTCTCTCTCTCTCTCTCTCTCTCTCTCTCTCTCTCTCTTCTCTTACTCTCTCTTACTCTCTCTCTCTCTCTCTCTCTCTCTCTCTCTTCTCTCTCTTACTCTTCTCTCTCTCTCCTCTCTCTCTTACTCTCTCTACTCTCTCTCTTTTCTCTCTCTCTCTCTCTTCTCTCTCCTCTCTCTCTCTCTCTCTCTCTCTCCTCTCTCTCTCTCTTCTCTCTCTCTCTCTCTCTTTCCCACGACCGATTTCACAAAACGATTTAATGATCACACTTCTTTCTGTTCATCGATGTTGTCACTGTCTGTCTGTCCACACACCACACTGATGATGATGAGGAGGAGGAGGAGGATAATGAGGATGATGATGATGATGATGATGATGATGATGATGATGATGATAGGGTAAAATCTTTCAGGGGCGGGGTAGCCTAGTGGTTAGAGCGCTGTACTCGTGATCAGGCGGTTAACTGAAGGTGCAGGTTCAAATCTCCGCTGTAGTCAGCAGCTGTAAATTGCTGTGTTCAGGCCCGTGTAGAGTTATACCAGCGAATTGACCTGACCTGACCTGACCTGACCTGACCTGACCTGACCTGAATTGATACATCCTGAGCTCCTTGAGGAGTCAGTGGTTGGGGCATTGCACTGCACTGCAGTGAATGTTTCAGGCAGTGTGTGGTGGTGGGGCAGTTGATCCTGGCGGAGCTCATCGTTCTCTTAGTAGCAGGATGCATGCTGGGTATGTTCCTGTCATCATCCATCCCGCCGGCCATAGCTGGCCTACTCCTTGTGTGGGCTCCCCGAAGTCGGAATATGTTTACCTAAACGGTGGGGGGGGGAACGGTTGCAATGGCATAAATCTCACCATTGGTGAACCTCAGAGCTCTAGCCGAGGAACGAAGAAAAGAATCAAACAAAAACGTGTGGACAAAACGCATGTGCGCTCGAAACCTTGGTTTCTAATCTCATCCGAAAGACTTTCGAAGAAGTGGAGTCTGTATCACTGTTAATTGGACAGAAAGTATGTTCTTTCGAGCCAGAAGGCCCATAGAGCCGGAGCTTATCCCGGTTTCTGTAGCGTTAAGCGAACTGATGGTTTTTCACCACCCCTGTGACAGGACGCTAGTCTGTCGCCAGATACTTCCCCAGCAGAGCTGGTACCCACTTGTACACCTGGGTGGAGTGAGGAAAATAGGAGTAAAGTGTCTTTCCCAAGGACACAACACCGAGCCGAGCGGGGATCGAACCCATGACCTCTGGATCACGAGTTGACCGCCTAAACCACTCGACCACGGTGCCTCACTATTGGACAGAAAACCTCCTTTAAATGAACACTTAAGTAGAGTCTCGAACCAGCGACCTGAGTGACCGTCAGATGACGGATATAACGGTCTAACCATCAGCCATCCTGCCCCCCCCCCCCGCCACCCCCCCACCTCGCCTCCCCCCCCCCCCTCCCTCCCTCGCCCCCACCCAGTGTCCGGAGTTATGCAGGGGGTTGTGTGTATCTGAAAACACAATAATTGTCAAGACCCAGTTTTCACTACAGTACTCTCCAAGGGCAACAGCAAACCCGAAGCAAGCATGTTAAGGTCTCCTGCTGAGAGTAGCACCACCCCTCTCCTGGTCACTGGGTCACTGTGGACACCACTATGGAATGGCTCAGTGGTTAGATATCAGACTCTGATGCTGACGGTTAGCTGAAGGTAGGGGTTCCAGTCTTGGCTGAGGTGTCGGTCTGGGAAGAGTTATTAACGTGCGTGTAACATCGGTACTGATTCCAGTCCTATGTAGATATTTTGGGAGAGGTTATCAACAGACTCCCGTGCGCGAGTGCTTGTCTAACGT
The DNA here is from genome assembly GCA_028751875.1 of Rapana venosa. NCBI lineage: Eukaryota > Metazoa > Mollusca > Gastropoda > Neogastropoda > Muricidae > Rapana > Rapana venosa. The sequence goes on from CM054145.1 coordinate 3,397,936, forward strand.
ATTGCCCACACATTTCTTCTTCTTCTTCTTATTCTTCTTCTTCCATCTTCTTCTTCTTCTTCTTCTTCTTCTTCTTCTTCTTCTTCTCCTCCTCCTCCTTCTTCCTCTCTCTCCTCCTCCTCCTCCTCCTCCATTCCTCCTCCTCCTCCTCCTCCACCACCTCCTCCTCCTTCCTCTTCTTCGTCGTCGTTGTCGAACGCTCAGACAGCAACTATTGGCTGTCATATGAGCAAAAATGCATTGCGCTTCCGTTAAGCGCCTGACAAGTCAGGCCCAGCGCATCCGACTTCGGCGTGCGCACACGCTACAAACTCGTCCGTCAGTAATAAAATGTCGACGCGGTTACTTCAGGGGTGGGTGGTATTTTGCCTTTACACCGGTGATTAAAAAAAGAAAAGAAAAAAGCTCCGTATTTCAATCAATGTCAAGATCACGAGCAGTGTGGCCCTATGGGACTGTTCACGTCATAAGGGGTAAAAATATATATATAAATATATAATTATCAAGCCTGCTTCTGCGGCTAATATAAGGAAGGAGCAGATCGATCTAGATGTAATATTAGAACGGGTGGTATTTGGGGAAGTCTAATGGTGGGGTTAGAAGAATACATAAATAGAAGTAAGGTGGAAAGCTTAGAAGGAGGAGGAGGAGAAGAAGGAAGAGAGGAGAATAAGAATGAGGAGGAGAGGGAGAAGAAGAGGAAGAGGAGAGAAGGAGGAGGAGGAGAAGAAGAAGAAGGAAGAGAGGAGGAGAAGAAGGAGGAGGAGGAGAAGAAAGAAGGAGGAGGAGGAGAGAAGAAGAAGGAGGAGGAGGAGAAGAAGAAGAAGGAGAGAGGATCAGGAGAAGAAAGAGAGGAGGAGGAGGAGGAGAAGAAGAAGAGGAGGAGGAGGAGAGGAGAGAGAAGGAGGAGGAGGAGGAGGAGAAGAAGAAGGAGGAGGAAGAGGAGAAGAAAAAGAAGAAGAAGAAGAAGCAGAAGGAGAAACAAATTGTGCGCAAGGTGTTCTGGGTGCGTTCACACACTGGACATCGGTTTATAGTCTCATCCGAAGGACTTTGGGAAGAGCGGAGTCTGCACTGATCTTAACTCCAGGGGGAAAAAATCCCCTTGAACGGGATTCGATCCTGGTTCAGCAGATCACGGAACGCAATATTCAACCCTCAAACCACCAGGCTATTCCGCCCCCCCCCCTCCCTCCTGTGTGTGTGTGTGTGTGTGTGTGTGTGTGTGTGTGTGTGTGTGTGTGTGTGTGTGTGTGTGTGTGTGTGTGTGTGTGTGTCGGTGTGTGCGTGCGTGCGTGTGCGTGTGTGTGAGTCAAAGTCAAAGTCAAACTTCAGTTTTCAGATGGCACATTGAGTAACCAAACCTCTGCCTTTTTTCCCGTCAAGCAGAAAAGAACAACAAAACAAAAAATACCAAACCCTATAGAAAAGACGATAATAATGATAATGATGACGATGGTGATGGTTATGATGATGATGATGGTGTTGGTGATAATGATGATGATGATGGTATAAATGATATTGATATAAGATATCATTATTACCGACCTATTTCATTACTTAGCTGTCTTGGGAAAGTACTCGAAAGATGTATCCGCAAGCATGTATCATCTTTCTTAAAAACCAATAATATCCTTACACCTAACCAGTCTGGGTTTATGCAAGGAGATTCTACAGTTAACCAGCTGTTAAGTATCTATAACAATTTGTGTGCAGCTATTGATACAGGCATAACAACTCAAGCTATATATTTTGACCTATCTAAAGCCTTTGATCGAGTATGGCACCAAGGTCTCCTGGCTATACTCAAATCTGTTGGAATTACAGGCAACTTGTTAAAATGGTTTGAAGATTATTTGTCAGATCGCACACAGACTGTAGTTATTAAGGGACAAATGTCTTGTACAAAAACAGTACATGCTGGTGTTCCACAGGGCTCTGTGCTTGGACCCCTTCTGTTTCTTGCTTACATTAATGATATTGTAACTGACTGACATTGTTTCAGATATTAAACTTTTTGCTGACGACACAAGTATATCCCTAGCTCTTAGAAACCCTCAACTGCGAGCTGAAATTTTGAATTCTGATCTCGAAAAAGTAAACAAATGGGCACAGCTTTGGAAAGTGAAATTTAATAAAGAAAAAAACACTGAACTAGCGATTTTCGATAGGGATCGCAACCCATCACTAGTCTTAACATTTGGGGACACTCACTTACAAGATGTTCCTCACCATAAACACGTAGGTATTACTATCCAAAACAACTGTAAATGGGATCAACATGTAAAGCATATCGCAAGTAAGTGCAACCTACTTATTTCTTGTTTAAGATCGTATAAGTATAGGCTGAACAGAAAAACGTTAAACACCATGTATAGATCCTTTATTTTACCAATATTTGATTAAGGTGATATAATTTGGGATAGTTATACCAAGAAATTATCTGATGCTTTGGAAGATCTCCATTTGGAAGCTTTACGAATCATCACTGGAGCCGTCCGTGGCACAAGTCATTTTAAACTTCATCAGGAGTCAGAGATTTGTTCTCTAAAAGAAAGGAGAAATAGCCATAAATTTGTATTTTACCATCAATTGATCCAAGGCAATGCGCCAAATTATCTAATGAACTTACACCCTCCATTAGTTTCTTTCCAAAATCCGTACCACAGACGTAGACCTCTTGACAGATTGATACCTCAATGTAGAACTGAAACATATAATGCTTCCTTTTTTCCTTCTACCACTAGACTATGGAATGAACTGCCAGAGCGTGTGAAAGCTAGCACTTCTTTTAGCCAATTTAAACATTTTCTGTCTGATGAGGGTATAGCAGTTCCAAAGTATTTTTATTACGGAAAAAGAAAGCAGCAAATCATTCACTGCAAACTGCGACTCGAAATGAGTAACCTCAACTCCGATCTAAATAAAAGACATTGACTGGACGATCCATCTTGTGCTTGTGGTCACCCTAATGAAACATCTAACCATTTCCTTCTTCACTCTCCATACTATTTCACTGTTCGCCGTCAAACAATCTACCCTAAAACCAGATGAGAAGAGTGTAAATACCTGATTATGTGGGGACAGACAATTGAGTTTTGACAATAACATTAACATTATCAAAACAGTGCATGAATTTATTGACAGATCCAAAAGATTTTAGAATATAAAAGTACATAAAGTAAACGGTTCTGCGATGGAGTGCTCTTCTTCTTTCTCTGTGTGTTGAAATGTAACGGTATGAAATTATTGGGCTAATATGAAAGGTTTCTGCTCTTTCCTGTTGCTATTCCTATTGTCCTATTGCTTCCTAGAGTGTGTGTGCATCTTTGTTACACTTTATTTGTTTATTCAGTTTGGTAGTGTTGTATATTTTCTTCAATTTTTGTGTAATGGTATTTGTATATGTGGAAATTGTTTTGTTTTTATAAATGTCACTTGTCTGCATAAGCGTCCTATGTTAACTCGTGGTGGGGTGGGGCTCAAAATCAGCTGTAGCTTGATGCCTGTCCCCTGCTGTATTGACGTTTGCTTATGTTGTATGAATATTGAATAAACCATGTTTAAACCAAACGAT
>CM054145.1:3414012-3416512 GCA_028751875.1 Rapana venosa
GTAAATTTTATCTGTTCCCACCAGCACACAATGACCTACTCTTTCGAAAAGCGGAACAGAATTTAACGTGTGTGCAAGGTATTCACACACGGGGCCTCGGTTTATAGTCTCATCAGAAGGGGGGAGTAGAGTCGGCACTGATGTTAACTCCAGAGGAAAAATCCTCTTGAACGAGAATCGAACCCGGGTCAGCAGATCACAAACGCAGTGCGCATCACTCTAACCAACCAGGCTATCCCGTCCCCCCACGAGAGAGAGGAGAGAGAGAGAGAGAGAGAGAGAGAGAGAGAGAGAGAGAGAGAGAGAGAGAGAGAGAGAGAAGAGGGAGTGGAACGGGGTTATTCGTGGTAGTACTTCAAAAGAAATTATTTTGGTAAAGAATTGGCATGTGCGGGGTTGGAGGTGGTGGTGATGGTGGTTCGCAAGAGGAAGTCTTTTCCTGTTCCACCACCACACCATCACCCCCACCGTCTTTTCCTCTGCACCATTCGTTATCAGATGAAGAGGCTTTGTTGTCGTTGTCAGTATGAAATGAAGACAGACTGCTGATGGTTGGAGTTGCCTGCCCTTCTGTTCTGTTCTGTTTTGTTCCTTTGTCGACAGGAAGAGGAAACGACGGCTCACTTCCTTCCTTTGTCTTTGCCCATGCGCGTACTGTAGTAGTACATTACTGTATAGCACTCTGAAGTATTTTTCACTGTGTGACATTGCACTGCATTACATTACACTACATTACACACTACACGTCTCTACATTACACTACACCACATACACTACACTATAGTACATACTACACTTCTCTACATTACATTACACTACGCTATAATACAGTGCACTACACACTATACTCACTAAACTTCTCTACATTACACTACACTATATACCTACGCTACACATTATACTACGCTACATTTCTTGACATTGTACTACACTACATTGCAGACATCACACTACACACTATACTACAATACACTACACTATACTAAACTACACTACATACTACCTACACTAACTTTACTAACAATACACTACAAAATCACTACATCTGCACAACTCCACGATTACTACACTACTACTACACTACACTCTACACTGCTTACTACACTACATCTGATCCTACTACTGCTCTGCTCTGCTGTACTCACTAACTCACTACTCTACTACTCTACGCACTACTCTTCTCTCACTATATTCTTACTATCACTACTACCAAGTCTCTACCTCAACTCCACTCTCTACTCTACTCTGCTCTGCTCTACCTCCACTCTCTTCCACTCTGCTCCACTCCACTCTGCCACTCCCTACTCCATTCTCTACTCCACTCCACTCCATTCTCTCCCATTCCACTCCACTCCATCTCTACTCCACTCCACTCCATTCTCTACTCCATTCCACTCCACTCCATTCTCTACTCCATTCCACTCATTCTCTACTCATTCCACTCCACTCCATCTCCACTCCACTCCATTCTCTACTCCATTCTACTCCACTCCATCTCTCTCACTCCTCACTCCATTCTTCACTCCATTCCACGCCTCTCCACTCCATTCCTACTCCATTCCATCCTCTCCACTCCATTCTCTACTCCATTCCACTCCACTCCATCTCTACTCATTCCATCTACTCCATCCACTCCATCTCTACTCCACTCACCCACTCCATTCTACTACCACTCCACTCCATCTTCTACCATTCCACTCCATTCCACGCACCACCCATTCTCTACTCCATTCCACTCCCTCCACTCCATTCTCTACTCCATTCCACTCCACTCCTCCATTCTCTACTCCACTCCATCCACTCCTCCATTCTCTACTACCCCACTCCACCCCACCTCCACCTCGGCTCCACAACACTACACTATTCCTCTAACTTAGGAGAGTGGTCATGGAGTGTATTACTCTGACGACCCCCCCCAACAAAAAAAAAAAAAAAAAACAAACCCACACACCAAAAACCAACAAACACAAAACCAACAACAACAACCAAAAAAAAACAGCTTCCTCCATTTTGACTTTTGAGGGTCGTGTCCCATGCCTGGGTCTCCGACTTTGTTTTTGTTGTGTTTTTTTTTTTTGTGGTTTGGAGGAGGATGGGGGTGGGGAAGGGTGTTTCCATTCAGTACTTTCAGCATAATTATTAAGTGCAGTAGCTGTTTCTTTCTCTCTCCCCACACTCACACTCTCGCTTCTCTCCCCTCCTCCCTCCCCCCCCCCCCCCCCCCCCTCTCCCACCCCCAACTTGTGTTTCTTTGCATTCAGGATGATGAAAAGACCTCTGACGTTTACCTTGCCTCTGGCCACAGACAGGTGTGAGAGGTGGGTGGGGGTGGGAGGATGGGGAGGTGGGGGGAGGGGGGGTGGTGATGCTGGAACTAAAGCGAAAGGTGGGGTGGGGATGGATGGTGTGGGGTGGGGAGGCTGGAACTAAAGCGAAAGGGAAAAGCCCCCCTACCTAGCCTCTGGCTGCACACCGGTATTAATTTGGGGGTCATGTAGTA
>CM054145.1:3434012-3441512 GCA_028751875.1 Rapana venosa
CTGACTGATTGATGTGATCTTTATTCCCAAGGGTTACAGATAAGTACTGACATACTACTAACATTAACTTTTTGCATTATATTAGTTGTGTGCGATTGATCCAACAATATGCGAGAATGAAAAATATAAAACTGGATGACAACTTTAGTAAGGAAAGGACCAATGCTCTAGAGATTTTATCAAAAGCTGGTAAAGGATCCCGTATTTATTATGATGAAATGATTAGCAAAATAGAAATTCTCGATATTAAATCTTTCATGAATTGGGAAAGACAGCTTGACGTTCCAATAGACTGGCACGGAGTATTAAAACTGACAAATAAAATTAAAGAAATTAAATTGAAATGGTTTCAAATAAAGATTTGTTATAGAATATTAGTCACGAACAAAATATTAAAGAAAATGAAAGTTCAGTAATGAAAAACTGCAATTTTTGTGGAAAGGAAAAGGACACAATAAACCTTATTTATGGGGTGTCAGTAACAGAATTTTGGAAAAAATTGAAGTGACTATAAAAAAAATTGTTCTCATTGCGAGAGACTGGAATTAAGGGGAAAAATAGTTTTTTTTTTTTAGCACTGATGAAATTTCAACAATATGAAGTGTTTGATTAATTTGTTAGCAAGTTCCATGTTTATAAATGTCGGTTGGGTAAAAAAAAACCCAAAATGTTGGTAATTTTCTAAATGACAAAATATAAATATGAAATGGAAAAGCTGGAGATAAAAAACAAATGCGTTTACTAAATTTTTAGAAAAAATGGTTCCCGTACATCAACTTAGTGAAACTTTAGTCCATTTCAAAATATTAGAAAAATTTTGTATGTAATCTATAAATCTTGATTGACAACGAAAATGATGATTTATTCTTTTGTACTTTGTGGGGCTAAAAGTCTTGTACGCCTGTTAAATGGGAAAGGTATATTGCTGGGAAAAAGTTAAATTTTTTTGTTTTTAATTATTGTGTGCCAATCAAAAAAAAGGTTTTTTTTAAATAATAAAAAAATAGACATACATTTTTTCATCCCGGCCTTGCCCCGAGTAGGGGGTATCCCCAGTTTATCCAATCATGATTCCATAACTTTAAAATGGAAGGGAGGGGGGCCGGAACATAGGTCGAGACACTCGCCAGACGGGCGGTTCAGTGGGGGTGGGGGGGGGGGGGGGGGGGGGGGGGGGAAAAAAGGTTTTTGAGGGGAGCAAGGGAACACCATTTGTGGGAAAAAGGGACTTCAAACTACAAAATTTTAACGTTTTGGGGCCCGACGTGTTACGTTATTTTAAGGGAGAGTAAAAAAGGTGGGGGGGGGGGGGGAGGAGAAGAGATGGGGGGAGGGGGAGGGTGGGGGGGGGGGGGGGGGGGGTGTAGTGTGTGTGTGTGTGTGGTTGTGTGTGTGTGGTGTTTGTGTGGGTTTTTTTGTCCCCCTTCGTTGTGTTGGTGTTTGTGGTCGTGTGTATGTGTGTGTGTGTGTTCGTTTCGTTTAAGTTCTTCACCGTGTTTGTTTGTGTGGTGTTTTTGTGGTGTGCGCGCGCCATGCATGCGTTGTGGTGTGTGTAGGGCGTTGTGTGTATGCGGGGGGGTTGGTGTTAGTGGTGTGTGTGTGTATGCGTGTTTGTGTGTGTGGGATGCGTGTGTGTGTGTGTATGTGTGTGTGTGTGGGGCGTGTGTCAGTGTCTTATCTCATAGCCAGAGGAATGGTAACGTCTCCCCACAGATGTTCTGCATGTGTAACAGCAGTAGTACCTTCCTTCAGTGGGGAAAAACAACAACATAGGAAGAAAGAAAGAAAGAAAGGGGAGAAGAGGGAAAGAAAGAAAGGAAAGGAAAGAAAGAAAAAGAAAGAAGAAAGGAAGGAAGGAAAAAGGTGGAAGGAAGAAGAAAGAAAGAAAGGAAAGGGAAGGAAGGAAGGAAGGAAGGAAGAAAGAAAGACAGGAAGGAAGGAAGGAAGGAAGGAAGGAGGAAGAAAGAAAGAAAGAAAAGAAAAAGAAAAAAAAAGAAAGAAAGAAAGAAGAAAAAAAAGAAAGAAAGAAAGGAAAGAAGAAAGAAGAAAGAAAAGAAAAAAGAAAGGAGAGAGAGAGAGGGGGGGGGGAAACTTTGGTGTGTGTGTGTGTTTATTTTTTCTTTTTAATTTATTTATTATTTTATATCGAGGATAATGGAATAAGCCGTATGTGCTATTTTACCCCCAGTCCCTGTGTGTGCGTGTGTGCGTGTGTGTGTGTGTGTGTGTGTGTGTGTGTTTTGGTGTGTGTGTGTGTGTGTGTTCGTGCGTGTGTGTGTGTGTGTGTGTGTGTGTGTGTGTGTTGTGTGTGTGTTTTGTGTGTGTGTGCGTGCGGTGGGGTGTGTGTGTGCGTGCGCGCGTGTGTGTGTGTGTGGTTTCTAACGCGACAATTCACTTGTAACTCTATACCAACGGTGGGACGCTATCAGACCCGGCATTTCTGCTGGAGTACAATCCTATGGAAGGTGTCCTGCTTTTGGTTTTATTTTGTGTGTGTGTGTGTTTTATCTGACCACAGTTATTTACTAATTGTAGAATCTACAGAGCCAGCTGTAGAGAAAAACAATGGTGGTATGACAATGGAAAGCTCAGAAGACCCCGTTTGTATGTATACATACATGTATGTCTCTGTAAGGAAGGGTGTGAGGGTACTGGAAATTAATGGACGTCCGCCTTGCGTCGTTTTGCTTTCTTTCTCTCTCTCTTTCTGACTTTTTATCTCTGTGTGCCTGCCTGCATCCCCCCCCCCCTCCTCTCTGTCTGTCTGACTGTCTGTCTGTCTGTCTCTCCTCTCTCTCTCTCTCTCTCTCTCTCTCTCTCTCTTCTCTCTCTCTCTCTCTCTCTCTCTCTCTCTCTCTCTCTTCTCTCTCTCTCTCCTTTGGATGAGACTATAGGCCCCGTGTGTGAAGGCACGAAGAACACATCTTGCGCACACGTTAAATCCTGTTCCGCTTTTCCAAAGAGTAGGCCATTGTGTGCCAAGGAGAACAGGTGACAAAATGTACAAAACCGTATACACACGGGGAGTGGATGTAATAAAGCGCATGAGTGTTTAATCCATTATCTCGATATAAAAGAATTTAAAAAATGAATAAATCTCTGTCGCTCTCTCTCTCTCTCTCTCTCTCTCTTCTCTCTCTCTCTCTCTCTCTCTCTCTCTCTCTCTCTCTTCTCTCTCTCTCTCTCTCTCTCTCATAGTCAGCGCTTTATTCATTATTTTGGAATATGCATATACAAGTGCAAGGGGTACATTTTTGGGGTACATGCCAAGGTGAATACAATTACATACCAAGGATTTTTCAAACCCTGGGAGAAAGTGCATGTCATTGTCTTCGTCTTTCCATTCTACCCCATGAAACATGGTGGTCAAAGGCCGATGTACATGAAGCCATTTCAGAGTTCAGAGAGTTCTCTGTCTGTCTGTCTGTCTGTCTCTGTCTTTCTGTCTATCTCTGTCTGTCTCTGTCTGTCTGTATACCTGTGTCTGTCTATCCGTGTCTGTCTCTATCTGTCTGTCTATCCGTGTTTGTCTCTGTCTGTCTCTTTCTCTTGTGTATACATGTGTGTGTGCGCGCGTGCGTGGGTGTATGCGCGCGCGCGTGCATATGTGTTTGTGAAAATGCGTGTCAAGTCAAGTCAAGTCAAACTTTTATTTCCAGATGGTACATTGAATAAGCAATGCATTTGCTTTTTTTCATCAAGCCATCTATCTAAGAACAAATTTCTTAATGATTATACTGAAATACTACATTATTGCATCCTTTACCATTAAATTAAACCAGTAAAAATAGGAAAATCGATAATATATAATATGTCCGTATGTAAAAAGAGGAAAATCGATAATATGATATAATATGTCCGTATGTGCACGTGCGTTCATGCTTGTGCATACATTGGTATGTCATTTTTTTGCTCATATATGTATACATACATACATACAAACGGCACCACAGTGCTTACACACGCGCTAAGAGAAGATTTTTACACCTAGAAGCGAAAATGGCGCCCTTCTCTCATTCATTGTTTGCTTTTATCAATTCATTTCATTTACCTACTTTCTCATTTTATTTTCAGATGACACAGACAAACTGATATGAAGGCCTAACGGCTGCCGACCAACCAACCAACCAACCAACCAGCCAACCAACCAACCAGCTAAACAGACAGACAGCAGGATGGAGGGGGTTTGCTGTGTGCTGTCCACTGTGTGTGTGGGTCTACTGCTGACCCAGGCTTTGTTTCTGCCTGTCGCTGCCACTGAACCACGTCAGAATCGCGCTGCAGCCGCGTCCTCCGACACCGCCCGACGAGCGAGGAATCACAAGGAAAATTATGCAAGTGAGTCTGTTGGTGTGGTGTTGTGATTTGTCATATGGTGTGGTATGTGGTGTGTGAAGTGTTGTATTGAATTGGGTTGGGGATTGGATGAGATGTATTGCTATATGTATGGTATGGTATAGTTTTGGTATAGTATAGTTTTTTAGTATAGTTAGTATGTTAGTAGTGTATTTGTATATGTATAGTTAGTATAGTTTTAGAAGTATGTTTTAGTATTGTATAGTGTAGTGAAGTGGTATATAGTATAGTATAGTATCCCATCGCATAGTATAGTACAGAACAGTAAAGTATAGTATAGTATAGTATCTGATAGAAACCAGTACAGTATACTGTTCCATACCACACAATAATGATACTATGATATTGTATGGTACGGTATCATATTGTATCTTTTGGTGTAGTGTGGTATGGTGGTATATTTTATTACAGTGTGCGTTGTCTTATATTGCATTGCAGAGCGTCTTGTTTACGTTGTAATAATTGTATTGTATTGCATTGTATAATGTTCATTGTATTGTACTGTATGTCATTTTATCCTACTGTATTTTCATGCAGTGTTTTGGAGTGTGTTGTAATATGGTATTGTAATTTATTGCATCGCGTTGTGTTGTGTTACATTCTACTGTATATATTCCCCTGTGAATGTCTCCACCTGTACACCCCTTCTCGTTCCCTTCGCTCTGCTGCAGATTCCTTGTGCTTACAAATACCTAGATTCAACCAGTCCACCGATGGCCGTCGCTCTTTCTCTGTTTCTGGTCCATCGATTTGGAATGGCCTCCCTATCTCTCTTCGCCAAAGACCTTCTTGTGACACTTTTAAATCTGGCCTCAAGACATATTTGTTTCAAACCTAAGAATTTCCTCTCCTGTTTCATTTCATAGCTATCCCTGCTTTTCAACAGCCAAAGATTCCATCACCTTGCCAAAGTGTATAACCTGTGTGTGTGTGTGTGTGTGTGTGGTGTGTTTTGTGTGTGTGGTGTGTGTGTGTGTGTGTGTGTGTGTGTGTGTGTGTGTGTGTGTTGTGTGTGCATTTGGACTTGTTAGAACTATTACTTGCTATTGGTTGCATGACTGTGTAAGAATGAGTTGAGTGCAAGCGCTTTGATTTGTCTGTGCAAGATACAGCGCTATATAAGTTCCATTTATTATTATTATTATTATTATTATTATTATTACAGTGCAATACATGTCACAATATTGCAGTGCAGTTTCATGCATGGTATTGTGTTGGAGTGTATGTGTGCGCGCGCGTGTCCGTACGTGCGTGAGTGTGTGTATAAGTATGTCTGTGCATGCGAGGGTGTGTGCTTGTGTCAATTTGAAAATATGCAAGCTAAGCAAATGTTTAGTGTGCGTGTGTGGAGGGGGGGGGGGGGGGGGGGGGGAGTGTGAGGTAGTCCATGAATAAGAATCAGGCACAGTCAAATGAGATGGTTGATGCGTGAAATGAACATTGCCGTGCTGTAAAGTACAGACGAGACATTGCAGATAACGCACACAGGTGTTCCTTCCTTCCTTCCTGCCTTCCTTCCTTCTTTCCTTCCCTCCTTCCTTCCTTCCTTCCTTCATTCCTTCCTTCCTTCCCTTCTTCCTTCCTTTCTTTCTTCCTTCCACCGCCACTGAGCCACAAGGACAGGTGTCTGAGAGAGAGACAGAAAGACAGACAGACAGACAGACATATATAGAGAGACAGATAGAGAAGAGACACACACACAGAGACACTGAGAGAGAGACACACACACAACACACACACACACAACACACACACACACACACACACACACACACACACACTCACTGAGAGAGAGACAGACAGACACAGAGAGACAGAGAGAGGTGTGTGTGTGTGTGTGTGTGTGTGTGTGTGTGTGTGTGTGTGTGTGTGTGTGTGTGTGTGTGTGTGTGTGTGTGTGTTATAGGCAGACAGACAGGCAGGCAGACACAGAGAGAGCAATATCAGGAATTGTATTTTCAGAAGGTAAATAGATTGAACACGGCAACTTCCAGTGCTCTGAATGATATAAAAAAGGAAAGACTAAGAAAGAACTAAGCAAAGGGAAGAGGAAAGAATTAACAAACGCATGGCATGAAATAGAGAGACAGACAGACAGACAGAGAGATTTGTTTATTTATGTGTTCTTTTATTTCGAGGATGATAGAATCCAGTCCTTGTGTGTTTGCAGTTTTGTCAAATGTTGTCATCCGTTCCCACCGGCACACAATGGCTGGAGAGAGAGAGAGAGAGAGAGAGGGGGGGGGGGCGAGAGAGGAGAGAGAGAGAGGAGAGGGAGGGAGAAAGAGAGAGAGGGAGGGAGAGAGAAACAGGGAGGGAGGGAGGGAGGAGAGAGAGGGAGAGAGAGAGAGAAGAGAGAGAGGGGGAGGGAGGGAGAGAGAGAAGAGAGAGAGGTAGACAGAGAGAGATACACACACACAAACACACGCACACACACAAACAGAGGCAGACAGACAGGCAGACATACAGGCAGGCAGACAGACATACAGACAGACAGATAGTAGCTAACAGAGAAGAAACGAGGCGGAAAGAAAGCTAATGAGACAGGGAAGAAAGCAAAGAGAGATAAAGCAGGTGAAAGGGGGAGACAATCAAAAGGTCTCACCCCCCACACCCACACCCCCAACACACCCCACATCCCCCAACACACCTCACCGCAGCCCTGATAAATGCTACTACTACAAGGACGTGCAGCCTTGTTCGCCGTTGTCAGTGCCATTGCCTGAGCCTCTAGGGGGTTAATGAGAAACCCTGACCTCCGACACTGGGATAGCCTAGCTGCATGCATCCTCTTTCTCTCTCTCTCTCTCTCTCTCTCTCTCTCTCTCTCCTCTCTCTCTCTCTCTCTCTCTCTCCTCTCTCTCTCTCTCTCTCTCTCTCTCTCTCTCCTCTCTCTCTCTCTCTCTCTCTCTCAGCACACCTGTCCATGTTTCTCAGTGGCAGCAGAAGAAAGGAAGGAACACCTGTGGTGTGTGTGTGTGTGTGTGTGTGTGTGTGTGTCTGTGTGTATCTGTGTGTATCTGTGTGTATCTGTGTGTATCTGTGTGTGTGTGTGTTGGGTGTGTGTGTGTGTGCGTGCGCTATCTGCAGTGTCAGTATTTTACAGCATAGGGATGTTCATTTCACGCATCAACCATCTCCTCT
>CM054145.1:3446512-3464012 GCA_028751875.1 Rapana venosa
CATTAAGCCATCTATCCAAAATATATGCATACATATAATAACAAACCTAAACAATGTAAAACCATACAAATCCAACAAAACAAAAAATTCTTCTAAAAATACACCCACCAAAAAACAAAGAAAAAACCCCCAAACCAAACAAACATACAAAACAAACAAGACACAGACAACCGCAAAAACACACAAAAAACCCAACTAAACTCTGTGTGCGTGTATATAATTATGTATGTGTGTGTGTGTGTATGCGCGCGCGCGGGTGCGTGTGTGTGTTTTGCTGCTCTTGCAAATTATACTTAGGTGTAACCTCTTTTAAAAGGGGCTATGGCCTACATCTAAATGAACCCCCCCCCCCCCCTCTCTCTCTCTCTCTCTCTCCTGTGTATCCAAGCCAGTCTAAAGTTCATCCCCCCCCCCCCCCCTCCCCTTTAATGACTCTGTCTCTTCCCCTCGTCAGTCTCACCCCCACACACCCACACCTGGCGCCATCTGTTCATCAGCACTTCCTCACAGCAGCACAGATGAGGATGGTCTGTGCTAACCGTCAGTGTCTGCAGGCTGTTTTCATGGTTAAAAGTGGTTCCCATAAGCTATTGTGGTCGTAGGGGAGCGAGGCGTCAGAGACCTCAGTTTCTCCTGGGGCCAGCATATTGAGGGCGGCGCCCATCTCCTCTACCTCGCTGCTTTACCTTCCCTGACCCTAAAGAGGGCAGGTACCCATTTACAGCTGGGTGAACTGGGGGATTGTACTGAAGCCAAGACGCGCAAACGGTCGCCCGTCCACTTGGTAACCACGGTCGGTGCTGCTTAACCTTAGCTGGGAGGGAGCGAGTGCTCTGACCACTGAGCTATCCTGTGCCCTGTTTTAACGAATTAGCAGCTAATGACAGTAGAATACCTCAGTGGTCAGAGCACTCGCCCTCCCCAATCTAAGGTTAAAAGCAGCATCGAGCGTGGTTTCCAAGTGGATGGGTGACCGTTCGTGCGCCTTGGCTTCAGTACAGTTCCCCAGTTCACCCAGCTGTAAATGGGTACCTGCCTTCTTTAGGGTCAGGGAAGGTAAAGCAGCGAGGGAGAGGAGATGGGCGCCGCCCTCAAGATGCTGGCCTCTAGAGAAACTGAGGTCTCTGACGCCTCGCTCCCTAACGACTGCATAGGTTATGGGACACCTACCCTACCTAACAGTTGTACAATGAACAGGCGTTTTGAAGTTGTAGGCAGCTGTGTACTGGGGGAAGGAACAGGTCCATTGATTCCAGCAATTTAGTGACACACACACACACGCACGCACGCACGCACGCACGCACGCACGCACACACACACACACACACACACACACACACACACACACACACACTCGTTCAAGAGGATTTTCCCTCTGGAGTTAACATCAGTGCCGACTCCATACTCCCCAAAAGTCTTTCGGATGAGCCTATAAACCGAGGTCCCGTGTGCGAACGCACGCAGAACATCTTGCGCACACGTTGAAACCCGTTCCGCTTTTCGGATGAGTAGGCCATTGTGTGCCGGTGGGAACGGATGACAAAATTTACCCAAAAAAGCTGCTTACACACGGGGACTTGATAAAAAAAAAAGCACATGAGTGCTTATTCCATTATCCTCGAAATAAAAGAATAAAATTGTAAAAAATTTTTAAAATTCGCACACTCACACACACACAAACACTATACCAATACTTTCACTTTTCAGTTGTGTGGAATTGACTTTGCCCGTACATTCAGAAGTCAGAGGTGTGGAGTGTGAACTGCAGCCACTGTGACGGGGTGGTCAATTTTTTCTTTCTGGACAAAAGTTTATCTAGACCACAGAAGTGGGCAGTCTTGGATTTATCTGCTCAGAGTGCTGATTCTGATACTGGGATGGTGTGTGCGTGCGCGCGCGCGTGCGTGCGTGCGTGGACGGAAAAGAGAAAAGAGAAAAACAGACAAAGCAGTGAAGGGACCACCCTGGAATGTGGAGGAGTGGAGAAAATCAGCGTCTGTTCCACTTCAGCGTTTCCTCACACTATTTGTTGTTGTTGTTGAGTTGGGTCTCAGAGGGTCATGCAGTACATCAACATAACGTACAAGAGTCTTTTGCTGTGCTTATGATTATGTCTGGGCTTTGTTTTTGTTATTGTTGGGGTGTTTTTGGTTGTTGTTGGGTTTTTTGGGGTTTTTGTTGTTGTTTTTTTTTGAGGGGGGTTGTCAATGTATATCTACACTTATTAGCAAGTTGTGGTTTTGTTGTTTTTTGGTTTATCTTTTTTGTTTTCGTTTTGCTTTGTTTTTTGTTGGGTTTTTTTTTTGGTTAATGTTTGTTCGCTTTTGAGGTTTAATGATTAATTTACGAGGTGACAGCCCTGATATGGCCTCTGTGGTCGGCGGGGCTAATAAACAACAGGATTGAATTGGTGGTGGGTTATTTTGTTGTTGTTGAGGTTTGTTTGGGTTTGTTTTATTTGTTGTTGTTGTTGGGTTGGTTTTTTTGGGGGGAGGGGGTTGCTCGGTTTTGTGTTTATTCAGGGGGTTAGATTTTTCTCCTTTGTTTTGGCCAATATTTTTTTTCCAGTCGTGTTGTTCTTGTAATCATTCATGCTTACTTTGCTTTTTAAACAGCAGCACCCCCCCCCCCCCCCCCCTCTGTAAACAAAATCTAATTCTGTTGCACAGCTGTAGATCTTTGTCCGGAAATATTCCTTTATTGTAATTATTTATTTGTTTGACATATGCAGTGTATTGTTTAGGTTTTATAAATTTCTGTTTTAGTGTGCTGTTTAAAACAAAATTATATGTGCCTGTTTGTTTGGTCTGTCTGTACTTCTGCTTATATGTCTGTCTGTCTGTCTGTCTGTCTGTCTGTTCTGTCTGTCTCTCTCCTCTCTCTCTCTCTCTCTCTCTCTCTCTCTTTGTTCTGTTTCTTCTTTTGTGTGTTTGTTGTTGTTTTTGTCTCCTGTTTTGTTTGTTTTTTGTTGCATTTCGTTTTGTTTATTGTTTATTGTTGTTCTTCATTAGTTGTTTTTCTATATTAATGTTATCCCTGATAAGGCCGGGTGGCTAGATTTTTTTTTAAAAGCACGTGAGTGATTATTCAATATCCTCGAAATAAAAGATTTTGACTACTTCGACTCTCTCGCTCTCTCTCTCTCCTCTCTCTCTCTCTCTCTCTCTCTCTCTCTCTCCTCTCTCTCTCTCTCTCTCCTCTCTCTCTCTCTCTCTCTCTCTCCTTTCTCAGTGTATTGTATTTTAATTTTCTGTCTTCCTGTTGACCTCTCTCTCTCTCCCCCCTCCCCCCCTCCCCCCCCCCCCCCCCCCTCCTTCTCTCTTTCACCTTCTCTCACCCCCTCCCCTCCCCTCCCCAATCTGTCCAGTATCAGGCATAAACTAAACACACTCCTATCTTACTCTCTGACTGTCTCTGTCTGTCTTTCTCTCTCCCTCTCCCCCCCTCCCCCCCTCCCTCCCTCCCTCCCTCTCTCTCTCCTTCCCTCCCTCTCCCTCCCCTCCTTTCCTCTCTCTCTCTCTCCCTCTCACCATCTCCCCTCCCCCAATCTCTCCAGTGTCAGGCATCATAAACTAAACACACTCCTATAATTATTGCTGTACTGCACTGTACTGTACTGTACTGTACTGCACTGTACTGTACTGTACTGTACTGCACTGCACTGCACTGTACTGTACTGTACTGTACTGCACTGTACTGTACTGCACTGTACTGTACTGTACTGTACTGTACTGCACTGTACTGTACTGCACTGTACTGTACTGCACTGTACTGTACTGTACTGCACTGTACTGTACTGTACTGCACTGCACTGTACTGTACTGTACTGCACTGCACTGTACTGTACTGCACTGCACTGTACTGCACTGCACTGTACTGCACTGTACTGCACTGCACTGTACTGCACTGTACTGTACTGTACTGCATCCCATCCCATCCCATCCCATCCCATCCCATGCCACATGTTCCTAACGACTTCCTCACTGTACTGCTGCAATACTACAGAGACATAGACACTGCTTGTGTGGCTACTACTAATAATGATCATTAATTATAACCTTCAGCCTACCAGTCCTCTTTGTAAATTATCCGCTAATGGAATCTCGTGTAGGGAGAAGGAACTGTTACGTATTAGCAGCCAGGCTTAGGCTACACTCCACTGTTAGCTTCTGGGGTCATGTAGTATCTTCTGTAGAGTGCTAGTGGGGGGGGGGGGGGGGGGGTCTGCTTCTTCTTCTCTCTCTCTTTGTCTCTCTGTCTGTCTGTCTCTATCTTTCTCCATCTCTCTCTGTCTCTTTCTCTGTAACTCCCTATCTTTATCTCTGTCTCTCTCCATCTCTGTCTCTCTTTCTCTCCCCCCTCTCTCCCTATTCTCTCTCTCTCCCTATCGCTCTCTCTCACTCTCTCGCTCTCTCTCTCTCTCGCTCTCTCTCTCTCCCTCCCTCCCTCCCTCCCTCTCTCTCTGGGGGACTGAATTTAAAAAAAGCACATGAGTGCTTATTCATTATCCTCTTAATAAAAGAATTTGTCATTGTCTCTCTGTCTCTGTATTTTTCTCTGTCTCTCACTCTCTCTCTGTCTCTCTCTCTCTCGCTCCTTCTCTCTCTCTCTCGCTCCTTCTCTCTCCCTCCCTTTCTTTCTCCTTCTTTCTAAATAGGCAGGTAGAAAGAGAAGAGAAAAACAACAACAACAAAACCAGAACTTCCTGGTGCCTTTACCACTCCACCCTAATTCCACTTCAGAGCCATTGTCTGTTTCTCCATCTGTTTCCGATCTGTTTCCCAAGCACCAAGAGCATCTTATATAATTATAGCCCTCCTCACTAAGGGAAGAAGAAAAAATAGCATTGAGACCACCAGCTCTTTCTCTTTTTTCTTTCCTTCTTCTTCTTTGTTGTGTTTTCAGAGTCAGGACTGTGGTTGGCTGGTTGGCTGGCTGGCTGGTTGGTTGGTTGGCTGGCTGGCTGGCTGGCTGGTTCAGTGTCAGACGTTGAAAGAAACTTGATTGAACAACTCCCTCTGTGTCTGTCTTTCTATCCGTCTCTTGCAAGACTATCAGGGGATCAAAAACATTTGGTGCCTACTTTCACTCCATGGTAAATAACAAAAAACAACAACCTGTAGAATAGACACCTCAGTGGAGACTGGAACTCGCGCCCTCAGTTTCTGTCAGATACATGTTCAGCAGTGTTCTAACCACTAGGCTATATAACCCCCAGGGCCAGTTTCGCCAGTGCGGTAGGTAGGTAAAGAACTAAAGTGAGCAGGAGTGGAACCTGGTAGCTCAGCAAAGAGAACCGGGACCTTCATTCTCCTTCAGTCTTTGATCTTTGTGGGCAGCATTCATGTCCACTCTTTTCTCTGAAGTGGACTATAGAAGCAAGCGCACACGCACGCATGCACGCACGCACGCACGCATATACATATGTATAGACACGCACGCGCATTGCACACACACGCGCGCACACACACACACACACACAGGTGCGCGTACACACAAACACACACACACACGCACGCATGCACGCACACATACACACAGGTGCGCGTACACACAAACAAACACACACACACACTCACACACACACATACACACTTTCTCACACACACACACACACACTCACACGCGCACATACTCACACACACATACACACACTCACTATACACACTCACTCACACACACTCACACACTCATACACACACTCACACACACACACTTACACACACACACACTCACTCACACACTCACCCTACCACACACACACACACTATCTCACACATTCTCTCACACACACTCACCCTACACACACACACACACACACACACACACACACACACACACACACACACACACTCACACACACACACGCACACACAAACACACACAAGGCAGGGCCTGCGCTGTCTGGTAGCCTCAGTGGCTGCTGGACGTCAGTCCTCATGAAACTAATGGTCACCCCGGTACCAGGAATAAAGACAGCTGAGTCTCTGATGATCTCAGTTTAGTGGGCAACGACGAACATAGTATTAAAACAACACAGGAGAAGAAAGAGAAAGAGAAGAGGAAGGAGAGAGAGAGAGAGAGAGAGAGAGAGAGACAGACAGACAGACAGACAGACAGACAGACAGACAGACAGACAGAGATTGGGGGGGGGGGGGGGGGGGAAGCAGGAGGGGGGAGAGGGTTCTTCGGTGGATCGTAAAAATCAGAGAGGAAAATACTTCAGCGGGGAAGGGAGTGGCCATACAGCAAAATCTGAACGTGAGAAGAGAGTCTTCATGATAATGATCACCGTCATCGTCACCATTATCATCACCGTCATTGTCGTCGTCATCTTCGTCGTTATCATCATCACCACTACCATCATTATCCTCCTCCTCCTCCTCATCATCATCACAACTACCATCATCATCGTTGTCATCATCATCGTCATCATCTTCGACGAACGCTATGGACGAGATGTTTAAGACCGACTTCAATCGCATCGTCCATTAAGTCGTGGGCATCTGGTGAATTATGAAAGGTGGGGATGTTTACGACCTCCCAGGTCAACTTCAGGTGCAGACCTGCCAGTGCCTTAGGATCCCGTCATTCGTGTCAGCGTTCGGTGGGTTACAGAAAGATGATCATTCCCAGCATGCATCCCCGAAGTCGGAATGCGGCTACCTTCGTGGTGGGCAAAAAACAGCCGCATACGCAAAATCTCACCTTTGGTGAACCTCGGAGCTCTAGCCGAGGAACGAAAAAATAAACAGTCCCTTGACCAAGATTGTTGTCGCGCGCGCGCGCGCGCGTGTGTGTGTGTGTGTGTGTGTGTGTGTGTGTGTGTGTGTGTGTGTGTGTGTGTGTGTGTGTGTGTGTGAGTCGGGGGTGGGAGAGGACACAAAGAAGAGTTGTGCGTTCCCCAGCTTTACACCTTGGGGGTCACCCAGAACATGCACCCTGACTCACTCATCCCACCCGGGAATCACTGTGAGATAGGAAGTACACACTGGATGAGAAGTTTGCGTGTATGACTCTTTTCAAAGTACCTCGCCATATAGGCAGCCATACTCCGACTTCAGAAGATTTTTTTTCCCTCTTTAAAGGAGAGTACAGGTTAAGAGCTTGTCATGGCTGAAGGCAATCTCAGCACAACATTTTTACAACATAGCAACATTTTAGTGTAGGCCTTGGCAATTAGCTGACAGCAATAACTGACACAGCTTTTGGCCTGGGCCATCAAAGAAGAGTTTGTGGAGAGCTTTCTCCAATGTTCTCCAGCCTTTCCTTCGATACAAGACTGTGAAAGAAAAAGATAGAGAGAGAAACAAGTGTGTGTGTTCTGTTTTTGTGCGTTACGTGAAAAGGTGGTGTGGTGTGGTTATGTGTGGGCACACGAGCACTCTTTCTTTTTCTTTGTGGGGGTTTATGTGTTGCCTGTGCCTTTCTTTGAAGAAAAGGGTTTATAGTTCTTTTATTCTTCAGGTGCTTCCAGACATTTCTACCTGGAACATTTTTATTGTCGTTTTCCATGCTTTTTTTGTTGTTCGGTGGTTTTTTTCTTTTTGGGTTTTTGCTTTGCGAGAGAGTGTGAGTGAGTGAGTGAGTGAGTGTGTGTGTGTGTGTGTGTGTGTGTGTGTGTGTGTGTGTGTGTGTGGTGTGTGTGTGTTTTGTGTTGTGTATATGTGTTCACCAGTTTCTATTTTTCTGCATGCGTCGTTTTCACTTCATGGGCAGAGTCATCAAGTGTCTGGCTTTGTTTTTGTGGTTCCAGTGTCTTTTCTGTCTGTCTGTCTGTCTGTCTTTCTTTCTGTCTGTCTTTCTCACGCGCAAGCAGGCAGGTGGACGCGCGCGCGTGCACGCACACACGCATAGATGCACGCGTTTATACGCATGCACGCACACAGGCACGCACAATATCACTAATAGTGAAAAGACTTGAAATCTAAAGAACGAACGATCGAACGAAGACACACAACACACACACACACAAGCGCACGCACACAGAGTACACTTCACATTTTAAAGTACATGTTGTTTTAACGGGTGCATGGCCCACTAACACATAATTATGATACGCTGTTTTGATAAACTCTTTCCAAAAGTGTGGAAGTCAGTTAGTTCCACACTGTGTAAAAACCAAACAAACTCCATCGCCATCCAGAGAGAGAGAGAGAGGGGGGGGGGGGGAGAGGGAGGGGAGGGAGGAGGAGGAGAGAGAGAGAGAGGGAGAGAGAGAGAGAGAGAGAGAGAGGAGAGAGAGGAGGAGGAGAGGAGAGAGGAGAGAGATTTTGTTGTTGTTGCTTCGATGTTACGTCTGTTCACTCAAAGTGATATTAGACGAGAGAGTTAGAGAGAGAGAGAGAGAGAGAGTGGTGTGTGTGTGTGTGTGCGTGCGTGCGTGCGTGTGGTGTGTGTGTGTGTGTGTGTGTGTGTGTGTGTGTACGGCTGTGGTCCTTGGTTATATGATCAAAACCACAGCCAGTGACTCTTGTTGTTGTGCGTTCCCCAGCTTAACACTCTGGGGATCATCCCCCAGAACGTGCACTCTGTCTCACTCATCATCCCACCTGGGAATGAATCAATGTGAGACTGTAAGCCAGTGGATCATTAGCATTTCTTAACATTCGTGTGACAGACATGATTGATTTTCTTGTAAAGAAAATGAGTTCAGAGTTGATGTTTCTGATGAAGTCCATTTCCAATGAATTATTTCATCTTTTTTTTTCATTCCTCGGCTAGAGCTCCGAGGTTCACCAATGGTGAGATTTTGCGTATGCGACAATTTTTGCCCACTGCGAAGGTAGCCGCATTCCGACTTCAGGGATGTATGCTGGTTATGTTCGTGTTTCCGTAACCCACCCAACGTTGACATGAATGACTGAATCTTTAACATGTATGTTTGATCTTCTGCATAATAATAATAATAATATATGGAATTTATATAGCGCTGAATCTTGTAAAAAACATATACATATATACAGAAAGGAAATTAAGGCACTGGCAGGTCTGCACTTGAACTTGACCTGGAAGATGGTAAAAATCCATACCCGTAATTCACCATACGCCAACGCCGAGATTCGAACCCACGACTTCGTGGATTCATAGGATTGAAGTGGCTATGGCGTCCCGTAAATTTTCACATAATTTTATACTTGTCATGGGAACAGCTGTAGGGAGCTGTATTATCGTGGTGTAGGGAGATAGTGGAGGCTCTGGTGACAGACACCCCAGTGTAATTGCCGTCTGCTTTCCATCAAGGGTGTCCTGTGTGTGAAGTGTTATGTCTTTATTATCTCCTGGTCTGCATTTTGTTGTGATGCTCGTAATTTGCTGATGCGAACTATCCTTTACCTTTCCTCTTAACAGGTGTAATTTCTCTCTTGTCAGTTTGTCTGTCTGTCTGTTTGTCTCTGTGTTTCTGTCTCTGTCTTTGTCTCTCTGTTGTCTTCAATTTAACGTCTGTTCACTCTAAGTGATATTAGACGAGGAAAATAGAAATTGTAATGGGAGTTAAAGAAGGGAGAGGAAGGAGTGGAAGGAGAAAAGGTTAAGAAATAGCATCTCTCTCTCTCTCTCTCTCTCTCTCTCTCTCTCTCTCTCTCTCTCTCTCTCTCTCTCTCTCTCTCTCTATCTGTCTCTCCCTCCCCCCCCCCCCCCCCCCTCCTTCTCTTTCTCTCTCAACATGTGTTGCCTGCAGTTGGGGTTTCAAGCCACATCAAAATTATACAAACATGTTCATCTGCACTAGACTTTGAGGGGAGGCGAAGACAACATCTTGATACGGGAGAAAGAAGCTGATATGTTGCTGATTTGTAGTGTAGTGTCGTGCTGGGCTGATAAACATCTCACCTGTCTACCTTTTGGGGTTCAGTGTAGGCCACTGAACTCCATGACCCTCCCCTGCCCTGGCTTGCCCTGCCCTGCCCTGCCCTGCCCTGCCCTGCCCTGCCCTGCCCTGCCCTGCCCTGCCTTGCCCTGCCGTCCTTCCACATGTCTCTCTGTGGACTGTTGTGGACATCTAACGCTGTGAAAACAGACTGGTAAACTTTGTATTTGCCCTTGCTTTGGGTTTTATCAGCCAACGTAAGAAAACTACAAGTGGATCTCACCTGTTGATGTCTCCAGGTAGGATGTCAGATCTTAGTTAACATCCTGCCATTTATTGATGTTTGATGATTCCTTGTTGCACCCAGTTCATGTAGTGTGCTTTTATTTGTCTTTTATCTGCCCAGCTGACAGTGAGCAGCCTTCTTTAAAAAAAACCATATCTCATCTGCTGCGATTCCTGCACCCAGTTCATGTAGTATGCTTTTATTTGTCTTTTATCTGTCCAACTGAAACTGAGCAGCCTTCTTAAAAAAACAAACATATCTCATCTGCTGCGATTCCTTTTTCATCATTTTTGTGTGTGTTCATGATTCGCAGCCATATAATTATTGACATGACGGGCCATACTATGTAAATGATAAGTGGATAATGTTCAAATATCATATGTTGGTAAAAAGTCTTTGGGAAAAACCAACAATAGAAATTATCTGTTTTGTGTTGTTGTAATTTGTTGTGTATTCTCACTTTTGATATTCTACTTCAATAGGGGCTATGAGTTTTGTTGAATGTTTTCTTTTTAATTTAATTCCGATTTTATCTCTGTCATTGTTTGTTTATCCGTCTGTCTGCCTCAATCTGTCTGTCTCCTCTCTCTCTATTTCTCTCTCTCTCTCTCTCATTCTTCTTCTCCTCCTCCTCTTTCTCCTCATTCGTCGTCTTCTCTTCCTCCTTCTCCTCCTCCTTCCTCTTCTTCTCCTCCTCCTCCTTCTCATTCTTTGTCTTATCTTCCTCCTCCTCCTCCTCCTTCTTCCTCTTCTTCTCTTCCTCCTCCTCCTCCTCCTCAAAACATCAGACAAAAAACACTAGGTAAGGCAAACACAAAACAAACCCAATCCCTACAATACCAACCCAGCAGCAGCACTGCTGACACAAGCAACAGAAGTCTCTCTCTCTCTCAGTGGTGCACCTGTCTCTCCACCCTGACCCCAACACTCAGACCAGCAGACCAGGTGAGGCAGAAGACAGGGACCATCTGGAATCCTCACCTCAGTGCCAGCCACACACACACACACAGACAGACAAGGTCTCAGTCATGTCTGCAACTTACTGTCAGCTACAACATCTGCAACACACTGTTTACAGGGCGGTGATTTGATTTCATCAGCTTGCTTGGTTTGGTCAAGGGAAGAGGAGAGGGCACTGGGCCCTACCTCACTGTTGTATGATTATCAGGGCTGATAAACACAGAGAGAGGGAGGGGGTAGGGTCACACTGTCAGGTTTGTGTGTCTGGGACTTGTAGGTGTAATGTACTGATGCTTGGGTGGATTCTGTTATAGTAGTTGTGCTGTGGGGAGTGTGTGTGTGTGTGTGTGTGTGTGTGTGTGTGTGTGTGTGTGTGTGTGTGTGTGTGTGTGTGTGTTTTTAAGGGTGTAGCTCTGAGGTCAGTGGGTTCTTTTCCACATTACAGGTTGTAGTAGTAGTGTAGTAGTATGCCTAATCTGTCTTTGTGGAATGAAATGTATAGGTTACTGCTGATTTGTGTTTGCGTCTGTGGTTTGTTTACAGGTTTGATTCCTGAAGGTTCTGGGTATCCATGGTGGATGTGAGGAAGATGTTGAAGTATTGTGATTTGTTTATTTCCCTTGTGGGGATATGTTTATGCACTCACTCTGTCTGTCTCTATCTGTCTCTGTCTGTCTCTCTCTCACACACTCACGCTCTCTGTCTCTCACATGTACATGCACACACACACACACACACACACACACACACACACACACACACACACACACACACACACAAAGCCACACTCTTTAAGTTTTTAATTAAAAGTGTCAAATTAGAATCTGTTTGGGCCAATTTGTGGGTTAGAAATCCTTTCCACACTTCGTAAAAAATACAAAAATAACGTGCAGCCTCCCAAAGGGAAAGCAGCAGGTGTATGTGATTATCGTCCTTGTTTTGTTTTTAAGGGGATTTTCTTATCAACACTGCAGCATGTGGATATCATTGTTGGGCGTTTCCCAGCTTAACATCCTGCGGGTCACTCAGAATAACTATGCACTCTGTCTCACTCATCCCACCTGGGAATCACCATGAGACTGCAATACCAGTGGTAATATGAAAATGATGTACAGGTCATGGGAACAGCTGTAGGGAGCTGTATTATGGTGGTGTGGGCAGATAGTGGAGGATCTGGTGACAGACACCCCAGTGTATTTGCCGTCTGCTTTCCATCAAGGATGTCCTGTGTTGAGTGTTATGTCTATATTATCCTGAGATTATAGTCTGCGCTCTTTTGTGATGCTCATAATTTGCTGATGTGAACTATCATTTACCTCCCTTCCTACAAGTGTTTTTCTTGGTCTGTGTTTATCTCTCAATCTCTGTGTGTCCTTCTGTCTGTCTCTCTGTCTCTGTCTCTGTCTCTGTCTCTCTCTCTCTCTCTCTCTCTCTCTCTCTCTCTCTCTCTCTCTCTTCTTGTTTTGTTGATAGTCCCTAACCAGGGCAAGGGCTAAATGAAAAACCTATGTGAATGCTTATTCTGAAACCCTTTGAAAAATAAAGATAATTAATTCTCTCTCTCTCTCTCTCTCTCTCTCTCTCTCTCTCTCTCTCTCTCTCTCTCTCTCTCTCTCTCTCTCTCTCTCTTGTAACACGTGCTACCTGTAATTCAGTTTTAAAACCAGATCAGACACAAAACTATCTGCGCCAGAGACAGGAGAGAAGGGCTGCTGTTTTTCTGATCTGGTGTGCTGCTGGTGTCATAAACATCTCACCTGTCTCACCTGTCCACCTCACAGGATTCAGTGTTGGCTGCTGCACTCCCAAGACATTCATTGCCAAGACTTTCAGTACACCATCTGGTGTGTGAATAGGCAATACTTGGTGACCTTCCAAAAAAAGGGTGGATGATATATTATTGCAAGATATGATCATGCTTATGAAGTAATTATCAGCTATGAAGTAATTCTCAGCTCTAAGTATGATCTCATCTACAAAAAATCTCAGCTATAAATAACTTTAGTCTCTGACATCGTATCATTTTCCTGTCAGAAGTTTCTGTGATGTCACTATGATTATGAAGTTTTGAACATAAGCTTAGGATAAAGAATATTTTTAAAAAGTCAGACATCACAAATAATGCACGTGTGTGTAAACCACCTTGGAGTGAGGAGACAGAAAAACACAAACCAACCCCAATCCCTGCTACAGCAACCCAGCACTGCTGACACAAGCAAGTCTGTCTCTCAGTGGTGCACCTGTCTCTCCACCCTGACCCCCACACTCAGACCAGCAGACCAGGTGAGGCAGAAGACAGGGACCATCTGGAATCCTCACCTCAGTGCCAGACACACACACACAGACAGACAGACAGACAAGTTAGTCATGTCTGCAACTGTCAGCTGCAACATCTGCAACACACTGTTTACAGGGCAGTGATTTGATTTCATCATGCTTGGTTTGGTCAAGGAAAGAGGAGAGGGCACTGGGCCCTACCTCACTGTTGTACGATTATCAGGGCTGATAAATACACAGAGGGGGGGAGTCTAGGGTCACACTGTCAGGTTTGTGTGTCTGGGACTGTAGGTGTAATGTACTGATGCTTGGGCGGATTCTGTTATAGTTCTGCTGTGGAGAGTGTGTGTGTGTGTGTGTGTGTGTGTGTGTGTGTGTGTGTGTGTGTGTGTGTGTGTGTGTGTGTGTGTGTGTGTGTAGTTCTGAGGTCAGTGGGTTCTTTTTCCTGTTACAGGTTGTAGTAGTAGTGTGGTAGTGTGCCTAATCCCTGTCTTTGTGGAATGAAGTGTATAGGTTACTGCTGATTTTTGCTTGCTTCTGTGTGACTGTGGTTTGTTTTACAGGTTTGATTCATGAAGGTTCTGGGTATCCATGGTGGATGTGAGGAAGATGTTTAAGTATTGTGATTTGTTTATTCCCCTTGTGGGGATATGTTTATGCACTCACTCTGTCTGTCTCTATCTGTCTCTGTCTGCCTGTCTGTCTCTCTCACTCTCTCACACATACTCTCTCTCTCATGTACATGTGTGCACACATACACACACACAAAGCCACACTCCTTAAGTTTTTAGTTAACAGTGTCAAATTAGAATCTGTTTGGGCCAAATTGTCAGCTAGAAATCCTTTCCACACTTCGTAAAAAATACAAACATAAGGTGCAGCCTCCCAAAGGGAAAGCAGCAGGTGTCTGTGATTATCATCCTTGTTTTGTTTTAAGGGGATTTTCTTATCAACACTGCAGCATGTGGATACCATTGTTGGGCGTTTCCCAGCTTAACATCCTGTGGGTCACTCAGAATAACTATGCACTCTGTCTCACTCATCCCACCTGGGAATCACCATGAGACTGCAATGCCAGTGGGTAATATGAAAATGATGTACAGGTCATGGGAACAGCTGTAGGGAGCTGTATTATCTGGTGTGGGGGATCTGGTGACAGAAAACCCCAGTGTAATTGCCGTCTGCTTTCCATCAAGGATGTCCTGCGTGGAGTGTTATGTCTATATTACCCTGAGATTATAGTCTGCACTTTGTTGTGATGCTCATAATTTGCTGATGTGAACTATCATTTACCTCCCTTCCTACAAGTGTTTTTCTTGGTCTGTGTCTACCTCTCAGTCTCTGTGTGTTCTTCTGTCTGTCTCTCTGTCTCTGTCTCTCTCTCTTCTTGTTTTGTTGATAGTTCCTAATCATGGTAAGAGCTGAATGAAAAAGCTATGTGAATGCTTATTCTGTAACCCTTGAAAAATAAAGATAATTCATTCTCTCTCTCTCTGTCTGTCTGTCTCTCTCTCTCTCTCTGTCTCTCTGTCTCTCTGTCTCTCTCCCCCTGTCTCCATCTCTCTCTGTTTGTCTGTCAGTCTGTCACTCTCTCTCTCTCTCTCTCTGTCTCTCTCTTTCGTAACACGTGTTACCTGCAGTTCAGTTTTAAAACCAGATCAGATACAAACCTATCTGCACTAGAGACAGGAGAGAAGGGCTGCTGTTTTGCTGATCTGGTGTGCTGCTGGTGTCACAAACGTCTCACCTGTCTCCCCTGTCCACCTCACAGGATTCAGTGTTGGCTGCTGCACTCCAAGACGTTCATTGCCAAGACTTTCAGTACAGCATCTGGTGTGTGAATGTGCAATACTTGGTGACCTTCTTAAAAATGATGGATGATATAGTATTGCAAGATATGATCATGCTTATGAAGTAATTCTCAGCTCTAAGTATGATCTCAACAACAAAAAATCTCAGCTATGAATAACTTTAGTGCCTGAAATCATGTCATTTTCCTGTCAGAAGTTTCTGTGATGTCACTATGATTATGAAGTTTTGAACATAAGCCTAGGATAAAGAAGATTTTTTTTAAAAATCAGACATCACAAATAATGCACGTGTGTGTGTAAACCGCCTTGGAGTGAGGAGACAGAAACACAAAACAACCCCAATCCCTGCTACAGCAACCCAGCACTGCTGACACAAGGAGGTCTGTCTCAGTGGTGCACCTGTCTCTCCACCCTGACCCCAACACTCAGACCAGGTGAGGCAGAAGACAGGGACCATCTGGAATCCTCACCTCAGTGCCTGCCACACAGACAGACAGACAGACAGACAGAGAGTCAGACAGTCATGTCTGCAACTGTCAGCTGCAACATCTGCAACACACTGTTTACAGGGCTGTGATTTGATTTCATCTGCTTGGTTTGGTCAAGGGAAGAGGAGAGGGCACTGGGCCCTACCTCACTGTTGTATGATTATCAGGGCTGATAAACACACAGAGAGAGGGGGGGGGTTAGGGTCACACTGTCAGGTTTGTGTGTCTGGGACTTGTAGGTGTAATATACTGGTGCTTGGGTGGATTCTGTTATAGTAGTTCTGCTGTGGGGAGTGTGTGTGTGTGTGTGTGTGTGTGTGTGTGTGTGTGTGTGTGTGTGTGTGTGTGTGTGTGTGTGTGTGTGTGTGTGTGTTAGTGTGTGTGTGTGTGTGTGTAGGGTGTAGCTCTGAGGTCAGTGGGTTCTTTTCCCGGTTATAGGTTGTAGTAGTAGTGTGGTAGTATGCCTAATCCCTGTCTTTCTGGAATGAAGTGTATAGGTTACTGCTGATTTTCGTTTTATTTTATTTTATTTTATTTATTTATTTAGATCTTTTGTATCGAGGATAATGGAATAAGCACATTATGTACTTTTTTACATCCAGGCCCCGTCTGTATGCAATTTTGTAATTTTGTCATCTGGTCCCACCGGCACACATTGGCTCTTACGAAAAGCGGAACAGGATTTAACGTGTGCGCAAGATGCTCTGCATGCATTCACACACGGGACCTCGGTTTATAGTCTCATCCGAAAGACTTTTGGGAAGAGTGGAGTCTGCACTGATGTTAATTCTAGGGGAAAATATCGCCTTGAACGGGAATCGAACCCGGGTCGTCAGATTGCAAGCACAATGTTCCAACCACTAGGCTATCCCGTCCCCATTTTGTTTGCTTCTGTGTGTCTGTGGTTTGTTTACAGGTTTGAGTCGTGAAGGTTCTGGGTAACCATGGTGGATGTGAGGAAGATGTTTAAGTATTGTGATTTTTTTCATTTCCCTTGTGGGGATAGGTTTATGCACTCATTATGTCTGTCTCTATCTGTCTTTGTCTGTCTCTCTCTCTCACAACACTCACTCTCTCTCTCTCTCTCTCTCTCTCTCATGTACATGTGCACACACACACACACACACACACACACACACACACACACACACACACACACACACACACACACACACAAGCCACACTCTTTAAGTTTTTAGTTAAAAGTGTCAAATTAGAATCTGTTTGGGCCAAATTGTGGGTTAGAAATCCTTTCCACACTTCGTAAAAAATACAAACATAACGTGCAGCCTCCCAAAGGGAAAGCAGCAGGTGTCTGTGATTAGCGTCCTTGTTTTGCAGCATGTGGATATTAGTGTTGGGCGTTTCCCAGCTTAACACCCAGGGGGTCACTCAGAATAATGATGCACTCTGTCTCACTCATCCCACCTGGGAATCACCATGAGACTGCAATACCAGTGGTAATATGAAAATGATGTACAGGTCATGGGAACAGCTGTAGGGAGCTGTATTATGGTGGTGTGGGGAGATAGTGGAGGATCTGGTGACAAACAACACAGTGTAATTGCCGTCTGCTTTCCATCAAGGATGTCCTGTATGTGAAGTGTTAGAACTTCATTATCCTGAGATTATAGTCTGCACTCTGTTGTGATGCTCATAATTTGCTGATGTGAACTATCATTTACCTCCCTTCCTACAAGTGTTTTTCTTGGTCTGTGTTTATCTCTCAATCTCTGTGTGTCCTTCTGTCTGTCTCTCTGTCTCTGTCTCTCTCTCTCTCTCTCTCTCTCTCTCTCTCTCTCTCTCTCTCTCTCTCTCTCTCTCTCTCTCTTCTTGTTTTGTTGATAGTCCCTAACCAGGGCAAGGG
>CM054145.1:3469012-3476512 GCA_028751875.1 Rapana venosa
CCTTCCCACCGGCACACAATGACCTACTCTTCCGAAAAGCGGAACGGGTTTTAACGTGTGCGCAAGATGTCCTTTCGGATAAGCAGGCCATTCTGTGCCAGTGGAAACCAATGACGACATTCCTACAACGCATGCACACCGCTATCGTGCTTAGACATCGGCCCCGAAGTCGACATGCCGCTGCCTGAATAGGGAGAGGTGGGGGGGGAATGGTCGCATACGCAAAATCTCACCATTGGTGAACCTCGGAGCTCTAGCCAAGGAAGGAAAAAACGAGAAAAACATGAATAACTCGGCCATCGAGAAGATGTTCGGATAGTGAGACAGCGCTCACGTCCTGAGAAAGAAGGGATCAAGAGAACTGACCAGCCCTTCATGAGGTCAGGAGACACAAACTTCAGCTGTGTGAATCAGCCGAGACATGGACTGTGGTCAGTTCTGTGGGGGGATGAATGTTCGACATGTATGGACAAGGGGTGACACAAGGAACTCTTTCTCTCGCTTCAGTTGTACAGATAACTGAGGGCGGTTTAGGTATTGTCTGTTGTTGTCCTGTAAGCCTGCAGTGGTGGAGGTTTGTTGTAGTTTCTTTATTATCTGACTGGTTATTGTTTTATGTATGTACGTTTGTATGCTTGTTTGTATGTATGTATGTTTGTATGTATGTATGTTTGCATGTATGTATGTTTTGTTTACAAGGACAGCGTGTTAAGACTAGGCTTGGCTAGAGTCTTCGTTTTTGCGAGTTAAAGATCATTCTCTTTGTCTCTGTTTGCCTCTATCTGTCTCTCTCTCTCTGTCTTTGTCTGTCTGTCTCTCTGCCTGTCTCTCTCTCTCTCTGTCTGTCTCAGTCTCTCTCTCTTCTCTCTCTCTCTTCTTTTTTTTCTCTCTCTCTCTCTCTCTTCTCTCTCTTCTCTCTCTCTCTTTCTTCTCTCTCTCTCTCTCTCTCTCTCTCTTTCTCTCTCTCTCTCTCTCTCTTTCTCTCTCTCTTCTCTCTCTCTCTCTCTCTCTCTCTCTCTCTTTCTCTCTCTCTCTCTCTCTCTCTCTCTCTCTCTTTCTCTCTCTCTCTGTCTCTCTCTCTCTCTCTTCTCTCTCGTCTCTCTCTCTCTCTCTTCTCTTTCTCTCTCTCTCTCTCTCTCTCTCTTCTGCTCTTTCTCTCTCTCTCTCTCTCTCTCTCTCTCTCTCTCTCTCTCTCTCCTGTCTCTCTCTCTCTCTCTCTCTCTCTCTCTCTCTCCTCTCTCCCTCCCTCCCTCCCTCCCTCCCTCTCCTCCATACATGTGTTGCCCTTGGAAATAAATATCACAGCATGGTCATCATCCTGACCATCAAGTGTGTGTGTACGCGCGCGCGCGCGCGTGTGTGTGTGTTTATGCGCGCGCGCGCATGTGTGCTGACTGTGTACATGTACTTGGTATATGTAATGTTTTTCCTCCGACCTGTGTGCTATGTGCACATGCTGTTCATTAGGTGTTAGCTGTAAACATGTGGTGGATGATATTCTCTGCCCTTTCTTCTAGTTGTGCGTTCCCCAGACTAACACCCTTGGGGGAGGGGGGAGGCACCCAGAATGTGCACTCTGTCTCACTCATCACACTCCCTCCTCCCTCCCTCACCCCCTGGGGATGCTGGAGGCCTGTCAATGTAAGTAGCATCCCCACCTTCTGGAAATTCTGTGCTAGAAATTCCCTCTTTTCTATCCTTTCTCTTTGTTTCTGCCTTGTTCCTTTTCTTCATATCACCTCCTTCTTGTCTGTTTTCTGCCTTCTTGGTCCATTCCCCTGCCTTTTTCCTCCAGAAAGACTTGAAATATAACAATTCTCTCCCCACGTACGTTGAAGTCGCATACGCTGGGCCTGACTTGACTGGTGCTTAACGGCAGCCCAAAGTATTTTGGTTCATACGACAGACAACAGTAGATGCCTTCTGGGCGTTCGACGAAGAATTCACAGCGCACAAATCCAGCATAACTCAGTCAAGGGTCCAGGGCCCAGTGCTAAAATTACAGCACCCCTTCCTTTTACCAAGTCCAAGTGTGGTCAGTTGCTGCTGTAACTAGCACCGGCTGGGATGGGATGGAGTGGACAGCAGCTGAGAGTGGGGGACACTGACAGCTGTTTATTTATTTATTTATTTATTTATTCTTTTATATCGAGGATAATGGAATAAGCACTCGTGTGCTTTTTTTTTACATCCAGTCCCCGTGTGTATGCGGTTTTGTAAATTTTGTCATCTGTTTCCACCGCCACACAATGGCCTACTCTTCCGAAAAGCGGGACAGGAATTAACGTGTGCGCAAGATGTTCTGCATGCGTTCGAACACAGGGCCTCGGTTTATAGTCTCATCCCTTGGTATATATAATGTCTTTCCAGCTGTGGTGCTTATGTGGGAATGGAAAAAAAAAAGAAATGGGTGCGGTCCCCAACACTGACGGCGGTGTCACGTTGTCTTTCAGGCGTGGACCTGATGGCCAAGAGGAACCTGAAGTCTGTGGACGGCGTCACCAGGCTCCTCCAGCCCAAGGCCTGGCAGCTGCATGCCAACTTCTCCGGGGTGCGCGTGCCACGCTCCAAGACGGAGGCCTTCCTCCACGAGCTCTACGGGGACTTCTCCCTCACGCTCCGCAGCCGCCTGCTGAAGACCAGCGTGGGGTCTCTGGTGACCTTGCGACACCCGCAGCGGAAGCTGCCCTTTGTGGACCTGCAGGTCGACCTCGTGCGGAACGCGCTGACGTTGAGGTACCTGGGCGTCAGGTCCTTCCAGCGCCTGGAGGTGGCCGGGGTGTTCCCGGAGACGCCGTGGTCCGGGCTGCAGGTGGACCTGCTGGGCAGGAGCCTGGTCGTGCACGTGGACTGCCACCCCAGGGTCAAGGTCAAGCTGAGGCAGCCCTGGGGTGGGGCCCCGCCAGACGCCCACATGTATTTTGGGGACAGCCGGCGACACAGGCCGGGTCTGGAGGTAAGGCTGGATAAGGCTGGAGGTGTGTGTAGAGGTAAGGCTGGATAAGGCTGGGTGTGTGTGTGTGGAGGTAAGGCTGGATAAGGCTGGGTGTGTGTGTGTGGAGGTAAGGCTGGATAAGGCTGGGTGTGTGTGTGTGGAGGTAAGGCTGGATAAGGCTGGGTGTGTGTGTGTGGAGGTAAGGCTGGAGGTGTGTGTGGAGGTAAGGGTGGATAAGGTTAGAGGTGTGAGATAAGGCTGGAGGTGTGAGATAAGGCTGGAGGTGTGGAGATAAGGCTGGGTGTGTGTGTGTGGAGGTAAGGCTGGAGGTGTACAGGTAAGGCTGGAGGTAAGGCTCTGTGTGTGTGTGGAGGTAAGGCTGGTGTGTGTGGTGTGATGGTAAGTAGCTGTTGTGTGGTGAGGTAGGTTGGTTGTGAGGTAAGGCTGGAGGTGTGGTGAGGTAAGGTAGGCTGGAGGTGTGTGTGTGTGGTAGGAGGTAAGGCTGGGTGTGTGTGTGTGGAGGTAAGGCTGGGTGGTGTGTGTGGAGGTAAGGCTGGGTGTGTGTGTGGAGGTAAGGCTGGGTGGTGTGTGTGGAGGTAAGGCTGGAGGTGTGAGGTAAGGCTGGGTGTGTGTGTGTGTGGAGGTAAGGCTGGGTGTGAGTGTGTGTGTGGAGGTAAGGCTGGGTGTGTGTGTGTGGAGGTAAGGCTGGGTGTGTGTGGTAGTGGAGTGTGGAGGTAAGGCTGGGTGTGTGTGGAGGTAAGGCTGGGTGTGTGTGGAGGTAAGGCTGGGTGTGTGTGGACGTAAGGCTGGAGGTGTGGAGGTAAGGCTGGAGGTGTGGAGGTAAGGCTGGGTGTGTGTGGAGGTAAGGCTGGAGGTGTGGGGGTAAGGCTGGAGGTGGTGGAGGTGTAAAGGCTGGAGGTGTGTGTGTGGAGGTAAGGCTGGGGTGTGGTGGTAAGGCTGGGGTTAGGTGTGGAGGTAAGGCTGGAGGTTAAGGCTGGAGGTGTGGAGGTAAGGCTGGAGGTGTGAAGTAAGGCTGGAGGTGTGAAGTAAGGCTGGAGGTGTGAAGTAAGGCTGGAGGTGTGAAGTAAGGCTGGAGGTGTGAAGTAAGGCTGGAGGTGTGAAGTAAGGCTGGAGGTGTGAAGTAAGGCTGGAGGTAAGGTGTGGAGGCAAGGCTGGAGGCAAGGCTGGAGGTGTGGAGGTAAGGCTGGCCTGGGTGTGGGTTGGTGGTGGTGTGAGGGTAGGTTTTGGGGTTGGAGCTTTGAGCTTGAATCTGGGGGTAACTGAAGCAGAGGGGTTGCCTCTTCTCCGTTTATTCAGGAATAATTATGGTTGTGGAGATTTTTTTCTATTGGAGTTATCGTGAAGGAGAGGGGCTGCCTCTTTTGTGTTCAGGAATCTGTTAGTGGGATTTTTTTTTCTGCAGGAGTTATCGTTTTGTATTGACTTCACTCCCTTGAACGTTCCTCTGACGAGACTGTAGGCCGAGGTCCTGTGTGTGAACATACTCACAACATAATCATCGCGCACATGTTAAAATCCCATCCATATCTGTTGAAAGTGTAGATCAGCTATGACCGGTTATCGTTTATGTGTATATATGTGTCATACGTGAAAACCTACTTAACGACTGATGTGACTCAGGTCTGTACGCCGCCGCGCACACGCACAACACCACACAGCACCCCACAACCACTACACACCAACACACACACACAGTTTACAGCAACAACACCATTAGCAAGACACACACACTCAACACACACACTATTTAGCCATATGGTTCACATCTAGTACGGCTACATCCGCTTTTGTGTGTCATGGTTGTTTCAGGGTATGGTGTTCAAAACACTCGGATGACTGTGCACGACAGGAGCAGGCCGTGTGCTGAGGGTGATGAGAGCACACCGGTATAGGACCCACACACAGGTTTGGTCACCACGCCACACCCACACGAGAAGACACTCCTTCCTTCCATTCTTCTACCTACACTTCATCTCACTTTTTGTCACCACTCTTCACTTCTACATCACATCACACACGCACACACACATCTCTTCATCTTCACACCTACACACTTCACACCACGTTCACGCACACTACACTCCTACGTTCACACCTTCACCACTACACACTTTAGCCATATGGGTTCACATCTAGTACGGCTACATCCAGCTTTGTGTGACTGGCTTGTTTCAGGGAATGGTGTTCAAAGCTCGGATGACTGTGCACGGCAGAACAGAGGCAGGCCAGTGTGCTGAGGTGGCTGATGGAGAGCAGCCCGGTGAGTGAGGGCAGCCGTCAGGGTTTGGTCAGCCTGCCTACCTCTCCCTGCGTGGAAGACTTTTCTTCTTCTTCTTCTTCTTCTTCCTTCTTCTTCTTTTCTTCTTTTTTTTTCTTCTTCTTCTCTTCTTTCTTCTCTTCTTTCTTCTTCTCCCTCTCTCCTCTTCTCTCTCCTTCTTCTTCTTCTTCTTCTTCTTCTTCTTCTTCTTTTTCTTATCTTTTTCTTTTCTTCTTCTTTTTCTTCTTCTTTTTCTTCTTCTCTTCTTCTTCTTCTTCTCCTCTCTCTCTCCTCTCTCCGTCTCGTCTTCTTCTTCTTCTTCTTCTTTTCCTTTCCCTTCCTCCTTCTTCTCTTCCTCTTCTTCTCTCCTCTTCTTTCTCCTCTTCTTCTTCTCTTCTTCTTCTTCTCCCTCTTCTTCTCCTCCTCCTCCCCTCCTCTCACCTTCTTCTCTTCTTCTCTCTTCTTCTCCTCCCTCTTCTTTCTCCCTCTTATTCTCTCCTCCTCTCCTCTCTTCTTCATCTCCTCCTCCTCCTACCTTCTTCTTCTTCTGCTGCTCCTCCCTCTTCTTCTCCTCTCTTATTCTCTCTTATTCTCCCTCCTCCTTCTCTTTCTCCTCCTCCTCTCTCCTCCTCCTCCTTCTTCTTCTCCTCTTCTCTTCTTCTCCTCATTCTTCCTTGCATCCATCAGACGAACAGTTTAGTCTCTGCAATAAAGGCAGCAGTACGCTGCAAGTCTTCCAATTAAGAAAAAACGTAAAAGTATCCCATAAACTGTGCGGTCGTTGGGGAGCGAGGCGTCAGAGACCTCACTTCTCTAGGGCCAGCATATTGAGGGCGGTGCCCATCTCCTCTCCCTCGCTGCTTTACCTTCCCTGACCCTAAAGAGGTCAGTACCCATTTACAGTTGTTGAACTGAGGGATTGTACTGAAGCTAAGGCGCGCAAACGGTCACCCATCCACTTGGTAACCACGCTCGATGCTGCTTAATCTTAGTTTGGGGAGAGCGAGTGCTCTGACCACTGAGCTGTCCCGTCCCCCAGTATAAGTAGTGACAGAGAATGTTAACAAATAAACCATCCTTCAATTCTTTTAATAGCAATAATTATGAGAAATAATCAGAACAAGCACCATTTAGTTTTCTGTAATCATTTCACAAACCTAGCAGTGACCGTACAGTTTCTCAGAAGGAATAATAATAATAATAATAATAATAATAATAAATGGAATTTGTATAGCGCTATATCTTGCAAAGACAAATCAGAGCGCTTGCATTCAACATATTCTTACAGAGTCATGCAGCCAATAACTATCAAAAGCTTAAAATTCAAATGTACGCACCTACACACACACACACACACACACACACACACACACACACACACACACACACGCACACACAGAGGTTGTAGGCTTTGGCAGGGTAATGGGATTTTGGCTGTTGACTTGGGTATCAGAGGAAAAAATGACATTGAATTTGACACTGCTTGTCTCTCTCCACTACATGAACACAATCCCTGTCTCTTTGCCCTCCACATCTGTGATGCTGTGTTTGTCTATCAGCGGCAGACCAGCCAGTGCCCTCCAGAGACAGCTTCGCCTCTCAGGTGTCGGTGGAGGAGCGGCTAGCCTTTCTGGAGCAACAGCTGGCCCACATGGTCACCAGAGTGGACATGATGAAAGCGCAGGTGTGTACCTGTGTGTGAGTGGGGGTTTGTGCATGTGTGTGTGTGTGTGTGTATGTGTGTGTGTGTGTGTGAGTGAGTGTGTTTGTGGGGGTGTATGGGTGTGGGTGGGTGGGTGTGAGTGTGTGTGTGTGTGTGTGTGAGTGTGTGTGTGTGTGAAGATTTCTCTTCCCGGAACCCTCAGACAGCAACTGCTGTCATTGTCTGTCATATGATGAGCAAAAAATTCCTTGCACTGACCTTAATTTCCTCTTCCTTCTCTTCTTCCTCTTTCCTCCTTCTCTTCCTCTTCCTTCTCTTCTTCCTCCTCCTTCTCTTCCTCCTCTTCCTTCTCTTCCTCCTTCTTCCCTTTCCTCCTCCTCTCTCCTCCTCCTCCTCCTCTTCTCCTCCTCCTCCTCTTTCTTCTCCTCCTCCTCCTCTTCTTCCTCCTCCTCTTCTTTCTCCTGCTCCTCCTCCTCTTCTTCAGCTCATCTGACTAGGGCCTGGTGTGGTTGTTGGATTCTTTTTGCGTAGTCTGTATTGTTGGTGGTGTAATCAAAGATAGCATGATGACTTATGCTTGTGTCCATTCACTCCAGCGCGTGTGCCTATGTTCACACATAGGTA
>CM054145.1:3481512-3514811 GCA_028751875.1 Rapana venosa
GTTGTTGTTGACATTTTCGTTTCCCTGCATGTGTAATGATAAATTTTGTTTCTCAACAAAACAGACTGGTATTGGTTTTGTTTATCCTTTTATCAGGTTGGAGGTGAATATTTATTTATCTATATTTTTAAAAAAAATTATTCATTCTTTTATTTCAAGGATGATGGAATAAGCACTTGTGTGCCTTTTTTTTTACATCCAGTCCCTGTGTGTTTGCAGTTTTGTCAATTTTGTCATCCATTCTCACCGACACACAATGGCCTACTCTTCCAAAAGCGGAACAGGTTTTATCTTGTGTGCAAGATGTTCTCTGTGTGTTTGCACATGGGGCCTCGGTTTATAGTCTCATCCGAAGGACTTTGGGGGGAGTGGAATCAGCACTGGTGTTAACTCCAGGGGAAAATATCCCCATGAACAGGATTCAAACCCAGGTCAGCAGATCACAAGTGCAATACACAGGAGAGAGCATTGTAGGTTTGGGTTGTAAACTGGGTCCAGATTGAATGTTAATATAATATTACAGCTGATTTGTTGTTACTAACTGATGGTTCTACTGTATAACAGGAATGTTTGTGTATTGTGAGTGTGTGTGTTTTTTTGTGAATGTGTGTTGTGTGTAGTGTGTGAGTGTATGTATGTATATATGTATGTATGTGTGTGTGTGTGTTTTTGTGAATGCGTGTGTGTGTATGTATGTGTGTGTGTTTGTGAATGCATGCATGGGTGCGTGTATGTGCATGTGTGTGTGTGTACAGGGTTGAGGATGTGGTGTAAATAGGGATAATATTGTAAAACGCTTAGAGCTTTTCGATAGGTGCTAAAGAAATTGTCATTATCGTTATCATTATTATTGGTAGTAGCAGCTGCAGCAGCAGCAGCAATAGTGGTATACAACCTTACCACAGTGTCTATGACGATAGATTACTATAATTGACCATCCTGTCTTTTGTACCTCACCTACAAACACCCACAGTTTTCACTGTAAGTCAAGGGTACGGGATAGCCTAGTGGTCAGAACATTGCTCACAATCTGACGACCCAGGATCGATTCCCGTTCAAGGGGATATTTTCTCCTGGACTTAACATCAGTGCAGACTCCACTCTCCCCAAAAGTCCTTCGGATGAGACTATAAACCAAGGCCCCGTGTGTGAACACATGCAAAAACATATTGTGCACACGTTAAATCTGGTTCCGCTTTTTGTAAGAGTAGGCCATTGTGTGCTGGTGCAAACAGATGACAGAATTTACAAAATCGCAAACACACGGGGACTGGATGTAAAAAAGCACATAAGTGCTTATTCCATTATCCTAGATGTAAAAGAAAGAAAGAAATGAATAAATAAATCTGTCTGCCCTGTGTGTGTGTGTGCATGTCTGTGTGTGTCTGTGTCTGTGTGTGTGTGTGGCTGCCCCCCAGTGCCCTGCATGAACAGTCCCTGCCAGCACTCGGGCAACTGCACGGACGTGATGACCCTCCCCGACGTCAACGTCAACGTCAACGACATGGAGGGCAGGGGAGGCTACCAGTGCCAGTGCCCCCCTCCCTTCACCGGCCCCACCTGCCAGCAGCGCCAGAACCCCTGCATCTGGCCGGTCGCCCCCGGCAACTGCCACCTGGCGCTGGGCAGGTACTTCTACGATCGCATCAGCCAGCAGTGCCTGCCCTTCAACTTCACAGGTGGGTCATCGGAGGAAGAGAGTGTAGGTAACCCGCTGCTTGTTTCCACGGGGACACTTTCGGGGGCGACGGGATAGCCTCGTGGTCAGAACATTGCGCTCGCAAACTGACAACCCGGGTTCGATTCCCGTTCAGAGGAATATTTTTTCCCCTGGAGTTAACATCAGTGCAGACTCCACTCTCCCTAAAAGTCCTTCGGATGAGATTATAAACCGAGGCTCCATGTGCGAACGCACGCAGAACATCTTGTACACATGTTAAAATCCTGTTCCGCTTTTCTTAAAAGTAGGCCATTGTGTGCTGGTGGGAACAGATGACAATTTACAAAACCGCATACACACGGGGACTGGATGTAAAAAAGCACATAAGTGCTTATTCCGTTATCCTCGATATAAAAGAATAAAAAAGATTTTAATATTAAAAAAAGATGTAAAGTATTAAAGGTGCTGTCAGATGCAAAGGCTGTGTGGTGATTGGCACGGGTAGGTCTGCACTTGAAGTTGACCTGGAAGATTGTGAAAATCTTCACCTCTAATTCACCAGACACTGTCAAGATTCAAACCCATGACGCCATGAACTCATGGGATTGAAGTCAAACGGTCTTAATCACTCAGCAACAGTGTCTGTCAGTGTGCCCTTTAAATTTGTTAATGTGTGACTGTGATGTCATTGAAATGGTGATCCTTTGAAGTTTATTGATAAGCGACTGTGTTGTTATAGTCTTGCTTTTCCATTTAAATTTGTTAATGTGTGACTGTGGTGTCATTGAAATGGTGATCCTTTGAAGTTTATTAATAAGCGACTGTGTTGTTATAGTCTTGCTTTTCCCTTTAAGTTTGTTAATGTGTGACTGTGGTGTCATTGAAATGGTGATCCTTTTAAGTTTATTGATAAGTGACTGTGTTGTTATAGTCTTGCTTTTCCCTTTAAGTTTGTTAATGTGTGACTGTGGTGTCAATGATATAGTGTTCCCTCTAAAGTTGATCAATATGTGGCTGTGTGTTGTTATAGCCGTGCTGTTCCCTTTAAAAGTTTGTTAATTAATGTGTGATTGCATTGTGTGTCACAGGATGTGGGGGCAACATCAACAACTACGAGAACATCGAGCAGTGTGTGAACGTGGCCATGGTGGGGGCGTGCTGCTATCGCACCTTCACCACAACACGCCAGAGTGTCATCGAGGACACGCAGAATCTGCAGATACACTGTGAGGTGAGTCAAGTCAAGTCAAGTCAAGTCAAGTCAAGTACACTTTAATCATCCCATGAAGGGCAATTACAATACTGACAGGCACAGTGATACCTATAATTATCTCACAAGACATAAGAAAAATACATTTCAGATTGTTATAAGCATTTCAAGATAGCTTTAAAAAATTATCATACACAAACCCAGGTGCATGCACACACACGCACCACGTACACACACACACACACACACACACACTCACACACACTCGCACCAATGTAGGAATACAATGTTGTAAATATCATTGATTGGAAAAGAAATTTATTTATAAAAAAAAAAAATTTTGTGCGTGCAGGCACGTGCGCCCACACACGCGCACACCCATACATACACACACCAATATATGAACACAGTTTTATCACACATACACACACGTGCACCCGCGCACCATAATGACCATTATCTAGTAAAGACATAAACACATACACACACACACAATTTAGAAATCATTCTTAGATTAGAACTTGTTATAGCTGCCAAGTTGTGCTTCTTCAAGGCTACTTTTAAAGGTTGAGGGGATGGTTTTGATGGGATCTTTTATTCTAGTTTTGTTTTGAGGATAATGAAATAGCACCCATGTGCTTTTTAAAAATTTTTTTACATCCAGTCCTTGTGGGCATGCAGTTTTGTAAATGTTGACATCTGTTCCCACCAGCACACAATGGCCTACTCTTGCAAAAAGTGGAACAGGTTCTAATGTATGCGCTCTCCCCGGGGAGAGCAGCCCGAATTTCACGCATAGAAATCTCGTGACTTAAAGTGGTATAAATAAATAAATAAATAAATAAATAAATAAATAAATGTGTGAGCAGGATGTTCTCTGTGTGTGTTCACACACAGGACCTCAATTTATAGTCTTGTATAAAGGATGAAGAGATGTATTGGTGGTGGGTGTGTGTGTGTGTGTGCGCGTGCGTGTGTATGTGCATGTGTGTTCTGTGTGTGTTTTTATATTTGCGTGTGTGTTTTATCATATATCAGCTTGTGTGTGAACATTTATATATACACATGCACAAATCAATTCCAGTGTGTGTGTGTGTGTGAGTATGGGAACACATGCATGTGCACACTTGATAAATGAACTAGCACATTCACT
The DNA here is from genome assembly GCA_028751875.1 of Rapana venosa. Classification (NCBI taxonomy): domain Eukaryota; kingdom Metazoa; phylum Mollusca; class Gastropoda; order Neogastropoda; family Muricidae; genus Rapana; species Rapana venosa. The sequence goes on from CM054145.1 coordinate 3,485,536, forward strand.
TAAGTAAGTTTCTTTTAATCAGTTTTTGATTATTTTGGTAAGTCGTATTCCTATACAGAATACCCTTGTGAGTGTCCCAAACTATTGCATTGTATTGTGTTGTACTGTTTTCTGTTGTGCTGAATTCTATTGTGTGGTACTGTATTGCATTGCATCATATTGAATTGTATGGTAGGTAAACTGTTACATACCCAAAACCTCACCTTTGGTGAACCTTAGAATACTAGCCAGGGAGCGAGGCAAGAAATCTGAAAGACTAGCACCCAGCCCACCATCTTCATGTGAATTTCACCAGGGACATTCCTTTTGTTGCCATGGATTCAATGTATATCAAACATGCCACATCACTTTATCGTCCCGTGCACTCACACACACACACAAATAGCACATAGCCCACCTCTCGTGGTCTGTGTGTTGGTATGATAGTTGTTTTCAGGTGCTGTATTTAGGGCAGTGTCAGATGCTGCATGGTGATGATGTTTCTGGTGATGATGTTGCAGATGCTGCATGATGGTGATGTTTCGGATGCTGCATGATGGTGGTGTTTCAGGTGCTGCATGATGGCGGTGTTTCAGATGCTGGTGATGTTTCAGATGCTGCATCATGATGGTGATGTTTCAGATGCTGCATGATGTTTCAGATGCTGCATCATGAGGGTGATGTTTCAGATGATGCATAATGATGGTGATGTTTCAGATGCTCCATGATGTTTCAGATGCTGCACCATGATGGTAATGTTTCAGATGGTGATGTTTCAGATGCTGCATGATGATGGTGTATAAGATGCTGCATGATGATGGTGATGTTCCAGATGCTGCATCATGATGGTGATGTTTCAGATGATGGTGATGTTCCAGATGCTGCATCATGATGGTGATGTTTCAGATGCTGCATGGTGGTGATGTTTCAGATGCTGCATGGTGGTGATGTTTCAGATGCTGCATGGTGGTGATGTTTCAGATGCTGCATGGTGGTGATGTTTCAGATGCTGCACGTGGGACAGTGTCAGATGCTGCATGATGATGGTGATGTTTCAGATGCTGCATGGTGGTGATGTTTCAGATGCTGCATGGTGGTGATGTTTCAGATGCTGCATGGTGGTGATGTTTCAGATGCTGCATGGTGGTGATGTTTCAGATGCTGCACGTGGGACAGTGTCAGATGCTGCATGATGATGGTGATGTTTCAGATGCTGCACGTGGGACAGTGTCAGATGCTGCATCATGATGATGCTGGTGATGTTTCAGATGCTGCACGTGGGACAGTGCCAGATGCTGCACCGGCCTCAGGGAGGCCTGGAGGCCATGGAGAACGGAGTGCCTGCCGCCACCAACGACACCGAGGTCATCAGCTTCTACCCAGGTCAGTCTGTGTCAGCCAGCCTTCTGCAGTTTGTTGCTGTCATTGTCTTCAGGGGATTTTTTTCTCTTTTATTTTTTTAAATAAAAAAAAATTCTTTTATATCAAGGATAATGGAATAAGCACTTATGTGCTTTTTTACACCCAGTCCCCGTGTATATGCGGTTTTGTAAATTGTGTCGTCTGTTCAAAGAAGAATGCAGATTGTTATACTAAGAGCATATCATGGCTGAAGATAATCTCAACATAAGACATCAGCATAACAGTGTTTTAGTGTAGGACCCGGTAATTAGTTTATATCAGTGATTGTGTGTGTGAGAGTGTGTCTGTGTGTGTGTGCATGTGTGTGCTTACATAACATTATGTAAGGTACCGTATTACATGTGATTATGTTTTAGTGTATGGATGTCCTTTTGAACACTTTTAAATTTCGGTAATGGTTTTAAACTGCACACAAACACTTCAAACACAACATTGCAAACCAAATAATGAAGTGAATTCAACCCTGATTTGCCATTAATTTGTGCTATTTATTTATTTTATTCTATTTTCTATTTCGAGGATAATGGAACTCCACTCATGTGCTTCATTTTACATCCAACCCCTGTGTGTATGCAGTTTTGTAAATTTCGTCATCCGATCCCACCGGCACACAATGGCCTACTCTTCGGAAAAGCCGAATGGGATTTAACATGTGCGCAAGATGTTCTGCATGCGTTTGCACACGGGACCTCGGTTTATAGTCTCATCTGTAGGACTTCTGCAGCTTTCAGAATACCATATTACAAACTACAGACAAAACTGATCTGCACAACATAACAACCCAGAATCATGTCCTTTTTTTTGTTTTTACAGCTATGTTCTCATGATATGAAATAGCAGTAAAGAGTGATGTCTCTGTCTGTGTGTGTGTGTCAGGTTTGACGTGTGAGGAGGCGGGGTGTGTGATGCGGGGGGGAACTGGGAGGAGGAGGAACTGCACTGTGGGGCAGCAGAGCTATTCGCCAGGGTCCACCTTCAGACTGGGCTGCCAGATGTGTTCCTGCCAAGAAGGAGGCGTCCTTAACTGCACGTCAGTCCTTAACTCTTTGTTTTCTATCTACTGTATTGTAGTGTGTACTACTTTCCATTTCACCAGATTCCTCTGCTTGAAATTTTGGGCCGCTCTTGCTGGAGAGAGTGCATTGCCACAAGTGCAGCAATACTCGTTTGAAAAAATTATCTGTGTGTATGTATTTATTTGATTCCTTTGATTTTAGTGGCTTTTTTTAAAACAGTATTTTGTGAGTGACAACTCTCCTGTTGCGGTGAATCGTTTTATTTGTGCTGAATGAATGTTGTACACAAGACTTCGGTTTATCATCTCATCCAAAAGTCTTAGCTAGCACCCAGACCACCATTCAGGGTCTAGTGGATGGGAAAAATTGTTCAGGTTCAAACAGGGATCAAACCCCCACTTCTTGCTTTGTAGACAGGTGTGTAACCACTAAACCACTAATTCACAAAATTGGCTCAGTGTGGAACTCATTAAGGAAATGGGCAGGCCTAGAACGTAGAGTGTTGTATTTATGATCTAATAACAACTGGGGGCACAGGTTTGAATCTTCATTGAAGCATCTTTTCAAAATATTTCTTACTTTTTGTTGTTGACTTCAATTTTACGTCTGTTCACTTTTAGTGATATTAGACGGGGGGAAAAAAAACCAAACAAACAAACGGGTGAGGTGGATGTGTTGTTAAAAAAAAATTTTAAATCTCGAAAAGAAACTTGGCAATGCAACAAGAATTATTAACAAACAAACAAACAAACAAAAAGTCATTATCGTTAATGTAACTATAACAAATGTCCTATGGGACTGTGACAAAGACCTTTCACAATTTCAAATGCTAGTTTTAGATTGCTGAATATGCTGGTGAGGGAGTTTTCAGAAAAGTGGGGCATGAAAGGTTTTACACTCTGGCAGTCAAAAAGTATATGAGTATTAGTGATATTCTCACCACACAGGCATTTACCATTTTTGCTGAATTTGGTTATCAATGCATTTAGTTTCATTCTATAGAATAAAGTATTAATTCTCCTTGACGTAAAAACACTTGTACTAACTTCTGAATGGTTCACCACTGTTAAATTATCGGTATTGATTGCAGTTCTAGTTAAAAGTTTCTCATTTTGCTGATTACTGTCAGTGACCTTTTTCCATGATTTTTGTTCTAGTAAGCTATACCCTTCTTGTAAGGATAAAGGCGCATGCAATTCTATTGCATCCCATCCATGTTTTGCACCCTTTTTGGCAGCTCTATCCGCCCACTCATTTGGAAAGAAACCAGTGTGTGAAGGCACCCAACAAAAATTCACACTTATGCCCTTTAAGGTTAGGAGATGTATGACATGCTTAATCTCTAATATGATTTTCGAAGTTTTCTTGAAACTTGCGGATTTTAAAGCATACAATACCGATTTAGAATCAACGCAAACAAGAATTTGAAATATACACAACGGCAAATCAAGAATATAAGTAAGACCCAGTAGTATTGCTACAAGTTCTGCTGTAAATATCGAGTGATATTTACCAACATAATATGATTTTTCAATTTTTAAAGCTGGTATAACAAAAGCAGAACCTGTTTCTTGATTATCTAGACGTGATCCGTCTGTATAAATTTGTAAATGGTCAACATATTTATGATGGATGTGGGATCGGACATCAGAAACCATTATATTCAAATTGTCATTCTTGTTTACATTAGACACCTTTATATCAAAGTGTGCTTTATTCATCTCCCATGATGGGCAAGGTAAGATTGCTTCTCGTGTGTCCATGCTGTGTTGATTGATTTCAGAGTTTTGTACCAGATTTTACTTTTTGTTTTTGCTCTAAGGTTCACCAATGGTAAGATTTTGCATTTGCAACAATTTTTACCCACCAACAAATGCCTGACATCCATGACTTTAAAGTGAGTGCCATAATCCCATGATAACTCACATCCATGACATTAAAATAAGGGTTCTAATCCCATCCTAACTCACATCCATGACATTAAAATAAGGGTTCTAATCCCATCCTAACTCACATCCATGACATTAAAATAAGGGTTCTAATCCCATCCTAACTCACATCCATGACATTACAATAAGGGTTCTGATCCCATCCTAACTCGCATCCATGACATTAAAATAAGGGTTCTGATCCCATCCTAACTCACATCCATGACATTAAAATAAGGGTTCCAATCCCATCCTAACTCACATCCATGACATTAAAATAAGGGTTCTGATCCCATCCTAACTCACATCCATGACATTAAAATAAAAATCCTAACTCACATCCATGACATCACAATAAGGTTCTAATCCCATCCTAACTTACATCCATGACATCAAAATAAGGGTTCCAATCCCATCCTAACTCACATCCATGACATTACAATAAGGGTTCTGATCACATCCTAACTCACATCCATGACATCACAATAAGGTTCTGACCCCATCCTAACTCACATCCATGACATTACAATAAGGGTTCTGACCCCATCCTAACTCACATCCATGACATCAAAATAAGGGTTCTGATCCCATCCTAACTCACATCCATGACATTACAATAAGGGTTCTGATCCCATCCTAACTCACATCCATGACATCACAATAAGGTTCTGACCCCATCCTAACTCACATCCATGACATCAAAATAAGGGTTCTAATCCCATCCTAACTCACATCCATGACATTAAAATAAGGGTTCCAATCCCATCCTAACTCACATCCATGACATTAAAATAAAAATCCTAACTCGCATCCATGACATTAAAATAAGGGTTCTAATCCCATCCTAACTCACATCCATGACATCAAAATAAGGGTTCTAATCCCATCCTAACTCACATCCATGACATTAAAATAAGGGTTCCAATCCCATCCTAACTCACATCCATGACATTAAAATAAGGGTTCTAATCCCATCCTAACTTACATCCATGACATCAAAATAAGGGTTCTAATCCCATCCTAACTCGCATCCATGACATTAAAATAAGGGTTCTAATCCCATCCTAACTCACATCCATGACATTAAAATAAAAATCCTAACTCACATCCATGACATCACAATAAGGTTCTGATCCCATCCTAACTTACATCCATGACATTAAAATAAGGGTTCCAATCCCATCCTAACTCGCATCCATGACATCAAAATAAGGGTTCTGATCCCATCCTAACTCACATCCATGACATTACAATAAGGGTTCTGATCACATCCTAACTCACATCCATGACATCACAATAAGGTTCTGACCCCATCCTAACTCACATCCATGACATTACAATAAGGGTTCTGACCCCATCCTAACTCACATCCATGACATTACAATAAGGGTTCTGATCCCATCCTAACTCACATCCATGACATCAAAATAAGGGTTCTGATCCCATCCTAACTCACATCCATGACATTACAATAAGGGTTCTGACCCCATCCTAACTCACATCCATGACATTACAATAAGGGTTCTGATCCCATCCTAACTCACATCCATGACATTACAATAAGGGTTCTGACCCCATCCTAACTCACATCCATGACATTACAATAAGGGTTCTGACCCCATCCTAACTCACATCCATGACATTACAATAAGGGTTCTGATCCCATCCTAACTCACATCCATGACATTACAATAAGGGTTCTGATCCCATCCTAACTCACATCCATGACATCAAAATAAGGGTTCTGATCCCATCCTAACTCACATCCATGACATTACAATAAGGGTTCTGACCCCATCCTAACTCACATCCATGACATTACAATAAGGGTTCTGATCCCATCCTAACTCACATCCATGACATTACAATAAGGGTTCTGATCCCATCCTAACTCACATCCATGACATCAAAATAAGGGTTCTGATCCCATCCTAACTCACATCCATGACATTACAATAAGGGTTCTGACCCCATCCTAACTCACATCCATGACATTACAATAAGGGTTCTGATCCCATCCTAACTCACATCCATGACATTACAATAAGGGTTCTGATCCCATCCTAACTCACATCCATGACATTACAATAAGGGTTCTGATCCCATCCTAACTCACATCCATGACATTACAATAAGGGTTCTGATCCCATCCTAACTCACATCCATGACATTACAATAAGGGTTCTGACCCCATCCTAACTCACATCCATGACATTACAATAAGGGTTCTGATCCCATCCTAACTCACATCCATGACATTACAATAAGGGTTCTGATCCCATCCTAACTCACATCCATGACATTACAATAAGGGTTCTGACCCCATCCTAACTCACATCCATGACATTAAAATAAGGGTTCTAATCCCATCCTAACTCACATCCATGACATCAAAATAAGGGTTCTGATCCCATCCTAACTCGCATCCATGACATTACAATAAGGGTTCTGATCCCATCCTAACTCACATCCATGACATTACAATAAGGGTTCTGATCCCATCCTAACTCACATCCATGACATCAAAATAAGGGTTCTGATCCCATCCTAACTCGCATCCATGACATTACAATAAGGGTTCTGATCCCATCCTAACTCGCATCCATGACATTACAATAAGGGTTCTGATCCCATCCTAACTCACATCCATGACATTAAAATAGGGTTCTGATCCCATCCTAACTCACATCCATGACATTAAAATAGGGTTCTGATCCCATCCTAACTCACCCACCTGGCCTGTTGCAGGTGTCAGAGGGTGGACGTGAGGCGGGAGCTGCGCGACATGACCAGGGAGGAAATCGTCAAGTTCCAGCAGGCGGTGGCGCGACTGCGCCTCAACGGGGAAAGCCGCGTGTGGGAGCAGTTCCGCGACCTGCACATGACCCACCGCATGCACGCCAGCGGCGCCCCCTACTTCCTGCCCTGGCACCGCTACTTCCTGCGACAGGTGGAGCAGAAGCTGCAGGAGGTGGACTGCAGCGTCGTCCTCCCCTACTTCGACTTCACCACGGACGTGGGCAACTTCTCCCGAGCCGTCGTCTGGCAGGCCAACCACTTTGGCGGCAACGGGGATGGCGGGCATGGCGGCTGCGTCCCTGACCACCCCTTCGGAGACCCCAAGGCCTGGCAGCCCTGCATCTCCCGCCGCTTCAACCTCAGCGTGGCGCTGCCCACGCAGGTGGAGGTGGCCATGGCGCTGGCCAGCGAGGACTTCATGGACATGAGCATGTGCCTGGAGACGGCCCTGGCCTACCTGCACGCCTTCGTGGGCGGCGACATGATCACGGCCAGCAGCCCCTACGACCCTGTCTTCTTCGCCCTGCACGCCTATGTCGACATGCTGTACTGGAGCTGGCAGCAGCGCGGGCAGAACAAGCACCAGTTCCCCGCAGCCTACGGCAACATCCCCCTCGTCCCCTTCAACATCCCCCCCTACCAGGTCTTCGACTCGGAGAGGTCTCTGTGCGTCACCTACGCTCTGCCTTCCAAAGGGAACCCATGCAACGTGACGGAGAGCCGACCTTTCCCGCCGACAAAGCCGACAAAGCCGCGGCCTACGGTGTCTGGTCCTCAGCGCGGGGACATTCCGATATCGTCGGAGGATGAGGATGAGGTGGAGGTGGTGGACAAGGAGGAGACGGTGGAACTGGATCTGTTTGGGTACAGCCTGGATGGGTTTGATCGCAGCGGCTTTGACAGATTTGGGTACAACAGGAAAGGTGAGAGATGGTAATGTGCAGAGTTGGTGGTGAAGGGGGTGTGTGTGGGTTTTTGAAATGGTGTGTGTATTGCGTTTAAAATGTGATGTTTGAATGTAATTTGTGAGGGTGGGTGTTTTCTGTAAACAAAACAGATGCATACATGTGTGAGTTTGATTTTGGTGTGTTTGTTAACTGTTCTATACTAGTATACTATATGACCTAGAAATATGTTGTATGTTGTTGTTTTTGAATAATTATGTTAACATCTTTGGCAGTGTTAACTTTTTTTTTTTTTACTGCCTTATTTTCTATAACGCTCTTGTCCTGTTTTTCCAGCACCCCTCATTCTAATCTCCCCGCCCCAGCCACACCCAGATTTACTTCACATCCCTTAGGCGCCCATCAGTGTCAGGTTGCCATAGGGCCACCAGCCAGAGGGACCCTGCACTGCTGCTAAGTCACCTTGGTGGTGTTCAGTGGTGCCTGTTCTTGCGTTTAACTTGATTTCACAATGACTTTCATGCTTCAGACAACAATATGCGTGTATGCATAGTCTTCGGTAACCGTGTGAAGTGGCAGAAGTTTCAGGAAAATATTGTAACCACTAATCAATATATAACAGGTAAGTATGTCTTTTATTATACACCATATCATAAACAGTTCGTTCCTTTGTGGAATGATCTTTAATTGTCAGAATGCTTAAAAACTGGTTGACCAGTCATTAACGAGGAAATATTTTTCAACATAACTGAAGGGCCCAAGTGAATAAGTGAAAAAATACCTTTCATGCCTAGATATTCTTATGTACCACATGCTCCAAATCCACTCTATCTCTGTGAAGTATCACCTGTAATTCCTGATTCCTCACCTGACAGTATTGTTTAAGAACTAATTCAAGCAAGCTCAAATTAGTTAGCATGTATTTCCTGCCGAATTCTAGTCTACATGCTGGAAAGACCACTCTAAAAACTTACGTTCTAAATCCTTATGAGCTTTAATCTGAGTACCCCCATTCAATACGTAAAATAATCTACCACTCTTCATTTCATTTTTTTCCATGACCTCGACTCCGAATAACCGATACCTTGCCATGTACAATTTAGTAATCTGTGCAGTTTTAGTTCGCACTTTACAGTGTGTAAGTATTTGCCTTAAAAAAAATAAAATTTTAAAATGAACTCCTGCATGTCATAGCATAAAAAATAAACGCTTTGATCTAAAATACGTTTATTCAGTGTTTTGAGCATTGCATGAGAGTGATCTCCATTAATTTTGGAGTTCTTTCCCTTTAACTGTAGTCAAGGAAGCAGGCCTGTTTACTTTGGTTGACACCCCGGAAATTTTCTGGGGTATGGCAGTCTAGTGGTTAATCATTCTTACCGTCTATCAAATGCCTCCATAAAACAGCATCTTCCTACCTCTGTGAATGTCTTCACCTGTACACTCCTTCTCGTTCCCTCTGCTCTGCTGCAGATACCTTGTGCTTAAGAATACCTTGATTCAACCAATCCACCATTGGCCGTCGCTCTTTCTCTATTTCTGGTCCATCAATCTGGAATGACCTCCCTCTCTCCCTTCGCCAAAAGCCTTTTCATGACGCTTTTAAATCCAGCCTCAAGACGCATTTATTTCAATTCTAAGGTTCTCCCCTCTTATTCCATTTCATTTTTGTCCCTGCCCTCAACCGCCAAAACCCCATCACCCTGCCGGAGTGTACAACCTTTATGTGTGTGCGTGCATGCGTGCGAGCATGTGTGTATACATTTGCATTTGTAAAAATTTTTAAAAATCTATAAATTGTAACTGGCTGCATGTGAAAGACTAGGATGAATGAAAGCGCTTTGATTTGTTTTCTGCAAGATATAGCGCTGTATAAATTCCATGTATTATTATCATTTGTATCAACTGTTCATTTTATAGTCTTCATTCCTTTATTTACTCATTGATTTATTTATCAATTCATTCATTTCTCTTTTTTGTTGTTTGCTTTTGTTGTTTTACTTTTGTTGTTGTTTACTTTTGTTGTTGTTTACGTTTGTTGTTGTTTTTTTGCTGCAGGTTATAACCGGGATGGCTTCAACAGGGAGGGCATTGACGTCACTGGCTTTGACCGTTACGGGTTCGATTCTGACGGCTACAGTTACGACGGGTTTAACCGCAGTGGTGTGGACCGCACGGGCAACAAAGACACGTCTGGACGATACGACCCTGATGGATATAATGCCTTCTGCTTCAACAGGAATGGTGTGTGGGTGTGCATGCGTGCGCATGTGTGTGTGTGTGTATGTGCATGCACACGTGTGTGTGTGTGTGTTTTATTCTTTAATATCGAGGATAATGGAATAAGCACTCATGTGCTTTTTTTCATCCAGTCCCCGTGTGTATGCAGTTTTGTCAATTTTGTCATCCGTTTCCACCAGCACATGATGGCCTACTTCCGAAAAGCGGAACAGGTTTTAATGTGCGCAAGATGTTCTGCGTTTGTTTGTACACGGGACCTCAGTTTATAGTCTCATTCCATCAAAGGACTTTTGGGGAGAGTGGAGATTTGTTTGTTTGTATGTGTGTATGTGTGGGGGGAGGGGGTAAGTGGTGTGTGTGTCTGCATTTACTACACTTTTTGGGTTGTCATTTTCTTCTGGCATGTTTCTTGTCTGTCTTGTTTCCTTTTTCTTGCCAATTTTGATGTTTTTGAAAATGAAAAAAGCAAAAAACGAAAATTGAGCTGATACAGTGTCTGGTTACCACAGGACTGAACCAGCAGGGCTACGACCAGTTTGGCTACACCGAGGACGGCTACGACGCCGACTACTGCAACTTCCACTTCCAGGGTCCCTTCGCCCCGCGTCAGTCCTCGCGCATGTTTGAGGTGCTGCAGCGCCAGAGCAAGGCCTTCCTGATGACCCTGCAGCGCACCTGCCCAGGTCTGCACAGGGTGCCGGACACCTGGCTGAGGCAGAGCTGGATCACCGAGAGGAAGATGATCGCAGGTGTGCTGGGTGTGATGGTGGTGGTGGTGAGGGGAGTTGGGCGTTCCTCTCCTTAACATTGAGTTGGGTGGGGATGGGGAGGTGTGGGGATGGGGGGGGGGGGGGAGTCATGGTCACCCAGTATATGCACTATCTCAGTCATCACATAATTATGTCAGTTACTGTAAGATTGTAAGTACACTGGGTGAGAAGTTTGTGTGTATCATTATTTGAAAGTGCCTTATCGTATAGGTATCCATACTCCATCTTCAGAGGAATGGTTGATTTTAAAATTTGGTTAACAGTGATTGTTTTTTTTGTTCTCATCTCCTGTGATATCCCTGTCCTGCTGTTCCCATGCTACTTATTCTGAACTCACCGCCCCAGTCAAACTCAGGTTTGCTATGTCGTATCCTCAGGATCACAAGTTCATAGAGAGCTTATCAGTGTTAGGTCACCATGAGGCCACCAAGCAGAAGAGCCCTGCACTGCTGCTGAGTCACTTGGTGTTCATTGGTGCCACAGTGCGCAAATCCAACATCACTCAGTCAAGAGTGCTAAAGTCAGTGCGCCTCTTCCCAGCTGGTGCAAATCGTAGCAGGAACTAACCGCACTTAGAAAACTGTGAGGGAAAAGTCAAGTGGAGGGGCGTGGAAGTGAAAGGAAGGGGTGTGCTTATTTCAGCACTCGCCCTGGACCCTTGATTGAGTTACGCTGGATTTGCACTCTGTGGCATGCATCCAAATAATAATAAGAAGAAGAAGAAATGGAATTTGTACAGCGCTATATTTTGCAAAAACACATCAAAGCACTTGCATTCAACACACCCCTACACATACAACCAATAACAATCAACAGAGTTAACAAATTCAAATGTACATACACACACGCACATGCACATCCACACGCGCGCACACGCACACACACACACACACACACACAAACACACACACACACACACACACACAAACGCACACACAAACACACACACACACACACACACACACACATACAAAGGTTATACACTTTGGCAGGGTGATTGGGAATTTCAGCTGTTGAAGGCAGGGACACATTTGAGATGAAACAGGAGAGTGTGTGTTTATTTATTTATTTATTGTTTTATTGTTTTATATCGAGGATAATGGAATAAGCACTCATGTGCTTTTTTACATCCAGTCCCCGTGTGTATTCGGTTTTGTAAATTCTGTCATCTGTTTCCACCGGCACACAATGGCCTACTCTTCCAAAAAGCGGAACAGGATTTAACGTGTGCGCAAGATGTTCTGCATGCGTTCGAACATGGAGCCTCGGTTTATAGTCTCATCCGATGTATTTGTGTGCACATGCTCGCATACACACACCCACGCATGCATGCGCTATCTCTTCATGTTCCAGGCCTGGTGACGGTCAACCTTCCCTCCAGTTTTGTCAGTGTTCCCAGCCAGCGGTTCTGCTTCAACACCGACATGTTTCTCACTGCCTGCACCTGCAGCCAGGACATCGCCACCTGTGACAGCAATCCATGTTTAGGGGCCTCCTGCTCCGCCTTCCCAGAAGCCAAATGTCACATCGACTTCTGCGGCCGGTGCCAGGCACGATGGATTCTTGAGGGGAAGGAAGTGGATTGTTCCGTTAAAAGAGGTTGGTGGAATCATTTGTTTCGCTGCTATTTTATATTTTATGATTTTATTTTTATTTTGAGAATATTGGAATCATGCATTTTTTTTATATCCAGTTCCTGTGTTCATGCTGTTTTGTCAGTTTTGGCATTCGTTCCCACCTGCACAAATGGCCTACTCTTCTGAAAGGTAGAACAGGCTTTAATCAGTGTACAAGATGTTCGTACATGGGACTTCAGTTTATAGTCTCATCTGAAGGACTTCAGATATGTAAGCTGTGAAAGTCATTTACTTGGTGAGTGATGAAAATTATGTGTAGTAATAATTGACTATAAGTTGTTTTATGATGATGAATTGTACAGGGGACATTTAGAACAAAAATTGGTCTGGAATAAGGAAAATATTGCTAACAATATCATCAATCACTTTTGAGAGATGGAAGTTGCTAGGTCTTGGTGACCTTTTTTTCTCTTTTTTTTTTTTTTTGGGGGGGGGGGGGGGGGGGGGGGGAAGATATTGGAGGCGGAGAGTAGAGAGGCCTTTTATATGTTTCAGTGTCCTTTTATTCTCTATTTTTTATTGTAACTTTCATTCTTTTATTTCCAGAATAATGGAATAATCACTCACGTACTTTTTTTTTTTTAACATCCAATTGTAAATTTTTTCATTTGTTCCCACCAGCATCACTGGCCTTTTCTTCCAAAAGGCAGAACAGGCTTTACTGTGTCTGCAAGATGTTCTGCCTGCATTTGCACATGGGACGTGTTTATATAGTTTCATTTGAAGGACTTTTGGGGGGAGTGGATTCAGCACTGATGTTAACTCCAGGGGAAAATTCCCCTTGAACAGGTTTCTTGGTCGTGGTTGGAACCTGGACTCAAACTCGGGCCTTCAGATCACAAGCGCAACATGCAACACTCTAACCACTAAGCTTTTCTGCCCCACCACCCCTAGTTCTCATTATGTATATGCATGCATATTATGTGTGGATGGGGGGCGTATGTGTGTGTGTGTGTGTGTGTGTGGTCACTCACGTGCATGCTTTCTGCCTGTGTGTGTGCATGCGTATCTCCACACGCAGGCTTCCAGGTTCATGTAGATAAGCAGCTAGCCTGCCATGCGAGTGAACGCGTTATGTGTGCATGACATAACAACGATCAAACAACTCGGCTGCAAATTGAGGAAAATGTACAAACAGACAAGCTAACTGCAGACCATGAAAACTGACTGGAAACCGTGGCAACGCGTGCAGATTTCTGTCAGCCGAACCCCTGTCAGCATGGAGGGTCCTGTGAGCCGTCCATCTGGCCTGACCAGCCTGACCTCATCACCTGCATCTGCCCACCTGGCTACGACGGCCACCTGTGCCAGTACGAGGTGTTGGATGCCTGCTCCCTGCCTCTTAGCACAGGTGAGGGAAGTGAAGTTGTGTGTGGGTGGGTGTGTATGTGTGTATGTTCTTTCGAGCCAGAAGGCCCATAGAGCCGGAGCTTATCCCGGTTTCTGTAGCGTTAAGCGAACTGATGGTTTTTCACCACCCCTGTGACAGGACGCTAGTCTGTCGCCAGATACTTCCCCAGCAGAGCTGGTACCCACTTGTACACCTGGGTGGAGTGAGGAAAATAGGAGTAAAGTGTCTTTTCCAAGGACACAACACCGAGCCGAGCGGGGATCGAACCCGCGACCTCTGGATCACGAGTTGACCGCCTAAACCACTCGACCACGGTGCCTCCTCGTGTATGTGTGTGGGGGGGTGTAAGTGACGTGTGTGTGAGTGAGTGTGTTGTCGTTGTTGCTTCAATTTTATGTCTTTTCACTCAAAGTGATATTAGCGTGTGTGTGTGTGAGTGAGTGAGATAGTGAGTATGAGAGAGTGATGGGTGTGTGTGCGTGTGTATTTTATTTTTTATTGTTTTTGGTCTTTAATATCAAGGATAATGGAATAAGCACTTATGTGCTTTTTTACATCCAGTCCCTGTGTGTATGTGGATTTGTAAATTCTGTCATCTGTTTCCACCGGCACAAAATGGCCTACTCTTCCGAAAAGCAGAACAAGATTTAACATGTGCTTAAGATGTTCTGCGTGCGTTCGCACACGGGGCCTCGGTTTATAGTCTCATCCAAAGGACTTTTGGGGAGAGTGGAGTCTGCACTGATGTTAACTTCAGAGGAAAATATCCCCTTGAACGGGAATCGAACACGGGTCGTCAGATTGTGAGCGTAATGCTCTAACCACTAGGCTATCCCGTCCCCCGTATGTATGTGTGTGTGTGTGAATGTGAATTTTGTGTGTATGTGCAGCATACATTTGCTTGCTTTCAAAGACTCTGGAATAATACTGACACACAATATCCTTGTGAAATGGAAGTGTATGAGTGTTTGTGTGCGTGCACATGACTTTAAAAAAAAATTCTTTTATATCGAGGATAATGGAATAAGCACTTATGTGCTTTTTTACATCCAGTCCCCATGTGTATGCGGTTTTGTAAATTATGTCATCTGTTCCCACCGGCACACAATAGCCTACTCTTACAAAAAGCATGCGTGCATGCATGGATGCACATGTTAATTTTTGTGTAGTGTACATGTGTACACTCACTCACGTTCAAAGACTCCCAATCATGCATTCACACACCACCTTTTTTCCCCAGGGAAGTGTGAACAGCAAGAAAGCCGCTGGTACTACAACTACCGATCTGGAAACTGCGAAAAGTTTGTCTACACGGGTTGCCTTGGAAACGCCAACAATTTCCAGACGGCAGAGGCGTGTGAGGCGCGGTGTGTGGTGGGGGCCTGCTGTTTCCGCGAGCCTCTCTCCTCCCGACAAGTCGTCGGTTACGACAGCCGGGGATTCAACAAGTATGTTAGGGCGAAATTGTGTGCTGCTGTTAGCCTTCGGTAGTGTTTCTGTTTAAATTTTGGCTTTACGCTTGTATGTTTGCTCACACACATATGTACACATGCATGCATGCACACACACATGCATGCACATACATGCACACTCTCACACACACACGCATGCATGCATACACACACATACACATACTACAGCACACGCACATACACACACACATTAACACACACACACACACACACGCACGCACACACGCACGCAAGCCTCCCATACATACTTGCATGCTCACACACAAACAAGCGCGCGCACACACATGCATACACATACAAACACACATATATACATACGCAACGCATGCACTCACGCACATTACATGCACACACTCACACACACATACAGGCACACACATACATTACACAATTTCTCTGATATATTTACACACACACACGAGCACACACACATACACTCACACACTCACAAACGCACACAATTTCACTCATATACTCACACTCTCACTCATTTACACACACACACACATGAATGCACGCACACACTCATACATGCACACACATACACACACGCACGTATATATACATACAGACACTCACACACACATGCACGCACACACACATGCACGCACGCACACGCACACACACACACACTCACTTAACCGTCTAATATCACTTTTTGGTGGAAGGACGTTAAACTGAAGAACTAACTAACGCACAGAGTCATGAATCACTGATTCTGATTTCGGTTCTTATTCACATTTAAAACCCCATCCACCTTTCATAAAAGAATAGACCAACAATGACCAGCGGTACGAATGACATAACACAAACATACCCAGCATGCACCCTGGAGAGGGCTGGGCTCTGTCTGCCAGGTTCACCTGTCCCACCACCACCACACACTGCCTGAACCATTCCCTGCAGTGCAGTGCAGTGCCCCAACCACTGACTGCAGTGTCACCTGTGAAGAGAGAGAGAGTGGCTGGCTGGTTGTTGCAGGTATGGCTTCAGTGTGGAGGGGGTCAACGACCTCAACATCCCTGCCACTGTGGACACCGCCACCGCCACTGGCAGCAGACGATTTGATGAGCTGGGGCAGGACTGGCAGGGTACTGCTCTGGTTTTGTTGTTGTTGTTGTTGTTTTGCTGATTGTAAGGCAAACTTTCATGTTTGTGCGCACGTATGTGTGTGAATGACATGATGAAATGTAAATTTGGAAAAGTTCTCCTGTCTCTCTTAAAATTTCATAAGATGTGCAGATTGTTCTTGAAATTTCGTGTGTTGTCTTTTATAAGTGGAGATTGTGTCTTTTAAAGAAATCGATGTGGTGGTTTTTTAAATAAAAGTTTTGTGTCTTTAATATTGTTTGGTGTTGGCCAACACCATGGACGCAGTCACTCATCATCACCCTCCCCAAGAAAGGAAATCTACAACAATGCCATAATTACCGCACAATCAGCCTCATATGTCACCCAAGCAAGGTCATGCTGCAGATAATATTGAATAGACTGAAGCCACAAGCAGAGACCATCATTGCTGAGGAACAAGCAGGTTTCAGAGCAGGGCGCAGCACAACAGAACAGATATTCAACCTCAGAATACTATGTGAGCGATACCTTCAACATCAACAAGACCTTTACCACGTATTTATCGATTTTAAGAAGGCATTTGACAGGGTGTGGCATGCAGCTTTGTGGGCAACCATGAATTTGTACAGCATCAATGCAAACCTGATCAGAGTCATCAAACAGCTGTACAGCGAGGCCACCAGTGCAGTGTACTACAACAACAACATTGGAGAATGGTTTCGAACAACAGTTGGAGTAAGGCAGGGCTGTCTACTCTCACCCACTCTTTTCAACATCTTCCTTGAGAGAATCATGGCTGATGCACTGGAACATCATGAAGGATCAGTCAGCATCGGTGGCAGAACGATCACAAACCTCCGCTTCGCAGATGACATTGATGGAATAGCAGGATCAGAAAAAGAGCTTGCCAGCCTAACAGAACACTTGGATAAGGCCTCCAAAACATACGGCATGGAAATCAGTGCAGAGAAGACCAAACTGATGACTAATAACACCAACGGCATTAGCACTGATATCAGGGTTAATGACCAGAAGCTGGAAACAGTTCAAAGCTTCAAGTACCTGGGAGCCATTGTATCCGACCAGGGATCCAAGCCAGAAGTAGTATGCAGGACTGCACAGACAATAACAGCTTTGTCAAAACTAAACACCATCTGGAGAGATAAGAATATCTCACTTATCTCCAAGATCAGACTAATGCGCTCCCTTGTCATATCCATATTTCTGTATGCCTGTGAATCATGGACCCTGACTGCAGATTTGGAGAGAAGAGTACAGGCAGTGGAGATGAGATGCTTTCGGAGACTCCTTGGCATCTCCTACAAAGACCACATAAGCAACGAAAGCGTGCATAACAGAATCCAGCAAACCATTGGACCCTATGAGAACCTTCTAACGATCGTGAAAAAGCGTAAACTTAAGTGGTATGGGCATGTCACAAGATCCCAAGGAATTACAAAGACAGTTTTGCAAGGCACTGTCCAAGGAGGAAGAAGAAGAGGCAGACCAAGGAAGAGCTGGGAGGATAACATCAGTGAATGGACAGGCCTAGAACTCAACAAAACTCTGAGAAAGGCAGAACAGAGAGAGGAATGGAGGGAACTGGTTGCTGAGTCTTTGAGGGTGCCCCCACGGTCGTCAGACTACGGGACAGATAGAATAGATAGATAGAAATATTGTTTATCATTTTGCGGTGAACTCTAGATTTTCAGTTCCTGGTATTTTTGATCATATTTTTGGGGTGTATTGCTGTTAGGTTTATTCTCCTGTTGAACTTGTTTGTAATCCTCCATAGCCCAAAAGGGGTGAAAGGAATTAAATCTTGAATCTTGTTATAGACTCTTCACTTTTATGTCTTTTTCATCAAAGTGTATTTAGCGTGTGTGTGGTTGTGAGTGAGTGAGTAGTGAGTTGAGAGAGTGATGGGTGTGTGTGCGTGTGTATTTTATTTTTTATTGTTTTTGGTTTTAATATCAAGGATAATGGAATAAGACTTATGTGCTTTTTTTACATCCAGTCCCTGTGTGTATGTGGATTTGTAAATTCTGTCATTTTTTTCCCCCGGCACAAAATGGCCTACTCTTCCAAAAAGCAGAACAAGATTTAACATGTGCTTAAGATGTTCTGCGTGCGTTCAAACTTGGGACTTAGGTTTATGTCTATCCGAGGACTTTTGGGGAGAGTGGAGTCTGCACTGATTTTAACTTCAGAGGAAAATATCCCTTGAACGGGAAATCGAACACGGGTCGTCAGATTGTGAGCGTAATGCTCTAACACTAGGCTACCCCGGGCCCCCCGTATGTATGTTTTGTGTGTGGTGAATGGGGAATTTTGTGTGAAATGTGCACCCATAAAATTTGTTGCTTTCAAAGATTCTGGAATAATACTGACACACAATATCCTTGTGACAGGGAAGTATATGAGTGTTTGTGTGCATGCACATGACTTTAAAAAAAATTTTTTTATATCGAGGATAATGGAATAAGCACTTATGTGCTTTTTTACATCCAGTCCCCATGTGTATGCGGTTTTGTAAATTATGTCATCTGTTCCCACCGGCACACAATGGCCTACTCTTACAAAAAGCATGCGTGGATGCACATGTTAATTTTTGTGTAGTGTACATGTGCATACACTCACTCTCTTTCAAAGACTCCCAATAATGCATTCACACACCATCCTTTTTCCCAGGGAAGTGTGAACAGCAAGAAAGCCGCTGGTACTACAACTACCGATCTGGAAACTGCGAAAAGTTTGTCTACACGGGTTGCCTTGGAAACGCCAACAATTTCCAGACGGCGGAGGCGTGTGAGGCGCGGGTGTGTGGTGGGGGCCCTGCTTTTTTCCGCGAGCCTTCTCCTCCGACAAGTCGTCGGTTACGACACCCGGGGATTCAACAAGTATGGTTAGGGCGAAATTGTGTGCTGTGTTTAGCCTTGGGTAGTGTTTTGTTTAAATTTTGGCTTTACGTTGTATGTTTGCTCACCCCACACATGCACGCATGCTCACACATGCATGCACTTACATGCACACTCTCACACACACACGCATGCATGCATACACACACATAACATATACAGCACACGCACATACACACACACATTAACACACACACACACACACACAATGCACGCAAGCCTCCCATACATACTTGCATGCTCACACACAAACAGCGCGCGCAACACACGCGCACACACATGCATACACATACAAACAAAACATATATACATACGCAACGCATGCACTCACGCACATATACATGCACACACTCACACACACATACAGGCACACACATACATTACACAATTTCTCTGATATATTTACACACACACACGAGCACACACACATACACTCACACACTCACAAACGCACACAATTTCACTCATATACTCACACTCTCACTCATTTACACACACACCACACATGAATGCACGCACACACTCATACATGCACACACATACACACACGCACGTATATATAACATACAGACACTCACACACACATGCACGCACACACACATGCACGCACGCACACGCACACCACACACACACACACTCACTTAACCGTCTAATATCACTTTTTGGTGGAAGGACGTTAAACTGAAGAACTAACTAACGCACAGAGTCATGAATCACTGATTCTGATTTCGGTTCTTATTCACATTTAAAACCCCATCCACCTTTCATAAAAGAATAGACCAACAATGACCAGCGGTACGAATGACATAACACAAACATACCCAGCATGCACCCTGGAAAGGGCTGGGCTCTGCCAGGTTCACCTGTCCCACCACCACCACACACTGCCTGAACCATTCCCTGCAGTGCAGTGCAGTGCCCCAACCACTGACTGCAGTGTCACCTGTGAAGAGAGAGAGAGTGGCTGGCTGGTTGTTGCAGGTATGGCTTCAGTGTGGAGGGGGTCAACGACCTCAACATCCCTGCCACTGTGGACACCGCCACAGCCACCGGCAGCAGACGATTTGATGAGCTGGGGCAGGACTGGCAGGGTACTGCTCTGGTTTTGTTGTTGTTGTTTTGCTGATTGTAAGGCAAACGTTCATGTTTGTGCGTGCGCGTGTGCGTGAATGATATGATGAAATGTAAATTTGGAAAAGTTCTCCCCGTCTCTCTTAAAATTTCATAAGATGTGCAGAGTTTTCTTGAAATTTCGTTTGTTGTTTTTCACAAGTGTGGATTGTGTCTTTTATAGAAATCGATGTATTTTTTTAATAAAAAAAAGTTTTGTGTCTTTAATATTGTTTATCATTTTGCGGTGAACTCTTGATTTTCAGTTCCTGGTAGTTTTGATCATAATTTTTGGGTGTATTGCTGCTAGGTTTGTCCTCCTGTTGAGTTTGTTTGTAATCCTCCATACCCCAAAAGGGGTGAAAGGAATTAAATCTAGAATCTTGCTATAGACTCTCTACTGTGTGTAGTTTGGAGTTTTTTGTTGGTGTTTGGGGCTGAAGTCTTTGTGTATTTTTGCTGGGATATTTTGTTATTTGTTTTGTTCCTCAGCTAGAGCTCCATGGTTCACCAATGGTGATGATTTTGCGTGTGTGACCGTTTTTTCCCTCCATGAAGGTAGCTGCATTCTGACTTCGGGGATGATGTCTAAACATGACACCAGTGTGCATCTGGGTTTTTTGGTTTGCTTTTGGTCTTTGGTGGGTTTTTTGGGGTGATCCATTTTACTGGCATGAATGGCCTACTCTTCTGAAAGGCAGACCAGGTTTTAATGGGTGTGAAAGATGTTCTCAGTGTGTTTGCACATGGGACCTTGTGTTGCGGGCATGTGTGTGTGTGCATTCATGTAAATGTTATAGACTCTTCAGTGTGTGTGGCTTGTGTGTGTGTGCGCGCGTGCCTGATGTGTGTGTGTACGTCTGATGTGTGTGTGTGCGCTTTATGTGTGTGTGTTTTGGGGCACATAGGTGTATACATATGTGCACACATTTTGTGTGTGTGTGTCTGTGAATGGTGTACACAAGCATTTAGACATTCTGCTTTCTGCTGTAGGCCATGTATAGACAGCAGACTAAAGCAGTGGTGCACATTGTTAACAATATTTGTATGGTGTGCAGGTTTCAATCGGCAAGGCTTTAACCAAGAAGGCTTGAATCGCTACGGTTACAATCGGCAAGGATACGACCTGGAAGGATTCAATTTGACCGGCTACAGTGAAATCGGAGAGTACGACGGCATCATAGAGTTTGACAAAGATGGTTATGATGCCGATGGATTCAACAGGTAAACCTTTTGATATTTCATGGTGAATTGTACCGTTAAAGAGATTGACTTCAGTTCTTGCATCTGGCATCATATAGCTAAAAATGATATCATTCCAACTGCTGTTAAAAAACAAGGGGGAAAAAAGCCAAACATAAGAGGAAGGTTGATCTGAAAGCCTGTATTATTTCAGAAACTAGGTACCCCATCTTCAGTTTTAGTGTGGCATTTTAAGGTTTTCCTCCAAGCCCCACACACTTTTGACACTGAGGGTTTTTTTCCCCACCATTAAGGTAACCACTTTCCCAAACCCCGGGGGTCCCAGGGGAATTAAATGTGCGAAGTCGAGGGGTCCCTCCGCTCTTTCTTTTTTTCTTTTGTCAGGGGTTCTTTGAGTGCATAAGCCGTAAGCACAGGGTCTGACTGGTTTAAGTCCTCAAAAAGACTTGAATTCAGTTTTTTTTTCTATAAAATTTGGGAAAAAAAGGGGGAAAGGCTGGGAAATCAAACCAAACCTCATGGTTTATGTGTTGAGCAGGGGAATGCTTAACCTCCCGCCACCTTCCTTCTTAAAATTGCCTGTAAATGATTGAGGCAAGCGTTCGATTTTTTTGTTTTTTACAAGATTTACGCTAATAAATTCCATATATTTTATTTTATTTTTTTTTATTTTAAAAAGAAATAATTCCCTTTGGAACTGGAAAACTATCTGCAACTCAACCTTGCATCATTTTCTTTTAAAAAAAGTTTTCCCTGTCATATTTAATTTGTGACAAATGCCCCGGATAGGAGTATGTGGATTTTAGATCCCCTCACTACCTGTCTCCCTGCCACCACTGAGTTCAAAAATTACCCTGCTGCACCCATTGCGCTGCATGCTGAAAACTACTGGCAAAAATGGTGGTTGGGGGAAGGTTTGAAACTTTACCAGGTTCAGTTTACTGACATGATCCAAAAAAAGGATTGCAGGAAACTAATTCTTCTTCCTTTTTTGTATGTTTCCCCAGGGGGGGTTTGACATTGATGATTTTTCCTCTTGTTTGTTTTGAGTCCTCCCCTTTTTTATGCCCTTTCCTAAATCATTTGCAATACAGGCAGCCCAGGGGGTTTTCTAGGTCTTCCCTTTGGTCTCTTTCCATCCAAGGAAACATAACTGAATGAACAGCATAAGTAGTAATGTAAAGTTTGTTTCATAGATTATGCAGTGTGTGTGTGTGTGCGTGCTCTCTTGTGTGTGTGTCTGTGTGCATGGGTGGGTGTGAGGGAGTGACTTTCCTCTGTGTGTATCAATAAAAACACATTTCATTTTTGTCTCTCTAAACCCTGCCGTGTTGTATGTTTCAGGGCTGGTTTTAACTGCCACGGCTACGACCGCAGGGGTTACGACGTCTACGGCATCCTGCGAGGCTTCCAGTACAAATGCCGACCTCTGACCCGCCTGCGCTGCCAGGCCATCGAGTTACGCCGCAAGGTGGAGGTGGTGCGCTTCACGCCGGGCCAGCAGTGCTCCCAGATCAGCTGCCAGGAGGAGTGCCGCTGTTTCCACGGCAACAGGACCTATGGCGTCGGGGAGGAGTTCCGCGCGGGCTGTCAGAAGTGCACGTGCATGGAAGGCGGGCACACGGTGTGTGTGTGCGACTACGCCGCCAAGCGACGCGAAGTGCGGGAGTTGTCTCCCGCCGAGCTGCGGCAGTACCAGGGGGCGGTGCGGAAGCTGACGTCAGGGGGAGGCCACCCCTCGCGCTGGTGGGGCTTTGCCCGCCTGTACGCCCAGCACAGGCCCCAGGCCGTGGGCTCCGCGGCCTTCCTGCCCTGGCACCGCGCCTTCCTGCTGCGGGTGGAGCGCGAGCTGCAGGCCCTGGACTGCTCCCTGGCCATCCCCTACTACGACTGGACGCTGGACGGCGGGGGACCCCGCGCGGGCGAGGGTGTGGGCGGCGGGCGTGTTTGGCGGGGACGGGGGGTGGGACGGGTGCGTGCGCTACCACCCCTTCAAGCCCTTCCACCCGCCGCTGCTGGCCCCCTGTCTGCGGCGGCGCTTCAACGCCAGCGTGGGGCTGCCCGACGCCGTCAACGTGCACCTGGCGCTGCAGGAGCGCGACTACACCCGCTTCAGGCTGCACCTGCAGCTCTTCGCCGCCCTGCTGCAGACCTTTGTCGGGGGCCACATGGAGTCCGACCTGGCGCCCTACGACCCCGTCTTCTACTCGGTCATGGCCTACATCGACAAGCTGTGGGTGGACTGGCAGAACAAATACCCGGACGGTCTTCTCCGCTACCCGGCAGAACTCCGTTTCCTGCCCATGGCTCCGTTCGGCGCCACGCCCGATGATGTGATGGACGCCAGGATTCAGCTGTGCGTGGAGTACCTTCCCCTGCTAGGGGGCACGCCCTGCAACACCACTGTCGTCAGGAACTTTCGGCTACGACGAGGAAGGCTACGATCGCCATGGCTACAACAGAAAGGGGTTTGACCGGGACGGGTACACTATTGAAGGGGTGGACAGAGACGGCAACCCTGACGAGAGAGGGGTGTACAACGCGTTCGGCTACGACAGGCAGGGCTACAGCCGCTCAGGCCACGACCCCACCGGCTTCGACCGCTTCGGATTCTACATCGACACGTACAACCTGGACGGCTTCGACCCCCAAGGCTACGACAGGTCTGGCTACGACAGGTACGGGTTTGACCGGCAAGGCTACAACCCCTCGGGATTCCATCGCAACGGCAGCGTCCGCGTGGATGTGAGGCTGAACGGGGATGCGTTTGATGCGTACGGCTACAACATTGACGGCTACAACAAGTTTGGCTTTGACCGGGAAGGCTACGACGTGTTTGGGTTTGACAGCAAGGGCTTCAACCGCCGGCTGTGTAATTTCTACCACATCGGCCCGGCCTACATCCTGGTGAAGAAGATCGTGGAGGACAAGCTCAAGACTCTGGACCAGGACCAGATCAGACTCATCCCGCGAATCTGCCCCGAGATGTCTCCCCTGCCCGAACACCAGCTTCGAAACAACTGGCTGTACCGCAACCAGCAAGGCGACCTTGTGGAGGTCATCTACACCACCCAGCGACGGGGTCACATGGTTGACCCCTATGTGACCTCACAGAACACCAGTGTGCTGCCGTCTGGAGTTTGGCGTCCCATTCCGCCTGATGGGAGGTAAACACTGCAGACATCGCCCCACCCTCACAAAAAAAAGATTTATTTCACGTTTTAAAAAGTAACATCTTCACAAAATGAGTTGCATTGATCCACTTTTCTGTTAGGAGCCATTTAAACAGGTGGGGGTCAGGTTGTTGATTTTGAGATTTTGGTTGATTTTAACCACTTTTCTACCTTGCACTGAAGTATCAAGGCGTGATTTTTTTTTCCTTTTGCTTTAAACATGTTTTGAAAACACCCCAGCCCTCATTCTGACCGCCTATTATGATGAAAATTTTGTCAGATTCTCATTTTTTCAATTCCTGCAGTCTTATCATTTTAATTTGTAATAACTTTTTTTGGGTATAGAATTTCCTGATTGTCAATATTCTTTTTGTATTGACTAGCCTTTTTATTGCAGATTAATAACATGTTAACAACTAAAAATCGACCTCCAGTGCAATGTGAGTCATTATGCGATGAGTGTCACATTTTTATGTGTTAATCTGAGTTGCAGAACAGGTTTTAGCTTGTTTTTATGGGGTTTTTTGTCATTTTGTTGTTGCTGTTGTTATTGGACATTCTTATGCAGAAAAAAAAAGTGTTCTATACACGTATAATTTGTCACAGAACACATGTCAGTGTGTGTGTGTGTGTGTGCGCATATGATGAAAGATCTCCTTGACAAACGGTTTCATTCAGTCAGTGTGGTTAAAATGATATTTAAAAAACCCATTTCAGTACAAAGCAGAGTTGACTGTTTGTGGGAGAGACACTCTTGTTGCTCCTTCCATTGCTGAACTCTTATATTCAGTTTCTGTTGGTACTGATAAAAGATAATATTTTAAAGTCAGTTGCTGTTAGGTTTATTCTCCTGTTAAATATGTTTGTAATCCTCCAATACCCCCAAAAGGGGTTAGAGGAATTAAATCTGGGATGGGATAGCCTAGTGGTTAGAACATTGTGCTCGCAATCTGATGACCTGGATTTGATTCCCGTTCAAGGGGATATTTTCCCCTGGAGTTACCATCAGTGCCCACTCCACTCTCCCCAAAAGTAATTCGGATGAGACTATAACCGAGGCCCCATGTGCTAACGCACACAGAACATCTTGCGCACACCTTAAATCCTGTTCCACTTTTCGTAAGAGTAGGCCATTGTGTGCCGGTGGGAACAGATGACAAAATTCACAAAACTGCATACACACAGGGACTGGATGTAAAAAAGCACATGAGTGCTTATTCCATTATCCTTGATATAAAAGAATTTTTTTTAAATCTTGAATCTTGTGTGTGTCTGTGTGTGCATGTTTGTGTGTGTGTGTGCCTCTGTGTGTGTGCCTCTGTGTGTGCGTGCATGCATGTGTGTGTGTGTGCTTTATAGGTTGTGCTTTGTGACCCATGCCTACACGCGGTGTGGTGTGGATCAGCCCCCAGTGGAATGTCCCGTTGACCTGTGTACTGGGCACACCTGTCCAGGTAAGGGGGGTCCTCACATCAGGTACACCATCTTTCCAAATATCTTTATATCCAGAGTCTGGTGTGTGTTTCTTTATATGCCATTTATATTGTGTGTCCGTTATATCCAGAGTCTGGTGTGTGTTTCTTTATATGCCATTTATATTGTGTGTCAGAGCCACCTCTGAGCACAGCACAGCAGAGAATTTGATGAGAATTTTTTTTTGGAGGGGGGACGGGAGTTGGAGTTTTGTGTTCCTCAGCTAGAGCTCTGAGGTTCACCAATGGTGAGATTTCTGTGTATGTAGCTGTCTTCCTCCCCCACCATTAAGGCAATGAGATGAAAATTGTGTCTTCTCCTGACTCGGAGAACAGACACCAGTTGTCAACTCCAATTAGGAAAACAGTGACTGTGTACATTTATATGTATACAGTTTTTCAGTAAGAGATTTCTGGATGACGTCTTTTCTGTGGATCAGAAAAATGGCGAAGGCTCTGCCAGGTTGAACTGTGCCACCACCACACACTGCCTGAAACATTCCCTGCAGTGCAGTGCAGTGCCCTAGCAACTTCTCTAGAAGTTAAGGGGAAAGTCAGTTCAAACACAGACACACACACACATTCACACTCACGGGATAGCCTAGTGGTTAGAGTGATGTGCTCGTGATCTGCTGACCCAGGTTCAAATCTCATTGAAGAGGATTTTTCCTCTGGAGTTAACATCAGTGCTGACTCCACTCTCCCTAAAAGTCCTTCGGATGAGACTATAAACTGAGGTCCCATGTGCGAACACATGCAGAACATCTTGCGCACACATTAAAACCCGTTCCACTTTTCGGAAGAGTAGGCTATGGTGTGCTGGTGGGAACCGATGACAAAACCGCATACACATAGGGACTGGATGTGAAAAAGGACATGATTGCTTATTCCATTATCCTCTAAATAAAAGAATAAAACACACACACATGCACACTCATACTACACACACACGCACACACACACATACACACGCACACACACACATGCACGCAACACACACACACTACACACACAAACTACACACACACACACTACATACACACACACACACTACAACACACACACACACTCACATACACACACTCACAGACAACACACACACACACACACACACACACACACACCAGAGCACTGACACAGTGACAACTATGTTGCAGATCACCCCACTGCTGTATGTCGCACGAATTTCTGTGGACAATGTCGACGTGAATGGTATGACGGTGTGACCGGCAGCATTCTTAACTGCACAGGTAGGTGACTGGATTTTTGCTTTCTCTCTCTCTCTCTCTCTCTCTCTCTCCAACCTTCCAAACATATTAACATTCTTCATTGGGATATGTCGAATCAAGATTTGTGTGTGTTGGGGGAGGGGGGGGAGAGGGTTGTTTTGTGGTTTTTTATGTTTAGTTGATAATAATAAGGTTGTAAGCTTTAAAAAAACAACCCACAAAAAAAACCCTACCAAACAAAAATCTATGTTATTTCATTTTTAAAAGCAGCCAACCTGAACAAATTTCTTTTGTATTTTGCATGTTTGTCGTATGTGTGATAAATATTGTATTGTATTGAATTGTATTGTATTGTATATGACTTTAAATCCTGGCAGATTTCTCTGCATGAAATTCGGGCTGCTCTCCCTGGGGAGAGGGTGTCACTATGTGAACAGCGCCACCCATTTTTTTTCTTTTCCTGTCTACAACTGTATTTGTTTCCTATCAGAGCGGCTTTTTTTCCACAGAATTTTGCCAGAGCTAACTCTCTTGTTGCCATGGGTTCTTATACATGTGGTAAATGCATGTTGCACACAGGACCTCGGTTTATTGTTTCATCCAAAAGACTACCACCCACTCACGGTCTAGTGGATGGGGGGAAAAGTTTCGAAGACAAACGGGTATCGAACCACCACACACTACAAACCCGGGCTTTTCACTGTCTAGGCAGGTGCGCTACCTCTAGACCACCGATCCACTTGCTGTGACATGACCCTTCTCACATATCATTGTCATAAAAAAATCATGGATATTTTTGGCCCATTTTTCACAAGCTGAAATATCAAAAGGAAGAAAGTTTATACTTTAACAACACCTAGCTTGATCCACTCTCCCCAAAAGTCCTTCGGATGAACCTAAAAACCAAGGTCCTGTGTGCAAACGCTCGCAGAACATCTTGCGCACACGTTAACACCGCTTTTTGGAAGAGTAGGCCATTGAGTGCTGGTGGGAACAGACGACAAAATTTACAAAACTGCATACACACGGGGACTGATTGGGAAAAAAGAATGAGTGCTTGTTCCATTATCCTCGAAATAAAAGAATAAAATAATAAATGTGTTAGTGGTGATGTGTTGCAGGATGCGTGGATACTACTGGACGAGAAAGGAGAGAGGGGGAGACATGGAGGGATGGGCCCTGTTCCTCGTGTACCTGTCAGGTGTGTAAGGTGTTCATCTTGTGTCAGGAATGGGATGGGGGGGGTTCTTACTGCAGCCTTTGCGAAAGGGGTTAGAATGCATCAGAGTTATTACTAACATCAGTTCCGCTATCCACTGCAGTTAAGTATCTAGGTGTTGTTATTGATAACACACTCTCTATGCAAAAATTCATCACCCAGACCTGCCAGTCCTACTATTATCAATTACGGCATATAAGTGCAATCCGAAAGTACCTGTCCGCTGATGCAATAGCCAAACTTGTCACATCTCTTATTCTTTCACGTCTGGACTATTGTAATTCTCTTTTGGCTGGTCTGCCAGCATCATCTATCCACTCCCTTCAAAACACATACAAAACTCTGCAGCTCGATTATCCTC
>CM054145.1:3515311-3555311 GCA_028751875.1 Rapana venosa
CCCCCCCCCCCCCCCCCGG
Source organism: Rapana venosa (assembly GCA_028751875.1). Taxonomy (NCBI): domain Eukaryota; kingdom Metazoa; phylum Mollusca; class Gastropoda; order Neogastropoda; family Muricidae; genus Rapana; species Rapana venosa. Next base: position 3,515,331 of record CM054145.1, read on the forward strand.
CCTACCTTCTCCCCAACCCCTCCATGTCTATTTTCCCTCCCCCTCCATGTCCTTTATCTCCCCTCCCTCCATGTCTATCTCCTTATGTCTCTATCCCCCCCCCCCCTCCCTCTCCATGTCTCTCTATCTCCCCTCCCCCCTCCATGTCTCTTATCCCTCCCCCCTCCATATCTATCTCCCCCTCCCTCCATGTCTACCTATCTCCCCCCTTCATGTCCTCTCTCCTGCCCCCCCACTATGTCTACATATCTCCCCCCTCCATGTCTACCTTCCCTCCATGTCTACCTATCTCCTCTCCCCCCTATATCTATCCTCCCCCCCTCCATGTCTATCTCCCCTCACCCCTCCCTCCATGTCTACCTTCTACTCCCCTCCCCTCAATGTCTATCTCCCCCGCCCCATCTCCAGGTCTACCTATCTCCCCCCCCCCCCTCCATGTCTATCTCGCTCCATGTCTACCGATCTCCCCTTACTCCTCCATGTCTCTTTATCTCCCCCGCCCCCTCCATGCCCTATCTCCCCCCCACCCTCCATGTCTACCTATCTTCCCTCACTCCCTTCCATGTCTACCTATCTTCCCTCACCCCTCCATGTCTATCTCCCCTCCCCCCACAGTCTATCCCCCCCCCCTTCATATCTGTCTTCCTTCCCTCTATGTCTACCTATCTCCCCCTCCCCCTCCATGTCTCTATCTCTAATCTCCCCCCCTCCATGTGTCTCTATCTCCTTCATGTCTATCTCCCCCCCCCACCCTAATGTCCTACAATCTCCCCCCCTCCCCTGTCTATCCTCCCCCCTCTATGTCTATCCCCCCCCCTCCATGTCTACCTATCTCCCTCCCCTCCATGTCTATCTCCCTTCACTCTATGTCTATCCCCCCTCCATGTCTATCTATCTCCCCCGCCCCGCCATGTCTATCTATCTCCCTCCCCCCCTCCATGTCTACCCATCTCCCCTCCATGTCTACCTATCTCCCCCGCCCCCCCCTCTATGTCTATTCCCCCCCTTCTATGTCTATCCCCGCCCCCTCCATGTCTACCTATCTCCCCCGCCCTCCCCTCCATGTCTATCCCCCCTTCATGTCTATCTCCCCCCCCCCCCCCGCCCATGTCTATCTATCTCCCCCCTCTATGTCTATCCTCTCATGGTTTCCATGTCACTGTAATCGCGTCGCGTTCGATATCGTTTGTTACCGCGCCGCAGCGCTATATGGCTTGATTGCTAAATAGCAATAAATATTGTTCAAATATATTGTTCAAATATGTCTATCCTCCCTCCCCCTTCTATGTTTATCCCCGCCCCCTCCATGTCTTATCCTCCCCCCCCCCCCCCCCCCATCTATGTTCTATCCCCGCCCCCTTAGTCTACCTATATCTCCCCCCCCCCCCCCCCTGTCTATTCCCCCCCTCCATGTCATATCTCCCTTCATCCTATGTCTATCTCCCCTTATCCCCCCCCCCCCTCATGTCTATCTATCAACCCCTCGCCCCGACATGTTTATCTACCTCCCACCCCGCCCCCCTCCATGTCTACCTATCCCCCTCCCTCCATATCTACCACTCCCCCCGCCCCCTACATGTCTACGAAACCCCCCCCCCCATGCCCAAACCTATCTCCCTTCATGTATTTCCACCCTTCTATGTCTCTCTATCTCCCCCCCCCCCCCCCATGCTATCCCACCCCATGTCTTTCACTTCCCCCATTCACCACCCCCCCCCCCTCCCCTGTCTCCCCCCCCCAATTCTACTACCTCTCCCGCCCCATGTCTATCCCCCAATGTCTATCCCCCCTCTAGTCTACCCCCCCCAGTCCCTTTCCCCCCCCCCCCCCCCCCCCCCCCATGTCTCCCCCCCCCAGCTATTTTCCCCCTCTCCTGTTACCTATCCCCCCTAATGTCTATCCCCCCCCCCCCCCATCCCCCCCCCCCCACCATGTCTATCTCCCCCTCCATGTCCTAATTCATCCCTCCTCCATGGTCAATATCCTCCCCCCACCATGTTTATTCCCCCCCACTCTATGGTCTACCTATCCCCCTCCAAGTGTCTATCTCCCTCCCCCCCCCCCCTCTGTCATCTCGCTTCATATCTAACTCCCTCCCCCCTCCATATCACCTATCTCCCCCCACCCCCCCCTCTCCATTTCTATCCTCCTTCATGTCTAACTCCTAAACTCCCCCATCCATGTCTGTCTCCCCCCATCATGTCTACCCCCACCCCTCCATGTCTATCCCCTCCCCGCCCCCTCCAAGTCTACCTATCCCCCCCTCCTTTCACATGTCTATCTCCCTCACCCCCCCCGCCCGGTCTTCTATCTCCCCCCCCCCCTCCATGTCTACCTATCTCCCCGCCCTCCATTTCTATCCTCCCCCTTCTATGACTAATCCCCGCCCCCTCCATGTCTATCTCCCTTACTCCATGTCTTCCTATCTCCCCTCACTTCCCTCCATGTCTGTTCTTATCCTCCCCCTCCCCTTTTGTCATCCCCGCCCCATCCATGCCTCTATCTCCCTCCCCTCCATGTCTATCATCCTCATGTACTATCTCCCCCTCCCCCCCTCCCCTCTCCCCCCCTCATCCCATCTCCCTCCCCTCCATCCCCCATCTCCCCCCCTCCTCCACTCCATCTCCGTCTCCCCCCCCCCCCCTCCCCCCTATCTCCCATCTATACTCTCCACCCCCTCTCTCCCCTCTCAAGCCCCTCCCCTCATCTCCCCGTTCTCCCCTCCATACTCCATCTCCCCCGCCCCCTCCCTCCCCCCCCTATCTCCCACTATCTCCCTCCCTCCCCCCCCCCCTCCCCTCCCTCCTCTATCTCTCCCTCTCCCGCCCCCTTCCATCTCCCCTCCCATCCCCCCCGCTCCCCCTCTCCCCTCCCCATCCCTCCTCCCTCCCTCATCCCACCCCCTCTCCCCTCCCTCCTCTATCTCCTCCCTCGCCATCTCACATCTCCCCCCAAACTCCTCCCCCCCCTCTCTCTCTCCCGATCTCCCCATCACCCATCTCCCCTCCCCTCCCCCGGACCCCCCCCCCTCCCATCTCCCCCCCTCCTCCCCTCCCCTCCCCTCCCTCCTCCCCCTCTCCCTCTGCCACCCCCATCTCCCCCCTCTATCCCTACTCCCTCTCTCTCCCGCTCTCCTCTCCCCCCTCCCTCGCTCTCACCCTCTCTCACCCTTCCCCCTCCCTCCCTCCCCCCCCCCTCCTATCCCCATCTCCCCCCTCCCTCCCCTCCCCTCCACACTCCCCCTCTCCCCCTCCCTCCCTCCCCCCCCACCATCTCCTCCCCTCCTCCAATCTCCCCACACTCACCTCCCAATCTCCTCCCCCTCCCCTCTCCCTCCCTCCATCTCCACCCCTCCACTCCCTCCCATCTCCCCCGCCCACTCCACCTCCAATCTCCCACTTCCCCCAAACAAAGAACTCCCAGCCTCCCCCTCCATCTCCCTCCTCCCTCCCATCTCCCCATCTCCCCCTCCCTCCCTCATCTCCCTCCTCCATCTATCCTCCGATGCTCCCTCCCTCCCTCCCCTCCCTCCTCCTCTCCCTCCCCCCCCCCGCTCCATCTCCCCCACCCCTCCCTGTCTACCTATCTTTACCCTCGCTCCCCCTCCATGTCCCGTACCTATCTCCTCACACCTCCATGTCTCTCTGTCTCCCCTACCCTCAATGTCTACCATCTCCCCCTCCCCCCCCTCCATGTCATCTACTATTTCCCCAACTCCCCCTCCATGTCTACCCATTTCCCCCTATCTCACCCCTCCCATGGTCTACCCTATCTCCACTTATGTCTATCTCCCCCCCTCTATGTCAATATCCCGCCCTACCAATTCTAACCTATCCGCTCCCCTCCCCTCTATGTCTCTCTATCTCCCTCATGTCTATCTCCCTTCCCCCCCCCCCCTCTATGTCTACATATCTCCCCCCACCATGTCTTATCTCCCCCCCCCACCCCTGTCTATCCTCTCACCCCTCTATGTCTAATTCTCGCCCCGTCCAAGTCCTACTATCTCCCCCGACCCCCCTCCATGTCTATCTATCATCCCCCCCGCCCCCGCCATGTCTATCTCCCCCCTCTATGTCTATTTTCCCCCCCACCTCACCTCCGCACTGTCTTATCCCCCCCCCCCCCCCATCTATGTCAATCCCCTGTCCCCAACATGTCTAACCCATCTCACCAGCGCCACCACAACCCCACACCCGTCTACTTCCCCCCCCCCCCCCCAAGTCTAATCTCCCTTCATCCTATGTATCTCCCCTTTACCCCTCCATGTCTATCTATCTCCCCCGCCACCATGTCTCTCTAATTCCCCCGCCCACATGTCTATCCCCTCCCAATGTCTATCCCCCCCCCTCTACGGTATCCGCCCTCTCCATGGCTTACCTCCCCCCCCCCCCCCCCCCCATCCATCTGTCAATTCCCGTCCCCTCCATGTCTCTATCCTATCTCCGTTTACTCTCATCCGTCCCCTTCTATCTTTCTCTTCTCACCTCGCAACAGGCCAAACTCACCACATCTATCACCTCATGTCTCTATCTCCCCCCCCCTCCATGTCTACCTATCTTCCCGTCGCTCCCCTCCCTCTATGTCTACCATCTATCCCTCCATGTCTCTCTATCTCCCCCGCCCCCTCATATGCCTGAGCCAATTTCCAATTTCCCCTATCTCATCCCCCCTCCATAGTCTACCTATCTCCCCCGCCCACGTCCATGTCTACCTATCCTCCCTTATGTTTTATCTCCCACATCAATGTCTACTATCTCCCCACTCCATTGTTTATCTCCCTCTCTCCCACCTCTATGTCAATACCCCCTTCCAAGTATCTCCCCCTCCCTCTATGTCTAATCTCCCCCCACCCTCCATGACTATCTCCTTCATGACTATCTCCCCCCTTCCCTCATGTCTACATATTCTCCGCCTCCATATCTTATCATCCATCCCCCTCTATGTCTATCCCCGCCCACGCCAGTCCATCTATCCCCCCCCCCGCCATGTCTCCTATCTCCCCCTAACTCCAAGTCTCATCCCCCCTCCCCCTCCATGTCTACCTATCTCCCCCCTCCCCCTCCATTACTACCTATCTCCTATCACCCCCACCCTCTATATCCTCTATCTACCACCACCATGTCTATCTCCCCCCACCCCCTCTATGTCACATATCTCCATCCCCACGCCTCGGGCCATGTCTCCCGCCCCCTCCATGTCTACATATCTCTCCCCCACCCCCGTCTAATTCCATTCATCTCTACTCCCCTTACACCCTCCATGGTCTAACTAACTCCTCCCCCCCCCCTTCCATGTCTAAACCTAACCTCCCCCACCTCCATGTCCTACCTCCCCCGTCCCTCCATGTCCTACTTCCTCCCCCGTCCATGTCTACCTTCTACTCACCCCCCCCCCCCTCCCCAATGTCTATCCCCCCCCCACTTCATAACTTCCTATCTCCCACTCATCAACTCCTCCATGACCTTCTAATCTCCCCATCCCCCCCTAACCCCCTGTCTACCTATCTCCCCTCGCCATGTCTCTCTATCACCCACTCCCTCTTCCATGTCCCTACCATCTCCCTTCATGTCTATCTACCCCTTCCATATCTCCCTTCTCCGTCCGTGTCTATCTCCCCTCCATGCTACTCCCCCTCCCCTCTATGTCTAATCTCCCCTCCTGTCTACCTATCTCCCCGCCCATGTCAATTCCCCCCAATGTCTATTCCCCCTCTAATGGTATCCTCCCCCCTCCTTCTATGGTCTATCCCCGCCCCCTCCATGTCTACCTATCTCTCCCCCGCCTCCCCCCACCCCCCACTCTACTTCCTCCACCCTCCATGTCAACCTTTTACTCCACCCCCCCTCCGCAATGTACAATCACCCCCCCCCCTCCATGTCTACCTATCTCCCCCCCCTCCATATCTTCCTATCTCCCCCTCACTCCTCCATGTCCCTCTATCTCCCCTTCCCCTCCCTTTATGTCTACCTATCTCCCCCCTCCATAATCTCTCTATCTCCCCCCCCCATCCATGTCTACCCTATCTCCCCCGCCCCCCTCCATGTCTACCTATCGTCCCCGCCCCCTCGATTTCTATCCTCCCCCTCCCTCTATGTTCAATCTCCCTCCATGTCTACCTATCTACCCCGCCCATGTCCTATTCCCTCCAATGTCTATCTCCCCACTCTATGGTATCCTCCCCCCCCCCTCCTATGTCCTATCCCCGCCCCTACCATGTCTTATCCTCCCCCACCCATCTCCTCTAGCCCCGCCCCTCCATGTCTACCTATCTCTATCGCCCCCCCCCCCCCATTCGATCTCCCCTCTCCATGTCTCATCTAACTCCCCCCTCCCCTCTATGTCTTAAACTCCCCCCCCCACCCCATATCCTATCTATCTCCCCTCTTATGAGGGTGTAACTAACCTATCCTCCCCCCTACATGTCTCTCAAATCTCCCTCCATGTCTGTCGCCCCCCCCCCCGCATGTCTATCTTATCTCCCTTCTTGCTATCTGCCCTCCCCCCTCCCATGTCAATCAATCTCCCTCATGTCTATCTTTATCTCAACCACCACCCCTCCTATGGTCTATAACCCGACCACTCCATGTCTACCAATCTCGCCACCCCTCCCCCCCCCTCACTTGTCTAACCTCCCTTCATCTCTATGGCACCTCCCCTCACCCCTCCATGTCAACTTCCTCCTCCCATCCTCCATGTCTACCTTCTACTCCCAAATGTCTACTCCCCCCCCCCCCCCCTCTCCCCCCCCCGCGCCCCTTCCCCCCCCTGAACCCCCCCCAGTATCCCACCATCGCACCCCCCTTAAACCCCCCCCCCCCCCCCTTTAAACTCCCCCCACCCCCCCTCTCCCCCCCGCCGCCCCACCACCACCCTACCCCCCTCTAAACTCCGAAGTCCTCCATGTCTACCTATCTTCCCCTCACTCCACCATTGTCTCCTATCTCTCCCACCCTTGTCTATGTCCTATCTCCTCATGTCTCTCTATCTCTCCTCCACACTTCCATGTCTACCTATTCTTCCCGTCACAATCCTCCAATGTCTCTCTAACTCTCTCCCCCCCCTACCCTATGTCTATCCTCCCACCCCTCCATAACTATCTCCCTCCTCTCCTCTATGTTCTACCTATCTCCCCCCTCCATGTCTCTTAATCTCCCTCCGCCACCCCTCCATGTCTATTTCCCTCTATCATCCCCCCACCATGTCTACCTATTTCACCTTCCTTCAATGTCTATCTCCCCCCCCTCTATGTCTACCTATCTCCCTCCCCCCCCTCTATTCTATCACCCCTCTATTCTACACTATGGGGGATAGTCTACCTATCCCCCCTCCATGTTCATCTCCCCCTCCCATGTCTACCTATTTCCCTCTATCTCCCCCCTCCATGTCTACCTATATTCCCCTTCATGTCTTATCTCCCCCCCCCCCCTCTATGTCTACCTATCTCCCCCCCCCCCCCCTCTATGTCTAATCCCCGTCCCTCCATGTCTACCTTTCTCCCCTCCATGTCTCTCTATCTCCCTTCTATCTCCTGCCCCCCCCCCCCCTCCCATTTCTACATATCTCTCCCTCCATGTCCTTATCTCCCCCCATCCATATCTACCTATCTCCCTCGCCCCCCCCCCCCCCCCCCCTCCATGTCTATCCCCACCCAGCCATGTCTACCTATTCCCCCTCCATGTCTCTCTATCTCCTCCACCCCCTCATGTAACCCCCCCCCCCCCCCCTCCCTATGTCCATATCGTCTATCTCCCCCTCCCTCTATGTCTACCAATCTCCCCCCACCATGTCTATCTCCCCCGCCCCCTCTATGCCTACCTATTTCCCCCTATCTCATCCCCCCCTCCATGGTCTACCTATCTCCCTTCGATGTCAATATCCCCCCCCATGTCTACCTATCTCCCCCCTCCTGTATATTCCCCCTCCCCTCTATGTCTACATATCCCCCCTCCAGTCTTATCTCCCCCCCCCCCGTCTATCCTCTGCGCGCTACCCGCCCCCCTCCCCATTCTACCTATCTCCTCCCCCCCGCCCCTCCATATCTCCCCCCTCTATGTCTACTCCCCCCCCCCCCCAATGTATTAATCCCCCCCCGAATCATGTCTATCACCGTCCCCTCCATGTATACCTATCTCCATCCTCCCCCCCCCCCCCGCCCCCCTGCCTAAATTCCTCCCCCCTCCATGTCTATCTCCCCTTCAACACCTCCATGTCCTATCTATCTCCACCGCCCCTCCATGTCTACCTATCTCCCTTCATGTCTATCCACTCCCCTTCCCTCTATGTCGAATTCCCCCCCCTCCCCTCCCCCCCCTTCCATATCCCCCCCCATCCCCCCCCCCCTCGATGTCTAACATACTCCCCCACACTCCCATATTATCTTCATCTCCACACCCCTCTAGTCCTATGAGCACACAAAAGGCGTCGTGAGTAGAAACTCGATCTCTATATCATCTAGAGAGAGGCTGGCGCGGTGCGCGAGAGTCTATGTACTTAAGGAATCTCCACAATCTATGTATATTCTCCCCCCCTCCCTCTTATCACTTTTATGTGTATTTAGAATAAAGTAACGAGATGATCTACAGACGATAGACAAAGCATATGTATAATCTACAACCAAATACCCTCTTTTAGAACTTCATGTTCACACGACTAAGAAAATCTAGGTAGAAATTTCGTCAACACTACTATGTATAATATAAAGATAAACTATATGATCAAGTATGGTCTAATAATAAGAGAGATTTGGAGAAAATACTATTATCAAACAATCCATGTAATTGTAACAAACACCAACATGATATAATCTACCACGAACAACATAAATGTCTACATATATAAACGACAAAATAATGGGCTATCATCACACTCTATGTATATATACCTTATCCAAACCACCAAGGGATTATACTACACACACACCAACAACAACACAATTATATGTATTTCTCAGTACCCTCCATGTCTAAACTATATCTCACCGACCCCCCCCCCCCCCAAGCATATTTAACAAACACTCCATGTATACATCTAACTTCAATCGCTAGGGGTCTATGAGAAAATTAACCATCATGTCTATCTATCTCCACCGACCCTCTAGTCCGACCTGAGCCCGTCATGTCTATCTCCCCATTCCCTCCTAATGTCTACATATATCCCGCCTCCATGTCTTATCTCCCTCCCCCTCTAGTCTATCCCAGCCCCCTCCATGTCTATCTCCCGTCCCCAGCCACAGCCATGTCTATAGCTATCTTCGTATATCTTCACATACCTCCATGTCTATCTCCTCATGTCTTCTTTATCTGCCCCCCCACGCCATCCATGTCATCCTCCCCGAATGTCCTCACTATCTCCCCTCACATCTCCTGGTCAACCTCCCCCCGTCCCTCCATGTCTACTTCTACTCCACCCCACCATCCCCAATGTCTATCTCCCCCCCCCCAAATCCTTGTCTAACTACTCCCTTCATGTCACTCCCCCATTTCCATGGCTCTCTATCTCCCTCTCCCCTCCATTCTAACTCCCCCCCTCCATGTCTTTAGCTCCCCCCCCCCCTCCTTGTCTTATCTAATTCCCCCTCCCCTCTATGGTCTAATCCTCCCTCATGTCGACCTATCTCCCCCCGCCCCATGTCTATTCCCCCCAATGTTTTATCTCCCCCTCTATGGTATCCTTTCCCCCCCCCCCCCTTATATGTCTATCCTCCCCCCCCCCCCCCCGTCCATTCCTACCTATCTCTACCCCCCCCCCCCCATGTCATCCCCCAATATCATCTCCCCCTATCCATGTCTCTCTCAACCTCCCCCCCCCATGTCTATCTCCCTCCTGTCTACTTAATTCTGTATCTCCCCCCCCACCTCCATGTCTATCTCCCCCCCCCCCTTTATGTCTCTCTCCCCCGCCATGTCTACCTATCTCCCTTCATGTCTACCTATCTCCCCCTCCACTCTATCTATCTCCCCATCCCCTCTATGTCTTAATCCACCCCCCCCACCGGGGGGGGGCGTGGCCATATCTATCTCCCCTCCTCTATGTCTACCTATCTCCCCCTCCATGTCCTATCTGGCCCTCCCCACTGCCATGTCTATCTATCCCCGTACATGTCTATCTCTATATCCCCCCCTCATCTATGTGTATACCCTACCCCTCCATGTCTACCTATCTCTTCCATCCCTCCCCCCCCCAATGTCTATCTCCTCTCACCCCTCCATGTCTACTTCCTCCCTCCATGTCTACCTTCAACATCCCCCCAATGTCTATCTCCCCCCTCCATGTCTACCTATCTTCCCTCACTCCCTTCCATGTCTACCTATCTTCCCTCACTCCTCCATGTCTCTATCTCCCCCCCCCCCCCCCCATGTCTACCTATCTCCCCCTCCATGTCTATCTCCCCCGCCCCCTCTATGTCTACCTATTTCCCTCTATCTCCCCCCTCCATGTCTACCTATTTCCCTTCATATCTATCTCCCCCCCCCCCCTCTATGTCTACCTATCTCCCTCTCCCCCCTCCATGTCTACCCCCTCTCCCCTCCCTCCATGTCTACCTTTCTTCCCCCTCCATGTCTCTCTATCTCCCTTCATGTCTACCTCCTGCCCCCCCCCCCCCCCCCAATGTCTACATATCTCTCCCTCTCCATGTCTGATCTCCCCCCCCATCCATGTCCTACCCTATTCCCCCTCCATGTCTATCTCCCCCTATGTCTATCCTCCCCCCATCTATGTCTATCCCTGCCCCCTCCATATCTACCTATCTCTCCCCCCCCCCCCCCCCCCCCCCGTCTAATTTTCCCCCTCCATGTCTCTCTATCTCCCTTCATGTCTATCTCCCTCCCCCCTATGTCTATTCCCGCCCCTCCATGTCTACGTATCTCCCCCCGCCCCTCATATCTACCTATTTCCCCCTCCATGTCTATCCCCCCCCTCTATGTCTATCTCCCCCCTTCTCCATGTCTACCTATCTCCCCTCACCCCTCCATGTCTACCTCCCCCGTCCCTCCATGTCTACCTTCTACTCCACACCCCTCCCCAATGTCGTATCTCCCTCCCCCACTCCCTGTCTACCTATCTGCCCCCCTCCATATCTTTCTATCTCCCCTCACTCCTCCATGTCTATCTCCTCTCCCCTCCCCCCCCCCCCCCCTATCTGTCTATCTCCACCTCCCTCTATGTCTACCTATCTCCCCCCTCCATGTCCCCTCTCCATCTCCCCCGCCGCCTCCATGTCTACCTATCTTCCCTCACTCCTCCATGTCTCTATGTCTCCTCTCCCCCTATGTCTACCAATCTCCCCCCTCCATCGCCCCCTCTATGTCTACCTATTTCCCCCTATCTCATCCCCCCTCCATGTCTACCTATCTCCCCCTCCATGTCTCCTATCTCCCCCCTCCATGTATCTTCCCCTCCCCTCTATGTCTAATCTCCCCCCACCCTCCATCTCCCTTCATGTCTATCTCCTCCCCCCCCCCCTCTATGTCTACCTATCCCCCCCTCCATGTCTACCTATCCCCCCCTCCATGTCTACCTATCCCCCCCATGTCTATCCTATCCCCCCCTCCATGTCTAACTATCCCCCCCTCCATGTCTACCTATCCCCCTCCATGTCTACCTATCTCCCCCTCTATGTCTATCCCCGCCCCCTCATGTCTAATCTCCCCCCACCCTCCATCTCCCCCTCATGTCTATCCCCCCCCCCTCCATGTCTACCTGTCTCCCCCCCCCCTCCATGTCAAATCTTCCCCCCACCCCCCCCAATGTATTATCCTCCCCCCCTCCCCCATCTATGTCTATCCCCGTCCCCTCCATGTCTACTATCTCTCCCGCACCCCGCCTTAATGTCTATCTCCCCCCTATGTCTACCTATCTCCCTCTCCCCCCCCCCCTCCATGTCTAACCTTTCTTCCCCCTCCATGTCTATCTCCTGCCCCACCCCCTCCCAATGTCTACCTATCTCCTCGCCCCCCCCCCCCCCCCTCCATGTCTATCTCCCGCCCTGGCCATGTCTACCTATTCCCCCTCCATGTCCATCTCCCCCTATGTCTATCCTCCCCCCTTTTATGTCTATCCCCCCCCCATCATTTAAGTCTATCCCTGCGCCCTCCATGTCTACCTATCTCTCCCGCCCCCCTCCCCCCCCCCCCCTGTCTAATTTCCCCCCTCCATGTCTTATCCTCCCCCTCTGTCTACACTCCCCCTCCATGTCTATTCCCGCCCCCTCCATGTCTACCTGTTCCCCCCTATGTCTACTACCCCCCTCTATGTCTATCTCCCCCTCAATGTCTCTCTATCTTCTCCATCCCCCTCATGTCAATCCCCCCCCCCCCCCCCCGTCCTCCCATGTCTACCTATCTCCCCCGCCCCCTCCATGTCTACCTATCTCCCCCGCCCCCTCCATGTCTCTCTACCCCCCCCCCCCCCCATGTCTACCTATCCCCCCCTCTACGTTTATCTCCCCCTCCATGTACACCCCGCCCCCTCCATGTCTATCTTCCCCCCTCTGTGTCTCTCTATCTCCCCCCCCCCCCACTTTGTCTACCTATCCCCCCCCTCCATGTCTCTCTACCTCCCCGCCCCCTTCCATGTCTATCTATCTCCCTTCATGTCTACCTATCTCCCCCCCCCCTCCATGTCTACCCCCTCTCCCCCATGTCTAATTTCCCTTCATCTCTATGTCTATCTCCCCCGCCCCCTCCAAGTCTACCTTTTTCCCACCCCCACCCCCCTCCATGTCTATCTACCCCTCCATGTCTATCTCCCCTCCCCCCCCCTCCGCCATGTCTACCTATATCCCCCGTCCCTCCATGTCTATCTACCCCTCCATGTCTATCTCTCCCCCCCCCCCCCCCCGCCATGTCTACCTATATCCCCCGTCCCTCCATGTCTATCTCTCCCCCCCCCTCCATGTTTACCCCCCTCCAATATCTAATGTGCCCCCCTCTACGTCTGTCTATCTCCCACCCACCCCCGGCCATGTCTCTATCCCCCCCCTCCATGTCTATCTCCCTCCATTTCTACCTATCTCCCCCCTCCTCCATGTCTATCTCCCCACCCCCTCCATGTCTACCTATATCCCCCCCCATGTCTACCTATCCCCCCCCCCCCTCACTGTCTACATATCTCCCATTCTCTCTCTCCTCTCCCCCTCTCCTTCCCTCTCTCTCCCCCTGTCTCTGGGGAGGGGAGAGAGAGACATAGAGGGAGAGAGACATAGATGGACGGAGGGAGACAGAAAGAGAGACTGGGGGGGGGGGGGGGTGAGAGAGAGAGATGGATGGAGGGAGAGAAGACAGATGGAGGGGGAGGGAGACAGATAAGGAATTTCCCTCTCTCCTCGCTCCCTTTTCTCCCCTCTATCATCTTCCCCATCTCTTTCCCTCCCCCTATCCATCTCTGTCCCCTCCCCTCTCTTACATACCCACACACTTACATGCCATGCAGTGTCCATGATATGCAACAAGATCTGCTTGTTGTCCACGGTAGCGCTGTGGGTAAAGATGGCCTCTGAAACAACATCATTGTCTTAGTCAACAACGTACACTCATCGTTGTCTTTCTCATCCTCATCGATATCCTCATTCACCACCACCACCATCATCATCACTACTATCAAAATCATCATTGTTTTCAGAAAGTTGACAGAAACTATGTTTTTAGGGCGACAGCGGTTGCAGCCGTTTCTTTTGTTTTTTCCAACATGAAAAACTAACAAACAAAAGCCTGCACATACCCAGTGTTTGTGTTAAGAGAACTTAAAATTGTTCTCCCTGCCGAAGTTAATGATGCTGCTTTCATATGTTTTTTAATTTACGTTTTTCATTCAATTTTTTTCATATTGCACAATTAAATAAAAGTGCAAAACATACAAACGGTATTGTGTGTGTGTGTGTGAAGAGAGAGAGGCAGAGAGAGAGTAGATTGTCAGGAAGACAGACCGAGAAAGAGGCAGACAGACTGAGAGGTCTCAAAATGGGCACTGAGCTCAATACAGGCATGACATGTATGGGTTGCTATAGGCCTACATTCTGTGCACTAGAACAAAATCAGGTGTGTTTGTGTTTACACGCACACTTAGTACCAATGTCAAGTTTCTTGTACACATGGCCTCCACTGAAAGGGCCATAGGCAAGAATGATCTTCACAAAAGCTGACTGTTTTCACTGCTGTTATCAAACAAAGCTGGATAAGGATTCCATCCAGTAAGAAACTTGCTTACAATTATTGTCAAAGGGGCCTATTTAGAAAAAAAAAATCTTAACATACACAGGCTGAAAAAAATCCATGAATAAATAAAAACCCAACCCTCGAAAAGCAGAAGGAAAATAATGAGCGAGTCTGTTACCTAGAGAGGGCTGGGCTCTGTCTGCCAGGTTCAGCTGTCCCACCACCACCACACACTGCCTGAAACATTCCCTGCAGTGCAGTGCAGTGCCCCAACCACTGACTCCTCAAGGAGTTCATTCAGGCAGAAGTCAGGCCTATTTCAAGTAACAAGCCTTTTCGAATAACTGAAGGTTATTGACTTCCTACGTCACCACCATCAACCTCTCATCTCCTCTTTTATTTTGTCCCTGACAAAATATTGACGTCACAGGCTACATATATATATATATATATATATATATATATATATATATATATATACATATATATATATACTCACTATATCATTATCACTACATACATATATATACACTCACTATATCATTATCACTACATACATACATATATATACACTCACTATATCATTATCACTACATACATATATATACACTCACTATATCGTTATCAAAAAGACCACATCACCGACACCGATCCAATCTTGTAGTTTATAGCTCCGCCGACCACACGGGTCATATCGGAGATGTCGCCTCGTCAAACTGCAGATTAAAACTAACTACAGTTTCAAACAGGGTTTAAAACCAAGCCTACAGTCATTCCTTGTATGTATCAACGCCTCGGCCAACTATACGGGTCAAGCCAGGACGGTCACCATGCTGTGTGAAAACCACTTCAGCGACACACACACATTGAGATAACGCCTAAACCAGATTCCTTACAAACCAACCTTGCTCGAACTGACCAACTATGACATCTTAACTCAACCGGACAATTCTCTCAGGACGTTAAAAATGTTGCCCTGTGCCTTGACCAGACGGCCATCCGTTTGCAGCGCCCACACCAGACGGGAGTTGACCATTTTCTCCAACAGCTGACAAACACAACTGGTCAAAACTATCGGTCTGTATTTATCAGGGTCTTTGAGGTCCTTAGGTGTATCTTCGTCTTTATCCTAAAGATTTCTGATACGGTTCAAGTATGTTAAGGAGGCACCGTGGTCGAGTGGTTTAGGTGGTCAACTCGTGATCCAGAGGTCGCGGGTTCGATCCCCGCTCGGCTCGGTGTTGTGTCCTTGGGAAAGACACTTTACTCCTCTTTTCCTCACTCCACCCAGGTGTACAAGTGGGTACCAGCTCTGCTGGGGAAGTGTCTGGCGACAGACTAGCGTCCTGTCACAGGGGTGGTGAAAAACCATCAGTTCGCTTAACGCTACAGAAACCGGGATAAGCTCCGGCTCTATGGGCCTTCTGGCTCGAAAGAACATACTTTTTTTTTCAAGTATGTTTGCCTAAATAACTTCAGCCACACGTTTTTCAAAAATAAAAACAACGAAATCATCATCATCACCAGCAGCAACAGTAACAGCAGCAACACCACCATCACCACCATTATCATCATCTACAACCAAAGCAGTAACAACATCAACGGGGGGAAAAAATCAACAGCAATAGCAGCTGTTTGAATTTTACTTAAAATATAACCCGGATATTTTTCATGTGGCATTAACGGGTTCTACTAATAACCACTGATGCCACATGAAAAACCTGTTGATGATGTTTTTGCTTTTGTTGACGACAAACAAACGAACGAACGAGATACGAACCCATCTCAGGATCATAGTCTCCGATGAACCGGCGTGTGAGATATCTGACGATAACAGCTGGAACAACGAGAAACACACACACAATCATCATAGCCGTCATCATTTGAGCAGGAAAAAGTGTGGGAAGTGTATATATATATATGTGTGTGTGTGGGC
This sequence comes from Rapana venosa, assembly GCA_028751875.1. Classification (NCBI taxonomy): domain Eukaryota; kingdom Metazoa; phylum Mollusca; class Gastropoda; order Neogastropoda; family Muricidae; genus Rapana; species Rapana venosa. The sequence continues at coordinate 3,531,420 of CM054145.1, forward strand.
TTTTTAGTACGTGTGTGTGTGAATGTGTAAGAATGTGTGTCAAGTCAAATTTTTATTTCCAGATGGTACATTGAATAAGCAATGATTTGCTTTTTTTCATCAAGCCATCTATCTAGGAACAATCTGTGTGTGTGTGCGTGTGTGTGTGTACCTGAATTCCGAGCTGTCAGTTTTAAGTTCAACCCCAACTTCTTGAAACAAGAGTCTCCCTGGAGAGAATCCCCGCCAAGTTTGTTTTAGAGAGAGAGGGGGGAGGGAGAGAAAGAGAGGGGAGGAGGGAGAGAAAGAAAGAGAGGGGGGAGAAAGAAAGAGAGGGGAGAGACGGGAAAAGAGGGGAGAAGGGGAAGAGAAAAGGGGGAGAGAGGGAGAGAAAAAGAGAGAGAGTGGGAAAGGGAGAGATAGAGAGAGGGAGAGAGAGAAAAGGAGAGAGAGTGTGTGTGTGTTTACACATCAGACAGAATATGCTAGTCGAACCAAATGAATATACATGCAACTTCATGCGAGGTAGCACTTTCGTAAAAAATAAATGGGATCCTATCAATACATCAACCCAGACAGAATAATAATAATAAACAAAACAAGAAACCATGTTTGACTGCTGATGCTGTTTGTAGACATGTATACCACACACGACAAAACCGAAGTGCTTAAACTAACTCATTGCAAACTCAGAAAACTATGGTCAACCATTCGCTTCAAAAGCTTAGAGTTTAAGTCGTACTTCTGTGAAGCAGCGTGGATACACCTAGTGATCTGCGTTGCGAAGATTCCAGGGTGTTATTGGGTGGGGTGGGGTGGGGTTTTTTTGTTTATTTTTTTAAGTTTGTTTATCCTGAGCCAGATAGTGTGCTATTTCCACAAAACTTCGATTTTTATATAATCTTTAAATATAAAAGGGATAGCTTTCAGCTCATGATTATATAAAAAGAAAAGAAAAAAAAGCAAACTCAAAAGCAAAAAATGTCGATCCTACCAATGACTTATTACCTAAGATTCAGTTATAAGTAAATCATAAAACAACAACAAAACCACAAAAAACCTGTCTTCTCCATCTTAACTTTTGGATGCTGTTGATTTTAGAGCACGCGCACGCGCGCACGCGCGCGCGCGCGCACACACACACACACACACACACACACACACACACAGAACATCTTGCAAACACATTAAAACTTGTTCGGCTTTTCAGAAGAGCAGGCCATTGTGTGCTGTTGGTGGGAGCGGATGACAAAATTTGCAAAACTGCATGCACATAGGGACTGGATTATAACTTATTGTATTTTCCTCAAAATAAAAGAATAAATAAACACACACACACACACACACACACACACTGATATTATTGATAGAGTTGTTTTTGTTCCTAGAAAGACGGTTTAATGAGAGAAAAAAAAACCAAATGCATTGCTTATTCAATGTACCATCTGGATATAAAGATTAGACTGGACTGGACTTGACCCACACACTTAAATTTTTGTCACTAAAAAGCCACCATAACACCCCCCCCCCCCCCCCCCCACCTACAACCTCTTTTCCTTCACCTCATCACTCCTTATAACCAAGTTGTGTAACAGTTAGAGCCTTTCTGCTGAGAGAAGAAAGATGTGGCCGCCATTTTCGTCTGATTACCGGAAACGAAAGCGCTGCCAACCGGACTCCCGACAAACATTGTGCAGGTGCCAAAACCTACAGCACAGATAACAATATAACTGATGTGTGTTGCTCGTTTCACAGCCAGCGCGCGCGCTGGGATTGCATGACTTGTGGAGCCACATGTGGAAGGGGAAAAGTGGAGACAGAAAGAGAGAGACCAGACAGACAGGGAGACAGAGACAGGGAGACAGAGAGAGACACACAGGGACAGAGACAGACACAGACAGAAAGGTACCGTGAGAGACAGACAGAGAAAGGGAGAGGTAAAGCTTTGAAAGATGCGTAGAAAGAAAGATAAAGGCGCTGCACTGAACTGTAGTGCACTATATTACGTTTTATGGCAATGTACTGCATTACACTCCACTCCACTACTGCACCGCGCTGCACTGCACTACACTCAACTGTACTACACTGCACTGCACTGCACTGCTTTACTCTATAACTCGGAACTCTGGTAGCTGAGGAACAGGAAAAAAACACAGCTCTCCCTCTCCCCCCCCCTCCCCCATAACCCCCCCCCCCCACACACACACACACACACACACACACACACCCCTCACGGAACACTGCTTCAGTTTGGAACTTTCTGACTGTTGAAGCTGTCATTCAGGGGGTCGTTGTTGCACTGGGTCCTAATTCTGAATCGCCTTGACTACTGTTTTGTTGGTGTTTGTTTTGTTGTTTTGTTTCGGTTTCCTTCCTCCGCTAGAGCTCAGAGGTCCACGATGGTGAGATTTTGCGTATATGCGACTGTTCGTCCGCCATTAAGGCAGCTGCGTTCCGACTTCGGGGACGGACTGCTGTAATTAGCGCTCTTGGTGCGCTCTGAGCATGCACCTTTGAGGTCCTGTGCTATACAATAGTATTAATATTATCATCATCAGCAACATTATCATTATGAATATCATCATCCCCACCACCATCATAAATATGATATTAATCCACGTCATGCCACACTACGCTCTATAAATAATTGTGCAAATCTAAAATACTCTCTCATCTCATCTGCTCCCGTAACCCCCTCCGGAGTCGTAGGGGCACTGCGGTGACGAACGTTGCACCAGTTGGCTCCATTTGCGGCGGTTGAGGGCAAGTGCCTGGGTTGTGGAGAAGCTCTTCCCGGTCCATTCAGTGATCTTGTCTACCCATGTCTTCTTCGGCCTGCCTCGCCTTCCCTGCCCCTGCACTGTTCCTTGCTGTATGGTCTCAGAGAGCCCATCATTCTGATCTTGTCACATGCCCATACCATCTGAGCTTCTTTTCTTGACTGTGGTCAGCAGGTCTTCGTAGTGCTTTACTTGTTGGGTGATAGTTTGTCAGACTTCTTCGTTAGTGATATGGTCCATGTATGAAATGCCAAGGAGTCATCTGAGGCACCTCATCTCCAAAGCCTGGATCCTCCTTAGTAGATCTGCATTCAGTGTCCAGGATAATCATCACATGTAGTGTGTCTGGGGCAAATACAGCCAGGCGGAGCCCATCCCTCTCCTGGCTGGTTTTTGGGTCGGGGTTGGCTCCCCCACATGGAACAGGTAGTACTGGTTTACATGGCTACCAGTAGCAGGAGAAAACCCTGACCTGACTGACCTAAAATGCTATACCCTGATAAATAAATCAACCTACATCTTGCTAGTTCATGACTCAACAAACAGTATAACAAGATAATTATCTACCAGTGGTTGTTATCCCTTCCTTGACTGTGCTATTTTCACTGCTATATAACCACCAATGCCATGACAGCTGGCCACTGTTCAAGTCTGTCTGGCTGTCTTCGTTAGACAGATAGATAGATAGGGATGGTGGCTGAACCTCTCTGGCACGGAAATGGAATCTCATTTACAAACGCGCCCTGCACAACACAGACTAAAGATAGGGAAACGTTGAGTGACAGATAGTCAAATGACAGATAGTCAAATGACACATAGTCAAATGATAAGTGGCTCTCTGGTAGCAGGCGTGCGTGCACACATAGGCAAGCATGCACACACGCGCGCACATGCATACACACAGAATTTCCAGAAGATGGGGATGCTATTTATACTGACAGGCCCCAGGCAACCCCACGGGGGTGGGGGTTCAACATTTGACACATGGCTTCTGGAAGCATATGAGCTCCATGCACATTTCGTTTCACACCCCCTCCCCCAATCCCTGACCCAGGGAGAAATGTTTCAAAGCCCCCACTGTGTTAGTCGTTGCTATAAACAACAATGCTAATGGACACACTGTGCCGTCCTTACGCTCTGAAATGCTATTTTGAGTCTGTCTACAACCACGACAAACTCCTAGCACACCAGCTTGCATCAAACAAACTAAAGCACAGTTCATCTTCTGAAGTCGAAGTACGACTACCTACATGGCGAGGCACTTAGAATTAGCGACACAAGCCTAACATCTGACCCACGAGTCTGTATTTACGCTCTCACAGCGAGTCCCAGGTGGGATGAGCGAGACAGAGTGCCGTGCATACTGTGGGTGACCCCCAGGGTTAAGCTGAAGAACGCTCAGCTATCTCCCCTATCTCCCTACACTCCCCCCCCTCCTCTCTCACCTTCGGTGCCCATACCCCCCCCCCCCCCACCCCCCCAAATTTCGTCAATGACTAAGCCGGTAATGGAGGATGTTTCTGTCAGTGACATGTCCATTGCTATGTCAGCAAGAAAACCAAGCAATTTGGGACAACGGCAACAGACCCAATGCGCTCAATTACTTGTGGAAACGTCAGCGCGGCCTCACACTATAAATGTCACACTGGCTAGGGTCAATTGTACACACACACGCACGCACGCACACGCGCACGTACACATACGCCTACGTACTCTCTCTCTCTCTCTTTCTCTCTCTCTCTCTCTCTCTCTCTCTCTCTCTCTCTCTCTCTCTCTCTCTCTCTCTCTCTCTCACCACACACACACACACACATACGCGCGCGCGCACACGAACACGTGCGCACGCACACTTGTAATTCTGTGGTCTAGAGGTAACACACCTGCCTAGAAAGCGAGGGGTCCGGGTTCCATCCCCATTTGTGCTGAAACTTTTCCCCGTCCACTAGACCGTGAGTAGTGGTCTGGGTGCTAGTCTTTGGGATGAGACGATAAACCGAGGTCCCGATACAAGACGCACGTAAAAAACACCCCACAGCAAGACAAAAGTTGTTCCTGGTAAAACTGTCTAGCAAAAAGCCACGTCGATTGGGAAACAAATACACATAGCAACATGCAGACAGGAACACAAAAATGGGTGGCGCTGCTCTTGTGGCGACCCGGCCTCCCCGGGGAGAGAAGCCCGATATTTCACGAAGAAAAGTTATCCACAGCCCTGTTCACCCTCTCGCCACAACAGAAACCACAACCCGTCAAACTTGGGACCATAATGCTCAAGGATGACAATGAGGCACCCTACCTTGGTGTCGCATGTGACAAACGCCTGACATGGAGACCTCCCATGGAGAAAGCTGAAGGAAAGGCAAGACAGACACTGGCAATTATTCTGTGGGGACCAAGTGGGGCACCAATGATAGGGTTGTCAAGACAGTGTATTATACAGGAACTGTAAGGCCCCACTTGGAATACACTGCTGCTCCAGCTTGGGCAACGGCAGCAGAATGCCACCACAAAGTTCTGGATAAGGTACAGAACCAAGCTCTGTGGCTCATTTCGGGTGCTATGAGATCTACCCCCATCAAAACCACGGAAAAGCTGACTGGCATCCAACCGTTAAGTACTCGGCGAGACACCAAGACTAGTGCAGGCAGAGAAAGACCCGTGTCTCCTGCAACGTCCAATGCACCATAGAATGGAGAAGCCAACAAGAAGCAGAATAAAGCAAAGCAGTTTCATCCAACATAGCCGTGCACTCAGACGACAGCAGCTGAACAGTCTGCCTGCCCTTTCTGTTCCATGGGACCCAGCCACTCTACTTACACAGATAAACAAATTACAACTGAGGAAATTACAAAAACAATCAAAAAGTTGAAAAATAACAAATCGCCTGGAAAAGATGGAATCACAAACGAAATGATCAAATCAGTTTCATCTAATGTTATAGAGATAATGCGGAATATTTTCAATTTAGTATTAGAAACGGGTATATATCCCTGTGACTGGAAAGTAGGAGTGAATGTCCCAATCTATAAGAACGGATGCATATACAACCCAGAAAACTACAGAGGAATAACGTTGACAAACACTATTGGAAAACTTTTTTGTCAAATACTGAACCATAGAATTTCTGAATATTTAGAAAATAACAATAGTATTGTTAGAGAACAAGCTGGTTTCAGAAAAGCATGCAGAACAACGGACCATATCTTCCTACTTAACAATTTAATAGATAGTGTACTGAAAGTAAAAACTAAAAGACTTTATTGCTGCTTTGTAGATTTTCAGAAAGCGTTTGATAATGTGTGGCACGAGGGTCTTCTTATAAAGTTAAACGAAATAGGAATAACAGGCAAAACTTTTAATGATGTATTCCAATGCAACAATATTTACAAAAATACGAGGCAAACACACAGATGAAATCATAGTCAGAAAAGGGGTACATCAGGGAAATACATTAAGTTCTACATTTTCATGTAAAATTTTGTAAACAAATGATAGGAGTTCATAAAAAAGCATTAGTACTACCCACTTTGGGTGAATTAGGGAGATTTCCACTGACCCTTAAAATCATATGCCAGATAATATCCTTTTGGATTCATTTGACAGAATCAAAACCAGACTCTTATATTAGAATAGTATACGATTATTTGTATCAGAAGAATACATACGATAAATGGATAAACACAGTGAAAAATATTCTGTACACAATGGATTCAAACATGTCTGGAAGAACCAAAGCACTCTTAATGTTCATACGGTTGAGTTATGCTGTTAGAAGAAAGTTTGAGGACATGTATAAAACATTTTGGATCTACCAAAAGAAAGAGTTTTGCAAAACTAAAATTTTATGATTTTGCTACCAAAGAATACAGATTGGAACCATACTTAGTAAACTATGAAAACAAAACTCATAAGAAGACATATTGTAAATTTCGCACAAGCTGTCACAATTTAATGATAGAGAAAGGGAGACACCAAAATATATCCAGAGAGGACAGAAAATGTAGACACTGTAACAAAATTGAAGATGAATTTCATTTACTTGATGAATGCATTTATATGATGAACTCAGAAATAATTTGTTATTAAAAATCAAAACGAGAGACAAAGAACGCAAAAACTGTGTACATAAATTAAGTGACATAATCACAGTTGATATAATATCAAGCAGATATCATCAGATATGTGTATGAGTGTTTTGAAAAAAGAGAGAAAGAGAAGTAGAATACAACATGTTTTTTAGTGTACATCACTTTTAGCCAAAATAGATAATTATAGTTGATGTTTTTGTTGTGTCAAATAAGTCTACATGACTTAAATGGCAATAAAATATTCTGAATCTGAATCTTCTTCTTCTACACCATGGGAAGCAAAACCACAGGGAGCCTGAAATCCTCACCACTGTTCAGTATGTGGCTGTAAAAGGAACTCGGTATGACACCAGTAAGAAGTCAATCACCCTGGCCATAGTAAGAAGACCTACTACCCAGGTCATGCATGGATTCCTGTTTACACAGACGGATCAGCCACAGATGCTGTCTCCAATGGAGGAGCAGGAAACTGATCAAGTGCCCATCTGGAGAAGTGAAACAGCAAACATCCCGACAGGGACACACTGCACCAACTACTGTGCAGAAACCCAAGCCCTGAAACAAGCTGCCACCATGGTAAGACTCCAGAGATGATGCCAGCAAGCTGTTTTCTTCACCGACGCCCTGTCAGTCCTACAAGCCCTGTCTGCAGACAGAGAAACAGAACTCCGGCAGGAACCACAGCTCCTTACACAAAACAAACGTGTGATGCAGCAGTGGATCCCTGCCCACTGTGGTATACCCGGCAACGAACAGGCTGATGATGAACTTGCAAAATAGGGTGCACAGAAAAAACAGCGTGAAAGCAGCCTCACCTTCCATGAAAGAAGACCATCATCAAATCAATGGCCCGACCCAGAGTAGAGAAGGACGACCACCACCATCTCAAAAGAGAAGAGCAGGTCATCATTCTAAGACTCTGCACTGGGCACAACAGGCTAAATTACTACATCCACAAAGCTGAAACTCATTCCTTCTCCCCTGTGTGCCTGTGGTAAAGAAAACCAGACTGGCCAGCACATCCTTAACAGATGTACGCGATTCAGCAACCTGAGGAAGACTGTGTGGCCGACGGAGATAACTCTGCAAACCAAGCTGTACGGCCCACGAGAGGAGCTGGAAAGGACATGCCAGTATTTTCCCAGACATACGCGAACGAGGAAAAAAAAGAAGCCAAGGCAGAGAAATCTGCCGTGACTGAAAGTGGTATAAAAATGGTACACATAGTCTGCGCGCGCGCGCACGCACGCACACACACACACACACACACACACACACACACACACACACACACACACACACACACACACACACACACACACACCCCACAAATTCACTTCTTTACCTGTTTCTGCTTTCCAATGAACAAATCAATCATACATTCTCCCGCTCTGCTTTTTCTACGGATTCCTCCCATTCACTCCAACATGGGAAACAGGACAAAAAACAAACAAAATAAAAGAGAGAGAAAACTCTCTGTGTGTGCGTGCGTGCATGTGTGTGTGTATGTGTGTGTGGTCTGTCAGTGATGAGAATAAGCGGGAAAAAACACTAAGGGCAGGAGTACGGGCGCAGACGCAGAAAAGCAGTAACAAACACAAAGTTACATTCCACCCCTCACCTTGCCCCCCCTCCCCCCCCCCCCCCCCCCCCCCAAATGTAGCATTCTAACAGCTAAGTCTGGGAACCACCTGTGCACTGCTCCTCTGCCTGCCTGCCTGCCTGCCTGCCTGCCTGCCTGCCTGCCTGCCTGTCTGTCTGTCTGTCTGTCTGTCTGTCTGTCTGTCTGTCTCTCTCTCTCTCTCTCTCTCTCTCTGTGTGTGTGCCTGCTGACATTACTGACGTACGTACTGATTCACACTTTTCTGGCATTAAAAAAGCAACAACAAAAGTTACCACACACTGAGAGACAGTAGATGGGCGGGTGGGTGGGAAACAGAGAGACAGACAGGCAGGCAGGCAGGCAGCCAGGCCGACAGGCAGACATGCTGGCAAACAGGGAGAGACAGGCAGACAGATAAAAGCAGGCAGGTAAACAGAGACAGTAGAGTATATGTGAGAGAGAGGGAAAGTATGTGTATGTGGGCTCGTGCGTGCGTGCGTGGCGTGCGTGAGAAAAGAGAGAGAGAGAGAGAGAGAGAGAGAGAGAGAGAGAGAGAGAGAGAGAGAGAGAGAGAGAGAGAGAGAGAGAGAGAGAGAACAGATAAAACGAGAAACGAGAGAGAGTGTGTGTGTTTGTGTGTGTGAGAGAGAGAGAGAGAGAGAGAGAGAGAGAGAGAGAGAGAGATCATATTAAGTCTCTCTCTCTCCCTCCATCCCTCCCTCTCCCTTCCACACCACACCCCCTCCTCTCTCTCTTTACACCCCCACACCCATCCTTACCCTATGTCTCTGAATTCCTCACTGGAATCGTCAATAAGATCTGGCAGACAGAAGAGGGGCTATCTTCACACCCAGACAAAAGACAATCTGGCAGCCAGCGGTTCCAGACCTCCCAGACCACAATCCCCCCTCCCTATCCATCAGGCGAGAAGCAGAAGGGTGCTGACAGAAGGTGTGCAGAATGAGGCTTCACTGAGGTCTAGCGTTCAAATCCCCCAACCCCCCTTCCCATAAGACAGTGACGAGAAGTTTCGGCTTCTTCTTCTTCTTCGTCGTCGTCGAACGCTCAGACAACTACTACTGTTCTCTGTCATAACGAGCCAAAAAATGCGCTGCGTTGCCGCTAAGCGCCTGACAAGTCGGACCCAGCGCATCCGTGGGAGATAAATGGTTATCTTTTAAAGTCTTTCTGAAGGAAAAAAAAAAAGGCAGGAGAATGGACCAGTAAGGCAGAAGATAAACAAGGAGGTGGTGACAGGAAGAGAAGGAACAAGGCAGAAACAAAGAGAGGGATAGAAAAGAGGGAGTTCCTAGTACAGAATTTCCAGAAGGTGGGGATGCTGTTTATACGGACAGGTCCCCTGGCATCCCCACAAAGGGGAGTCTTGGGTTCGATTCTAGTCATAACCTCCCCCCCCCCCCCTCCCCTATCTCCCCCACGCCTATCCACAGTACTGTGAATGGTGGCGTGGGTGCTTGTCTTTGTGGGGGATGAGATGATAAACCGAGGTGCTGTGTGCCATAAGTGTCTACTGCACATGAAAGAACTCACAGCAACACAGGGTCTGACGGGCCTGTGTTCAAGCCCAGGTTCGAGCCACCACCAAGACGCCGGTTCAAGGACATTTTTTACCCCCGGAGTTAACATCAGTGCCGACTCCACTCTCTTGGAAGTCCTTTGGATGAGACTATAAACCGAGGTCCCCGTGTGTGAACGCACGCAGAACATCTTGTGCACACGTTAAAACCTGTTCCACCTTTCAGGAAGAGTAGGCCACTGTGTGCCAATGGGAACGGATGACAAATTGACAAAACCGCATGCACACGGGGACTGGATGTGGAAAAAAGAAAAGCATCTGAATATTTCATCCATGGTCCTCGAAATAAAAGAATAAATATAGGAACTGGTCCGGGCAACATTATGGATGAAACCTCCCTACCCCCCCCCCCCCTCTCCCCCCCCCCCCCCCCCCCCCCCCCACAAAAAAACCCCCCAAAAACCAACAAAAATTAACAAGGTAACGAATACACCCCAAAAGGGTAGCGCTGCTAAGTTTGGCGGAGCCCATTTCTCCCCAAGTCGCCGACTGCATGCTGGGGATTTTTGTCTTCCACACTACAACTAGCCAAGGCGTGGTCTACTTTCGTAGAGCTGGACAGCCCAGCGATGGCCAGTGGTACAGGCGACACAAACATTTGCCCAGCATGCAATCTTCAAATGATAAATGAACGGACTCCGCCAACATCTCCCATCACACACTGCCTGACACAAAATTCAGTGCAGTGCCCCTACGACTCCTTGAGGAGTTCAGGGAGAAGTCAAGTTAATCCAATCCTGATGTTTATAGCCCTGCCGACCACAGAGGCCATATCGGGACTGTCACCTGGTCAATCTTTCTTTAAATGTCAGATTCAAACTGTGCGCCTATATACAGATTAAAACCTGGTATAACACTAACTCTACTATCGTTCCTTGTAGCAACGCCCTGGTCAACCATAAGGGTCAACCCAGGACGGTCAACCACATCAGCCGCACACAAAATGAGATAAAAACCCAAAACCAGATTCCTCAAAACGACCTTGTTCTTAGTGACCAACTCTGACATCTTCACTGATATCAGACGGGAAAAGCCCGATCCTCACCTGTAAGTGTAAGCTAAAAATGTTTACGGATATGTTCACGCTATCTTTTCTATCAGGATTTGCTCAAGATGAAAACTTGAAGCTCAGCAGATGGTGGTGTTAACAACAGCGATGATATCGGCGTTTATTTTAAACCCCATTTTGCCCAGGATGACTTCATATCAGCACAGCCTATGCTCAGATAAAAAGCACAGAATTGCCGTGTACTCTTTAACCTGTGCAAGTGTCTCTCGTCAATCAGGCAGTGTGCCCAGCGAAGATGACAGCTGGGATCACATCATGATAACTTTTTTCCTCCTTTCCCCGTCAATCGTTTTTCTGTTTACGATGATAAGAGAGAGGGGGGACGGGAAGGAGAGGATGTGAGAGGATGACACAGACAAGCACACGCATGCACGCACGCGGACACACACGAATATGCATGCGCCCGCGCGTGTGCACACACACACACAGCTGTTAACTAACCCCTCCATAAAATATATAGCCTACCCTAACCGCCAAGACAAGAAAGAGTGAACATTACAAAAATTCACTCTTTACCTCACTCCTAAACAGTTTGCAAGAAAACCCTTCACCTTGGAAATCTCTACCTCTTTGAACTTCTGAAACTCACATATATATCTTATGTGCTCACATTTCCATTGCAATCTCCTCACTCCCCCCGAAAAAAAAGCTGTGTCAGTTATTGATGTAATGTAAGTGGCAAGGCCTACACTAGAATGTTGTTATGCTTTAAAGACAACATCATCAGAGACTGAACTACTGGCCTTGAGTGATACAATTTCCTGCAGAAAGCGGAAAACCGCGAGGAGTGGATGGAGGAAGCTGGTTGCAAAATCTTCAGTGGTGCAGTCTTACAAGACTACAGAATAGGTGAAGGTGAAGATTACTTTCTTTCTTTCTTGGTAAAGATTACTTTCTTTCTTTCTTTCTTGAAAATGGGACGTTGAGACTACTGTCTTCAGCCATGACAACCTCTTAGTATACCATCTTGTATTCATGAAAAGAATGGGGAAAAAAATCTGCAGAAGTCGAAGTATGGCTACCTATGGCAATGTCCTTGAAAACAGTCACACACACCAACTTCTCATCCAGTGTGTCCTTACAGTCTCACAGTGATTCCCAGGTGGAATGGGTCTTCTTCTTCTTCGTCGAACACTCAGACAGCAACAGTACTATGGCTGGCTGTCATATGAGTAAAAATGCGTTGCGCTTCCGTTAAGCGCCTGACAAGTCAGGCCCTGCGCATCCGACTTCGGCGTGGGTGGTATGGATGAGACAGAGCGCATATTCTGACTCGCCCGCAAGCTGTTAAACCGAGGAACGCTAAACAACATCAACAATAACAACAACATCCAGCTCGTTCTCCTGACCTTTTCACCTTACAAGAGGTCAAAAGGTTACAGACAGGAGATGGACAAGGGAAGGGGGGGGAGGGAGACGAACACAAGCAGACGTGTTATGTGGTATCAGAGAGGTAGGGCGGAGTGACGATCCCAGTGATGTTTTAATGCCCATGGAGTCTCTCTCTCTCTCTCTCTCTCTCTCTCTCTCTCTCTCTCTCTCTCTCTCTCTCTCTGTACTTAAGTTTTAATGAGTGCCCTATTTCAATATCTTATAGTTATGTGTAACAAGTATGTGTACCATTTGACAATGTGTAGATGTTTATCTTTATGACTTATTAAGTTTGGATGTGTTATTTTTCTTGGCTCTGTTTTTGTTCTTGTTGTTGTTGTTTGTCTGTTTTTCTCTTTTTTATCTTCTTCTGTTGGTTTGGTTTTTCTTTCTCTTTTGTTTGTTTGTTTGTTTTGGTTAGGGTTTTTTTGGGAGGTGGGGGGGTATTTTTAGGGTTTTCTTTTATTTGCTTGCTTTGGGGGGGGGGGGGGTGTTGGGGGGAGCTGTTTTGAAAAGGGTTATTTCCCCTTGTTTTTATTGTGAGACTGTTTAAGTATTGGGTTATTATTATTAAGATGTATCCCTAACGGGCGGGGACTGGATGTAAAAAAGCACATGTGTGCTTATTCATTATCCTCGAAATAAAAGAATTAGTCATTGTCATTGTCTCTCTCTCTCTCTGCCAATGTACATTAAACCTGTTCAGTGTTCTCTCTCTGCTTACCATTCTTTTGTACTGTGGCCTAATAAGGCTGTAAAAGTCTGAACCTCTCTCTCTCTCTCTCTCTCTCTCTCTCTCTCTCTCTCTCTCCACACACACACACACACACACACTCTCCCTCCCCTCACACATACACACCACACCCCCACCTCACACACACACACACATGCACCACTTCCCGCCCCCATCTCACACACACATACTCCCCCCCCCCCCCCCCTCTCTCTCTCTCTCTCTCACACACACACACACACCTGGGACATCCAACTGAATTATTTGTGACTAAAACCAGAATCGGAAGGGATGAAAGGATTTAATAGGTGGGTACACGGGAACAGGGATAGGATGGGTGGGGGGTGGATGGCGGGGGGGGGGGGGGGGGGGGGGGGGGGGAGGTAAGGGTAGGGGTGTCTAAATTGATGTGTTTACAGCGACGAAGACGTGTACGGGAGAAGAAGAAAACCCCAGTCATTAATAGGCTTACGCTTCTCTCATAGATCACAGACACCGCGCGCGCGCGGGGCATGTGTGTGTGTGTGTGTGTGAGAGAGGAGAGAGAGAGAGAGAGAGAGAGAGAAGAGAGAGAGAGAGAGAGAGAGAGAGAGAGAGAGAGAGAGAAATCAGAGTCGGTGTGTGTGTGTGTGTTATCAAGACAGCGACATGCACACAGGTACACAAGATCCAAGACTGATGAGAGTGAGAAGCAGAGAGTGATAAAGATACAGGGAGGGGGAGAGAGAGATGGATGGAGAGAGAGAGAGGGAGGGGGAGAGAGGGGGGAGAGAGAGAGAGAGAGAGAGAGAGAGAGAGAGGCACAGACAGAGAAACAGGTATTTAGTTTGAGACAGAAACAGAGAGAGAGAGAGAGAGAGAGAGAGAGAGAGACAGACAGACAGACAGACAGACAGACAGAGAGGCAGGCAAAGACACACAGAGAGAAACAGATATTAAAATGGAGACAGAGACAGGAACACAAGCAGAGACAGAGAGAGGGACAGAGACAGACAGGCAAAGACACAGAGAGAAACAGATATTAAAATGGAGACAGAGACAGGAACACAGACAGGGAGAGAGAGAGAGAGAGAGAGAGAGAGAGAGAGAGAGAGAGAGAGAGAGAGAGAGAACAATGGGAGAAAGGAAGATAGACAGACAGACAGACAAATGGGGAGAGAGGGAGAGATAGAGACAGAAACAGAGAAAGACAGACACGACAGACTGACAGAAAGAGAAGAGAGAGAGACAGACACAGAGGGAGACAGACACAGAGAGAGACATAGAGATAGAAATCGACAAACAGAAACAGAGAGAAAGAGACTAGCAGAGAGAAACAAACAGAAAACGAATAAAAACCAGACACACACACACACACACACACACACACACACACACACACACACACACACACACACACTGTAATTACAGGCAGGAGGTGGTCAAAAGGTCAGAGAAAGGGCAACCCCACAGACAGACAGACAGACATGTTTACCTGCAGCCCGGATCAGCATCGAACACACTGACCACGGCGGTCATCAACAGACCACCACATGCACACACACACACACACAACAGCAACCCCCTCCCCCCTTCCCGAAAGTTCCTGCAGCTATAAACACCCTAGCCGCTCTCTGGCAAACCTTCACCTACCCCGTAGTCCCGTGGACAGTAGTGGGGGCATCAATGAGGATTTTGCAAAACCAGCTTCCTCCACTCCCCGCGGTCCTCTGCTTTCCTTAGAAGTAAAGGTTACACATAACGGTTCATTTCTGGCAGTTTTCCTTCTGTAACTCTTGCATTCCTACTGCACGTACTAAGGCATCCACAGAAATAAACATCCTTTTTTTTTGTATGAAAGACTAGCCCCTGACTCAAAACTCGTGGCAATTTTGAACAAATTTGGTAGGTTTGAACTTTTTAAAACAATTTTCAGCAAACACTACCCCATCAGTCCTTTGTCGTCTGCTAGCTGCCTGACCACAATATTACGCATGCGCGGGGTCAACACTGTAGGAACAATAGCAATCCTCATTTGATGATCATTTCCCACTTTCTCATCACTACCTGGTGTTAATCTATGCCCTCAACCCCCCCAAAACAAGTACACAGTGCATTTTTTCATACTTTAAAAAAAATCTATGAAAACCACCAAACATTTTTCTGTCTCGCACTCTAGAAGATACTACGAGACCAGGAACCTAACCCTTACGTGTAACCACATGAACACTTTTGCTCCAGGCCAAAAGCTGCCATGTGTCAGTTAGCCATGTAAGGCAAATGCCAAGGCCTACATTAAATGCTGTGTATTAACCCTCGTCTGGTTTCTGCCTTCTTGGTGCAGTCTCCTGCCTTTTTTCACCCCAGAAAGACTTCCCCCAGAATCCTTGCAAATCACTGAGAAGTTGTAAGTGGTTACCTGCCCTTGGTTTTCCTCCACTACCACTTCTACACAGAGAGACTTTACAGATGCCAATCCTCTCTCCCATGCCCAAGTTGGATGCACGGGCCTGACTTCGCAGCAGCGCAACGCATTTTCGCTCCTAAGACAAGACAACAATAGTTGCTGTCTGACAGCGTTCGACGAAGACGACGAAGAACATTCCCGGAGTTGGAATGCGGCTACCTTCACTGTGGGCAGTCGCATACGCAAAATGTCACCACTGGTAATCCTCGGAGCTCTAGCCGAGGAACGTGGGAGGGAGAGATGTTGTTACGCTGTGAGATGTTATGTCGAGACTGTTTCCATCCATGACGAACTCCTAGCATAACAACTTGTATTTTATTCTCCATTAAAAAGAAGGGAAGGAGGGGGGGTGGGGGGGTGGGGAGAGATCTTCTGAAGTCGGAGTACCCTTGCCTGTAGGGCGAGGTCTTTGAAAACAGTCGTACACAAAAACTGTTCTCACCCAGTGAGTGGGGGCAGGGCTTACGGTATCACATACACGGCGATTCCCAGGTGGGATGAGTGAGACAGACTGATATTATTCTGGGTGATCCCCCAAAAGCAAGAGTGTTATGCTAAGGAACGACCAACAAAGAGTACCACCTTTATTTTTGAAGTCGGCGGGAGGGGGAGGGGGGGTTGGTTTTTGTGGTGTGTGTGTGTGTGTGTGTGTGTGTGTGTGTGTGTGTGTGTGTGTGTGTGTGTGTGTGTGTGCGCGCGCGCGCGCGCGCACGTACGTGCGTGAGTGTGTGTGTTGTTTGTGATTTAAAATAGTGAAATCTTGAATCTTGAATAATCTTCTCTGTGTGTGGAAAATTTTATTTCCAGATGGTACATTGAATAAGCAATGCATTTGCTTTTTTTCATCAAGCCATCTATCTAAACACAAATTTGGTAATGATTATAATAAGACACTACATTATTGCAGCATTTACCATTAAATTAAACCAGTAAAAAAAGAGGAAAGAATCGATAAGGGAATAAATTGAAAATACAAATTACCACATATACATATACACGCACACACATACTCATGCACACCTGAGCGCGTGCGCGCTCACGTCCACACACACATTTAAATAAAAATGTTTTAAGAATTTTTAAAAAAATCATAAAACGTCAGGACAAACAAATTGCTTTACCTACTGTTTCATCCATTCTTTCACGTTTATACTTTAGATAATAAAAGGGTACAGGAATAAAACGTTAGAAAATACTAGGCATGTGTGTGTGAGAGAGAGAGAGAGAAAGAGATAGAGAGGGGAGAGAGAGAGAGAAGAGAGAGAGAGAGAGAGAGAGAGAGAGAGAGAGAGAGAGAGAGAGAGAGAGAGAAGAGAAGAGAGAGAGAGAGAGAGAGAGAGAGAGAGAGAGAGAGAGAGAGAGAGAGAGAGAGAGAGAGAGAGAGAGAGACTGGCTTGGAAATTTATAAAACTTCCGTGGTTGTACTGTTCTCGCAGTTCTTTGAAAGTTGGGCAGCACATAACAAAATGAACTTCGTTTTCAATCTCCTGAGAGAGAGAGACAGAGACAGAGAGAGAGACAGAGAGAGAGAGAGACAGACAGACAGACAGGCAGACAGAGACAGACAGAGAAACAAAGCAAAGAGAAACACTGCAACATAACCGAACAATTTGGATATTTCCTTTCACGACTTCCGCTCTCTGTTGCTTTAAACACACTGCAAGAGTAAATTGGGCTGCCTGTTCTTCATACACTGAATCAAGTGGTTGTCTCTTCTTCTTCCTCCTCCTCCTCTTCTTCTCCTTCTCATTATTTCTTCTTCATCATCATAGTCGTCGTCTCCTCCTTTGTATTCTTGTTTTTCAGTTGTTTTCTTTCTTTCTTTTGATCTTTTCCTTTTCTTTTTCCTTCTTTCTTTCTGTTCTTTTCTTTCCTTCTTATTTACTTTTCTTTTCCTTTCTTACTCCCTCCACCCCCCCCCCCCCCCCCCACCCCACCCCCCCCCCCCTTTTGGGGTTTAACTTTCCTTTCTTCTTCCTGTCTACTTTCTTTCTTTCTCTCCGTCTAGTTTCTATCTATTTCTTCTACTCCGTTCCTTCCTTTTTTTTCTTTAGCTTTCTTTTTACTTTCTTTCTTTTCAATTTCCTTTCTTCCTTTTTTCTTATACCCCATCCCTCTCTCTCTCTCTCTCTCTCTCTCTCTCTCTCTCTCTCTCTCTCTCTCTCTCTCCCTCTCTCATCTTCTCCTCATCCTTTTGTTAACCATCCCTCCCCACCCTCTCTCACCTTCTCAACACTCTCCTCCCCCCTCTCTCTCTCCCCTAAACAAATCACACCAAAACACCCCAACGTTCCAACGATTCCACTCATCTCAACATTAACTCTACCAGACCCGAACCTCAAACCCCACAAATTTCCTCTTTTGGGGGCTGCAGGTATACCGGTGCACCACACTTCAATAACCCCCCACCCGCGAAGTTCATTCCAGGGGCAAATTTTAGCCATGTCAAAAGAAACAAATAATGAGTGTATCATCTCGACAGAGTGAAGTCATCCCACTTTTCAATACAGCAAACATCATGATCGAGTGAGTTTGTTGCAGCTTAAAGGAAATCAAGAGGAAAAACACAGGCACATAGATGTGTACACATACATATCATGCAACATAACACACACACGCACGCACACACACATGCATGCACGCACGCACACGCGTGCACACACACACACGCTGTGTGCTGGTTGGAATGGATGAAAACATTTACTAAACCACATGCGCACGGGGACTGAATGTAAAACAAAAAGCGCGGACACACACGCACTAAAAACACAACTTCATACAACACACACACACACACACACACACACACACAACACACATGTGTATGCATATGTGCGACACAGACACAGACACAGACACACACACACACACACACACACACTTACTTCAGGGGCGGTTGGGTTGGGTTGCTTTTTTTCTTCTGTCCTCTTGCGATCAAGGTTCTGTATCCCCAAAAGCATTTCATAACATCATTAAGGAAATTTTGATCTGAAGGAGCGTATAGTTTATCAGTGAAGCAACGCAATAAGCAGTGAGCAGGATGTCAGTTCTTGATTGCAAAATCTCCCCTGTGGCGATGGGGGGGGGGGGCTGTCAGTATAAACAGCATTCCCACCTTCTGGAAATTCTGTGTTAGGGATTCCCTCTCTTTTTTTCCCCCTCTCTTTGTTTCTGCCATGTTCCTTTTCTTCCTGTCCTTTCCTTCTTGTCTATGTTCTGCCTTCTTGGTCCATTCTCCTGCCTTTTTCCCAGAAAAACTTAAAAGATAACAATTCACTCTCACACCGAAGTTACACTTAACGGCATTGTCACTCCTGTGACAGACAACAGTGGTTGCTGTCTGAGCGTTTGAGAAAGAAGAATAAGATATACAAGCAAATGATAATGCATTCCTGGTGGGGGGCAATCTAAGGGGGGTACTATTTTAGTTTTTGACACTGGACGATCACGAGCTACCATTAACCCTTTTATCACCAGACGTCCCTATCATAAACATCCACTGAGGGAGAGAGGGTGATCAACTTGATAGCAGCCTGTGAGGCTAATGGCAAAAAAAAGAAAGAAAGAAAGAAAGTAAACGAATGAAGGAATAGCCCAGATAAATTACGTATAATGAAGGAAAACTGATAGTATAAATAAATATATATATAGCCGAGTGGTTAAGACATCTCTTGGTCCATGAAGTCATCGGTTCGAATCTCGGCAGCGTCTGGTGGATTAAGGGCGCGAATTTTTAATGATCTCCCAGATCAACTTCAAGTGCAGACCTGCCAGAGCCTTGATTCCCTTCGTGTATATCACACATGCAGAAGATCAAAAACTCACGTTAAAGATTCCAGAAATTCATGTCAGATTTTGGCGAGTTACGAAACACCAACCTACCCAGCATATATCTCTGAAGTTGCCATGCGGCTACCTTTATGGCGCGCAGAAGAAAGGTCGCATACGCAAAACTCTCACCACTGGCGAACCTGGAAGGTGTAGCCCAGGAAGGAAAAAAGAAAACGAAACCCAGAACACATCCAAACGTGACTGTCAACTTCAGCAACCTGATCAACTGAAGGTTCATCATATCTCCTTTTCAACAATTTATCTTATAATTGTGTAATCTCTTTTCCCCAAATTATCCTCCCCACAAAACTACCCCCCCCCCCCCCCCCCCACTTTCCTTGAAAGAGCAGCCCCCCACACACACACAACCACCCTCCCCCCTCACCACACACACAAAACCACCCCCCCCCTCACACACATAAAACCATCAACCCCCCCCCCCCCCACCACCAACCCCCCAGCCCACCCCCCACCCCACCCACATTCGAAAATACATAAATAATCTACCTATCCCATAATTCTTTAGCCAGCAGGTGCATGATGGGAAGATCAGTCAGACGATAGAACCAAAGGGTATAGTAGTAGTAGAAGATTAAAGAGTAGTGGTGGTAGTAAGGGGGTGGGATAGGGTGGGGGGTGGGAGGTTCCTGCCTACTTTTTCTGAAGGCTCTTAAGACTAGATTGGTGGGGTAAACAACGCTTTTGTGTTGTGTGTGTGTGTGTGTGTGTGTGTGTGTGTGTGTGTGTGTGTGTGTGTGTGTGTGTGTGTGTGTGTGTGTGTAGTGGTGTGTGTTGTGTGTCTGTGTCTGTGTGTGTCTGTGTGACAAAGACAGACAGAATTTTGTGTGTATGACCGTTTTCAAGTACCTCGCCACATAGGCAGCCATACTCCGATTCCGGAGGATTTTTTCTCCTGAAAAAAGAAGAGTACAAGCTGTCATGGCTGAAGTACAATCTCAACATAACATGTTAGAGCATAGCAACCTGTAATTAATGTAGGCCACGCGCTTAGCTGACTGGTCACTGACACAGTTTTTGGCCTGGGACACAGAAGGAAGTTTCTCATAGCTGTAACTAAACTGGATTAGTCTTGCTAGTGCCAGATTTCACAAACTTCCTTCTTCGTCATTCAACGCTCAGACAGCAACTACTCTTGTCTATCACATGAGCGAAAATGCGTTGTGCCGCCGTTAAGCGCCTGACAAGTCAGGCCCAGTGCATCCGACTTCGGCGTGGGAGAGAATTGTTATTTTTCAATCTGTTTGGGGGGAAAGGCAGGACCAAGAAGGTAGAAAACAGACAAGGAAAAAAAGGAACAAGGCAGAAACAAGGAGAGGGCTAGAACAGAGGGAATTCCTAGCACAGAATTTCCAGAAAATGGGGATGCTATTTATACTGACAGCACCCCTTCCCTCTCCCCCCCGCATCCCCACGGGGGATTTCCAGAAACGTGACAACGATACGTTGGAAACGGCCTTGCTCACTATAATTCTTTTTTTTTTTTTTTTACCAAATCTAGGTGGAGTTGTTCGTCCACTATATTCTTCTATAATATTCCAGTCTAAACTGAATCCACATCCCCCACCCCACCTCCCTAAAATTAAAAAAGGGTAGTATCTTCTTTCCAAAAGAGATAAAATTCTGACTGCTATCCCGTACAAAGAGGGTGTCACCATAAGAGAAGTACCACTCAGTTTTTGTTGCCTGTATGACTATTTTTCCCTACAACACTGACATTTTTCTACAAAAAATTTTTGGCTAGGAGCAAACCTCTCTTTTGGGGGTGAGGAATCTTTTTCGAGAACATCTCTTAGCTCGGACTCGAACCACCTACTCTCTGGTATGACCTGATCCCCCGTGGGGATGCCGGGGGGCCTATCAGTATAAATAGCATCCCCACATTCTGGAAATTTTGTGCTAGAAATTTCTTCTTTTCTATCACTCTGTTTCTGCCTTGCTCCTTTTCTTCCTCTCACCTCCTCCTTGTCTATTTTCTGCCTTCTTGATCCATTCTCCAGCCTTTTTTTCCCCCCAGAAAGACTGAAAAAATAACAAATCTCTCTTATGTCAAAATCGGATGCGCTGGGCCTGACTTGTCAGGCGCTTAACGGCAGCGTGACGCATTTTCGCTCCTATAACAGACAACAATAGTTGCTGTCTGAGAGTACGGAGCAGAAGAAGAAGTATGACTTGAAGGTTGCAGGGCTCTAACCGCGGAGCCACCCTGACCCTCTACCCGCCCGCCAGTGCTACAGCCCCGAGACGCCAGGGGAGCAATGAAGAGTGCCATTAACTCTTCTGCACTGGAATTCTCCGTATACCACGGCAACGCTCCCCACACCGTTTCTCACTGAGGGCATTCTCACTGATCATGCATGCCCTCTTGATCCTACAGGCAGTTGTTGTTGTTGTAACTGATGATGTTATTGTTGTTGATGATGATGTTGTTGTTGTTGCTGCTGCTATTTCGAATGATTTGTTCGTTTGTTGGTTGGTTTGAACTTTTAGATACCTGCTGTTGTTGTTGATGATGTCTTTCGCTTTATGTCTTTCGTTTCTTAGTTAGTTTGAATTTTCATGCCAACCGAACGTTTTTTTCCGTCCTCGGCTAGGGTTCCGAGGTTCACCAACGGAGAGATTTTACGTATGCGACCCTTCATATCCACCATGAAGGCAGCCGCATTCCGACTTCGGGGATAAGTACTGAGATAATTTTTTCTCTCATCCAGCCCTTGACAGTAAGAGAGAACCGCCCCCCCCCCCCCCCCCCTTTAAAAACAGCCTCAAAAGACCAAATCACCCCCCCCCCCCCTCCACACACACACAGGGTGAGAGAGAGAGAGAAGAGAACGCAACAAGAGTAACAGAGAGACAGACAGCCACCGACAGACAGAAAAACAGAGACAGAGAGAACGGGGTCCATGAGTGCAATGGGAGGCAAAGTGAACAAGCCATCATTCTGCCAAGCAGCAGGAGCATAATAGGCACCTAGACAACAGACAAGCACACCAATAGAGAGGGGAGACTGCAGATTGGGCAAAAAGCAGACGGGGTTAGCCAGAGCGTTGGAAAATGGGGGGGGGGGGGGGGGGAGGTTCCTCCCCCCCCCCCCCCCGCCCCCTCCTTCCCCATGATCTGCCGACTCGATTGGTCATGGATGGGGGTAGATAGGGTTGGGGGACTTTAGTACAAAAGATGATATGATTTTCAGCCTCATCAGCAGGTGTATGCATGCATCCCAGAGTACACTCAGGCCAACAGGCAGAGATTGGAATTCCTCCTCCTCCTCCTCCTTCTACTTCTTCTTCTACGTCTTAGAACGCTCAGACATCAACTATCATTGTCTGTCATAAGAGCGAATATGCGCTGCGCTGCCGTTAAGCGCCTGACAAGTCAGACCCAGCACATCCAACTTCGGCGTATTATCTTTTAAGTCTCTCAGGGGGGAAAAAAGGCAGGAGAATGGACCAAGAAGGCAGAAAATAGACAAGAAGGAGATGACAAGAAGAAAAGGAACTCGGCAGAAACAAAGAGAGTGATAGTAAAAAAGGAACTCCAAGCACAGAATTTCCAGAAGGTGGGGATGCTATTTAAAAAAATTAATTTATACTGACAGGCCCCCGGCATCCCTACAGGGGGAACCCAGAAATCAGTAACAAGATTAGCACGAGACTGCACATGGCAGTCCACTCCCAAGTCTTCACAGCAACTGATTCTGATTCAACTCGGTATGCGGCATGGAACCAGAACGGAGGAGGCCCAGCCTCTACAAACACTGAGCAGTACGCCAGTCCTGTAAACAGCTTGAGGCGATCTGGATTCCAAGCCAAGATCTTCGTCATAAAGGCTGGATGGAGCCAGGGGGTTTGTAGACGCAATTGTCAACGACCTCATGAAACTCTCACAATTTCTAAAAAGGATCGGAATCCTATAAGCAACGGCAGAGCCAACCAAGAGTATAGCGGCTGGTTCATGCCAAAGAGGAACAAAAGCGAACTTCAAAAGGGTTAAAATCCTCACTACTACCCTAACAACTGGAGAAAAAGATGGGAAGACGACGTCAGAGAGTAGACTGACCGGCCTTGAGTGGAACGACTTGCTACAGAAAAAAGAAAACCGCGAGGAGTGGAGGAAGCTGGCTGCAACATGTTCTGTGGTGCCCCAACGGTCTGTACTAGGCTATGGGATAGGTGAAGGTGAGGTGTGAGAACAACAGGTGTCTGGGTGACTCAGTAAGTTGACTTCACAGGCACTTGAACTCGCAGCGTTGGATTCTAACAGGATCAAAGACGGATACATCATGATCATTAACCAGACCCCCCAGAACAGAAACCAGATCAGATACAGACCCAGCACAGGAAGACATCATGAGTAAGATAGAGCCAGACACCAGAG
>CM054145.1:3567811-3572811 GCA_028751875.1 Rapana venosa
CTCTCCCTCGCTGCTTTACCTTCCCTGACCCTAAAGAGGGCAGGTACCCATTTACAGCTGGGTGAAGTGGGGGAACTGTACTGAAGCCAAGGCGCAACAATGGTCACCCATCTACTTGGTAAATACGCTAAATGCTACTTAACCTTAGCGCGCGCGCACACACAGACACACACAAACTCCTCCACTACCATCACCACTCCTACACACACACGCGCGCGCGCGCACGCACGCAAGCACGTACCGTCACCCCCCCCCCCCCCCCCCACCCACCCACCCACCCCCAACACACGCGCGCGCGCGCGCTCACCCACCCACCTACAGACACCCATCCATTCACACACACCCCTCCACTTACCCCCCCTAAACACACACACACCACACACACCTGACTGTAAACAGGAGAGGAAAAGAGAACAACTGCAACTCATTAGCAAAATCATTCCCCGTCCCTCACTTCCATAGTTAGCCACCTCCACACGGTAAAAGCAACAGCGACCCTGATTGTTTTGGGGTCAAACGGTCAGTACAGGAGTGGACTTCAAGGAATCCCCCCCCCCCCCGCCCCCTCCAGAAGGAGAAGGGGGAGGGATAATGTATGATTGTGGGGGAAGGGGGGAACGGCAGAGGAGGAGGAGAGGGGATCAGTGTAGGAACCAGACTAACCCCCTAGGTGGATTGGACCTTTAGAAATGACGTGACCGTGGGGATTAATAAGAGAGAAGTAGCAGTAGAGACGTAGAGTAGTGTGTCTGTGTGTGTGCACGCGCGTGCGCGTGTGTGTGTGGTGGCCGCGCCGTGTGTGTGTGTGTGTGTGTGGGTGTGGGGGGGGGGGGTTAAGTTGTGTGTTCGGAGGGGGGGGGGGGGCGGTTAATCTCTGTGTGTGTTTGTGTGTTGTGCATGTGTGTTTGGGGGTAGAGGGGGTTAATCTGTGTGTGTGTGTTGGGGTAAGGGAGGGGGTCGATGTTTGGTTTGTTGAATGTATGTGTGTGTGATGTGTGTGTGTGTGTGTTTATGTGTGTGTGTGGGTGTGTGTGTGTTGTGTGTGTGTGTGTAAGAGAGAGAGAGAGAGAGAGAGAGAGAGAGAGAGAGAGAGATGAGAGAGAGAGAGAGAGAGGAGATGGAAAGGAGGGGAAAGGGGGAGATATGGGGGACGAGCGATGGGTGGAGGAGAGAAAACAAAAGCTCAGATAGAGACAAACTCACACAGACAGACAGACAGACAGACAGACAGACAGAGAGGATGAGGAGTAGGATCCTACAAGGTAGGGAGGGGGGGGGGGGGGTCAAAGGCTAGATGGGTGGGAAGTGACAGACTGACAGACAGCTATTAAATGAGACTGTTGCCATGAAATTTGGCTTGGTGGATGTTTAGTCTGAGAAATTCTTATCTCATTTCATGTTTATAGCCTACCAACCACGAAGGCCATATCAGGGCTGTCACCTTATATCAATTTCGGCAGCTTCAATAACATTCACCTCAACTTCAACATCAAGACCACCTACTTCCTTCAAACATCCAACATCGTTAATCTTGGGGGATAAAGACTACATTAAACGACAAAATACCGTAATTATTTCATTCCTCAAGGCTGATATACCAGGCTGTGCTGAGGACGCCAGCCATTCCGCTTCATCCATCATCCCCAGGTTACAAAAAAAAAAAACGTTAAAACTGCATACTGAACGCTTTAAAGTACAAAAAAATACATGCCACACGGGCAAATACCACTGCAGAATGGACATCCTGTGCCCATCCCAGTGTTTAAATATCACTACCTGGTCACCAGAACACAACAATGCAGGCAAAATGTCGTCTGATAAAAAAAACATCAGACAGTCTAAAGATCTGCTCAAAAACGGCGGGATAATGTACTGGGAAGGCAGAAAATAAGCAAGAGAGACGATAGATGGAAAAAAAAGACAGAAAAAAGTGAGTGATAGAAAAGAGGAAATTTCTTGCACATTTTCCAGAAGGTTGGGATGTTATTTATACTGAAAGATCCCCAGCATCCTCTCTGATTCTCTCTATTTGTATCCCTGTTTTTGTGTTTGTCTTTCTGTTTGCTTCTGCCTGTAAGTCTGTCAGTCTGCCCCCCACCCCTCTCTCTCTCTCTCTCTCTCTCTCTCTTCCCTCTCCCTTCCTCACTCTCCCTCTCCCCGCTTGTGTGTGTGTGTGTGTGTGTGTGTGTGTGTGTGTGTGTGTGTTGTGAATGTGTGTGTGTAGGGGTGTTGCTGTTGTTGCTTCAATTTTATGTCTGTTCACGTAAAGTGATATTACACGTTGGTACGTACGTGTGTACGTGTGTGTGCATGCGCGCGCGCGCGCGCGTGTGTGCATGCGTGTGTTCATCCATGCGTACGTGCGTGTGTTTGTCGGTGCGTACGAGCGTATGGCGTATGTGTGTGCGTAGGTAAGTGTATGTGCGTGTGTATGTGCATGCGTACGTGCGTCTATGCTTGTGTGTGTATGTATGTGTGCGTGCGTGCATATGTGCGTGCACGCGTGCGCGCATGTGTGTATGCAACCAGCCAAATAAAAATCAAAAACAAAGAAGCAAAACACAAGCCAAGCTTTTTCTTCAAAACAGAGCAGAACAGGAAGAGAAAAAAAGAAAAAAAAAGCTGCCACAAGTAAATACTTCTCCGATTACTTCAACACAATTACCCCCCTAATCCAAGACTAACTCCCAGCTAGTTACTGACTAGAAAAGTTACCACTTGAATTAAGCAGCCAGTGGGCCTAAGAATTTTGCCCCGGGGGTTAAAATGTGGGTGAGGGGTCAAGGGGTCGGTAGGGGGCCAAAGTAAATCCCCACAGCCAGTGTACTACTGTGTGGTTTCTGTTTGCCCGAAAAACAAGTTTGTCAACACAGCATTGGTTTCAAGCGTGGGAGAGAATAGTTATCTGTCAAGTCTTTGTGGCGAAAAACAAAAGGCAAGAGAATGGACCAAGAAGGAAGAAAATAAGACAAGAAGGAGGTGACAGAAAAGAAACAGGAACAAGGTAGAAAAAAAAAAGAAAAAGAAATGAGGGAATTCCTAGCACAGAATTTCCTAAAAAGTGGGGGGTTATTTATACTGGCAGGCCCCTGGCTTTCCCTCGGGGGAGTTTTGCGATAATCATTACCAATTCTTCACCACCACCACCGCCACCATCATTACCACCGCCACCACCACCGCAATCACCACCACCACCGTCATTACCACCGCCACCACCACCGCAATCACCACCGCAACCACCACCGTCATAATAATAATAATAATAATGTATGGAATTTATATAGCGCTGAATCTTGTAAAGCAACAAATCAAAGCGCTCAGATTTTATTTCATACCACTTTAAGTCACGGCAGATTTCTCTCCGTGAAATTCGGGCTGCTCTCCCCGGGGAGAGCGGGAGAACGCGTCGCCACTTAGCGCTGCGCCACCCTTTCACCCTTTTTTTTTTTTTTCTGCAGCTGTATTTGTTTCCCTATCAGAGTGGCTTTTTTCTAAGAATTTTGCCAGGGACAATTCTCTTGTTGCCGTGGGGTTTTTTTTACGTGCGCTAAATAATTACGTGTAACACACGGGACCTCGGTTTATCGTCTCATCCGAAAGACTAGCGCCCAGACCACCACTCATGGTCTAATGGATGGGGGAAAAATTTCCGGTCCAAACGGGGTACGAACCGCCGCACACTTCAGACCCGGACTTTTCGCTTTCTAGACAGGCGCGTTACCTCTAGACCACCGATCGCAACCATTATCAACACCACAACAAAAAACAATCACCATCACGACCATAAACACATTCCGCTGTGCACAACACCTACAGAAGCAACAGCAGCAACAAATTCATCATCAACGACTGCAGTAACAACAGCAGCAACAGTACCGACAGAAGAAGCAGTAGTAATAACTACGGCAATAGTAGGCCCAAAGCGGTAGCAAGAGAAGGAGGAGGAGGAGGGAGGAAGAGGAGGAAGAGGAGAAGAATTGCGAAGTAACAGAACTGCAAAAATGAAGAACAAGAAGAAGATCAAGAAAGAAAGAACGATATAAAGAAAGAAAGAACACAAAATACAAGACAAGAAAAAAAGATCAAGAAGAAGGAGAAAGAAAGAGGGGAGATTGGGGGGGGGGGGGGGGGGGGGGGGGGAGGGAGGGAGGGAGAGAGGAGAGAGAGAGAGAAGAGATGGAGAGAGAGAGAGAGAGAGGAATGAGAGAGAGAGAGAGAGAGAGAGGAGATCAACATCACAAAGAAAGAAGAAGAAAAAGAAGACAGAGAACCGAAAGTAGAATAAGTGTAGAAGAATAAGAAGAGCACAATCACCATCATCACACACACCACAACCACCAACCACAAACAACCACCACCACCCCGACCACCCCCGAACCACCATCATCACACCCCCAACCCCACCCACAACAATCCCGAACCACAAACCCATCACACTCACAACCGCCCAGCATCCCAACTCACCCGACTTGCCCACGCCTTTGGATCCCAAGACAGCGATGTTGACCTCCCTGCCCCCGTGGCTGCCCCCGCTGCCGATGCTGCTGCTGCTGCTGTTGGTGCTGCTGCTGCCCCCGTTGCTCAGGCGTAGGTGGGCGCCCAAGTCCATCCCCTCCCGTCCCGACGATCGCCGCATCCAGCGCCACTCTTTTGTAATGTCTTTTGTGTGTGTGTGTGTGGAGGAGTTGATTAGAAGGTAGTGGTGGTGGTGGTGGATTCTTTTTGGAGGGTTAGTCGAGGTTTTTGGTTGGGGGTGGGTGGGTGGTGAGATGTTTGTGTTGTTGTTTTTGTTGTTGTTGGCGGTGGTCCTGCTGCTGTTGTTGTTGTTGCTCTTCTTCTTCTCTCTTTCTTCTTCTTCTCCTTCTCCTCCTCTTAAAGATGTTGCTGCTCTAGTTGTTTTTCGTCTTCTGCTTCTCCTATTCCTCCTTCTTCTACTCTTCTTTTCCTCCTCTTCCTTTTTCTTCTACTCCTTCTTGTATTCTTCTTGGCCTCCTCCTTCT
>CM054145.1:3575311-3645311 GCA_028751875.1 Rapana venosa
GAGAGAGAGAGGGGGAGAGAGAGAGAGAGAGAGAGAGAGAGAGAGAGAGAGAGAGAGAGAGAGAGAGAGAGAGAGAGAGAGAGAGAGAGAGAGAGAAAGGACATACAACTTTCGAACATACAGTTATAACTACAAGTATAAGCAACAAACTCATCTGGAAAGAAAAAGAAGCAGACGTAGGGGCTACAACAGGGAATGCAGCAGACACTGACTACTCAAACATCCAGTACTCATACAGCGCAGCAGTTCAGAAACAATGGGCTCTACCACATTCAACAAACACTACCTGAAGAGAGTTCACTGTGCACAGTGTCCTAATGACTCCTCAAGGAGGCAAGAAGTCAGTAATAATAATGATAATAATAATAATACTGAGAAGAAGAGGAAGAAAAAGAAAAAGAAGGAGTAGAAGAGGAGGAGGAGAAGGAAGAGAAGAAAGAGAAGAAGAGGAGAAAGTGAAGAAGAAGAAGAAGAAGAAGAATGGTGATGATGATAATGAATACGATAATAAATACAAATACGATGATGATATGATGATGATGATGATGATAACGATACTACTACTACTACTGTTACTGCTGCTGCTGATAATAATAATAATAATATAATAATAATAATAATAATAGCAACAACAACTACTACTCTTACTTATCCCGGTTCTTAAACGGTCAC
Organism: Rapana venosa; assembly: GCA_028751875.1. Taxonomy (NCBI): domain Eukaryota; kingdom Metazoa; phylum Mollusca; class Gastropoda; order Neogastropoda; family Muricidae; genus Rapana; species Rapana venosa. Next base: position 3,575,984 of record CM054145.1, read on the forward strand.
ATCTTTCACACCCTAAAAACACAATTAATTTACACACTTACTTTTTTTAAAAACTGATAACCTCACCAAAAACCAGCAACACCACCTGCATTCACAAAACACGATCACACACACACACACACACACACACACACACACACACACACACACACACACACAAAAGTCCTTCGGATGAGGCTATAAACCGAGGTCCCGTGTTCGAACGCACACAGAACATCTTGCACACACGTTAAAACCCGTTCTGCTTTTCCGAAGAGTAAGCCACTGTAAGCCGTGGGAACAGATAACAGAATTTACAAAGCCGCATACACACAGGGACTGGATGTAAAAAAAAAAAAGCACACTAGTGCTCATTCCATTATCCTCAAAATAAAAGAATAAATAAATAAATAAAAATTGATTAAATAAAATAAAAGAGTAAATAAATAAATCAAATTAACATACAAACCCAAACCCACACTATTTCCCAACCGTCGGCAATAAAAAACAAAACCGAAAATAATTCCTGAAGTCGAAATACGGCTACCTTCAAGGTGGAAAAAAACAAAAAACAAACAGGGTCGCATACACCAAAAATCTCACAATTGATGAACCTCGAAGCTCTAACCGAGGAACCGGGGATAAAAAACATAAACGAAAATAACAAAAGAAAAACACGCACACACACACACACAAATTGCCACCATCACACACAAAAGAACAGCAGAAGAGAGAAAGCGAAATGTTACACTACCAACCGCACACACTAGACTTGGGGAGTCTTCACTGGCTACACATCACAGCACAGACTGACGCTGAATCTGTTTTTGCGTGAAGGAAAGATAGTGAGGGAGGGTGGAAAGGGGAGGAGAGGGGGAGGGGGGGGGGGGAGAAAGAGAGAAGGTGAAAGGATTATTAGAGATGGGGGAGGTTGGAGAGAGGTAAAAGCAAAGCCTGTGTGTGTGAAAGCAAGAGGAGAGAGAGGAGAGAGAGAGAGAGAGAGAGAGAGAGAGAGAGAGAGAGAGAGAGAGAGAGAGAGAGAGGAGAGAGAGAGATTCACATTATACTGTAGATAGTTGTGTGTGATGTGTGCGTGTGCGCGCGCGTCGGCGCGTGTATGTTTGTGCATGTGTCTGTGCTATAATGTGTGGGGAGAGATGAGAAGAGAGAGAGAGAGAGATAGAGATAGAGAGAGAGAATATAGATATTATATCGAGGGTAAATGGATTTTTTTTTAAAAAGCAACTTAATAACTTCATCCCCAACACCCGCCCTTTTGCAATCACAAAGTATATCACCTACACACACACACACACACAAAACCAATAACGTAGGTGATAAGTTACGATATCTAGCTAAAGAGTCATTAAGAATAAATTTTTCAAAAATATGCGTAATGATATATTTTTTGCATGCTTTGTCTTCCCCCTCCCCCCCCCCCCCCCCCCCCCCCCCCCCCCCCCCCCTCTCTCTCCTGGGACCACTCGATGTAACTTTAAACCACCATTCCACACACACACACACCTTCACAACTGCGCAGCACTAGCAACACAAATGAATAAAGAGATGAATGAATAAAAAGATAAACAAACAGTGTACATAAATAGAATGAAAAATTAAAGTTGTCGAGGAATACAGCACACAAACTGGGGTTTTCCTCCTATCTCAACTGCCCAAAGTCTGCATATGAAAAAAAAACCTCCTTTTTCTTTGGGTTTTTTCTTTTGTTGTTGTTTTGTTTTGGGTTGTTGTTTTAATTTCTTGCATGTCCACGAAGCAGAGCAATGCCTGTGTGATACACCAAATTTCTTCTTTTTAAAAATAAAAGAGAAAGAAAAAGACCTGGCGAAATTTGCCTGTGATGCGCAGTTTTATAGGCTCTGTCTGGTTCACAATTACCTCCCTGTTGCTTTCAGTGGGCTGTTCTATTATTTCCCATCCCAGCCTGCTCTCTTCTCTCTCTCTCTCTCTCTCTCTCTCTCTCTCTCTCTCTCTCTGCGTGCGTGCGTGTGTGTGTGTGTGCGCGCGCGTGTGTGTGTGCACTGAAAGAGGTAGTCAGAGACTCAGAAGATCTAGAAAGATTGGGGAAAGGGGGGGGGGGGGGGGGGGGGGGGGGGGGGGGGCAGGGAAGATATGCTGAAGGACAACAACAAGAAGGAAGATAAAGAAAGAGGGAAAAACGAAAGGAAGGAAGGAAGGAAGGAAGAAAGAAAGAAAGAAGAAAGAAAGAAAGAAAGAAAGAAGAAAGAAAGAAGAGAGAGAGAGAGAGAGAGAGAGAGAGAGAGAGAGAGAGAGAGAGAGAGAAGAGAGAGAGAGAGAGAGAGAGAGAGAAGAAAGAAAGAAAGAACGGAACAAAAAAGAAGGGAGGAGGAAAGAAGGAATAAATTGAAGCAAGGAAGACAGAAAGAAAAGAAGAAAAACCAGAAGAAAGCAGGGCAAGGAGGAGGGAACAGAAAGAAAAGACAAGGAGGAGTAGGAGGAAGAGAAAGAATGGAGGGCACAGCGGAAAAGAATGAGTAGGAGTTGAAAGGAAGAACAAGAACAAGAACAAGAAAGACGAAGACGACGACGATAATGATGGTGATGATGATAAACTGTATCAAAACAGGCAAAGTAAATATTGTGAAGGAGAGGAGGCGATGGTTAATGTAAAGAAGAAGTAGGGGGAGAGGGGGGGGGAGGAGTCAAACAAAACCCAAAAAAAGCTGCAAGAAAAAAGAGCAGGTAATAAGAAGAGAGATAGTGAGAAGACATGCAGAAATGTAACGTGATTTCTGAAGAAAGCGAGGCAGAAAAAAAATCCCAACAAACTAACCATCAACTAACAGAAACAATGAACTTTGGAGACTGTGTGTACAAAAACGTATGTACAGCCACATAATTATTATACACACACATGATACAAACTATTGCATTTATATGAGCTGCAGGGTTTTTTTCAAACACAAAGGCTTTTAACCAAAAAGTTAGCATTGGAGCAATACTGCTCCTTTTAAAAGCAAATCTGACTGGCTTTACTCTCATACTATACATTATAGCCTGTCTCAAACGTAGTTTATTTTCTGACATGTGTATCTGACTTTTATATTTCGTGCTTGAATAATGTTATACTTTAGTCAAGAGTTTTGGAACTATTATGAGCTGAGTTCTCTCTCTCCTTCCGCCCCCCCCCCCCCCCCCCCCCCCCCCAAATTTACAAAATAAACTGACAAAATCTACTTCCTCTTTATAGTTCTTTTCCATAAGCCAAATAGTCCGCCTACGAAGAAGTGCTAGATCTAAGCAAAACAGAAAACCCACCTTTATTTATTTTAAGCATGGGTGAGGCTACTTCTTCAGAAACGCATATGGCACATGGTTTATTTAGCTGCTTTGCTTTTTTTCCTGCTTTTTTTCCTAAATGCCAGTGTCAGTGTATGCTAAGAACATGAGCTCCATGACCCAGTTCTACCCAGCAATAATGACGTTGCAGACGGCAGGGGAGGGCACTGTGTTATGTAGGTCAGATCTATTTTTAAGTTTCTTTCGGCAGTACCTGTCACTTTCGACAACCGTTTCCTTAGTTCTGCATGACATAAAAATAATGAACTAATGATGAAATGCGGGGGGCTCGGCTTGCTCTGAGCACCTACCACAATAAATAATGCTTCTTAACTACGCTACAGGCAAGTTTGGAGTGGCACTTACTGGCTTGAACAGACGACTGAAAATACCAATAGGGAATAGCCAGGCTTCACCAAAAAATGGATTTTAGTGCAAATTGTCTGAATAAGCTAAAGACACATACGAACAAAGAAATTAATAATGACAGCAGTACTTACCCTGAAAGCTCAGATAACAGCCTTGCTGCTATATAAGCAAGCAGGCAGATATAACCAGCTAATAGTCGAATGGGGGTAGACTTTTTTTTGAGTAGACAAGCAAAAGTTTGTCTACCAATTAAGAACTTAGCCAGATTGGAACCCACTTCCAATGGAGATGCTGGATTTCAGCTTAGCGCTCCGAAAATCTAGGATGTGAAAATTCGCAAACGTTTTTCTTAACCATCGATTTTCCAAAATCGTATTTTATTCATTAAGCAGCCCGTGGATTGATTTATATCAATACATGCCATTACTTTTATACATTTAAAAGCAGCAAACGCTAAGAAACTGAAAAAATCCCTTCAGTTTTACTCCCTTCTTATGAACTGGCTGACTCGCTTTCTGTTGCTGTTGTTGGGCCTAGGAATCACCCAAAAAACACACTCCTGCCTCGCTCATCCAAGCTGGGAATTACTGCGACACCTTAAGCATATCTGAATAACAAATGTTAAATGTATGGCTGTTTTTAAGTACCTTACCATACAGGTAGCTGCAAATGGGTACCTGCCTCTTTAGGGTCAGGGAAGGTAAAGTAGTGAGGGAGAGATGGGCGCCGCCCTCAATATGTTGACCCCTAGATAAGTGAGTCTCTGACGCCTCGCTCCCCTACGACCTTATAGGTTATGGGACTCCTTTACCTTCCTTTACCATAAGGTAGCCATGCTCCAGCTTCAGAAGTCCTTTTTCTCCGTTAATGGAGATTACATGTTGCTGGTTAAGAGCTTGTCTTGACTAAAGACAATCTCAACCTAACATTTTAAAGCATAACAATAATTAATTCTAAGGTAGACCTAGGCACCTTGCTTTACAACGCTTTTGGTTTGGGCCAAACTTGCCATGGCGGTGTTTAGGGAGACTACAGATAGCTGGTGGAGTATGACTGAAGATGACGATGATGATAATGTAAGCAGAAGGTCTATATCACTGGCACAAACGTTCATGAAAGGCGAGTTAAAAATGAATGAGGCTATAACCGCGGTCCCGTGTGCGAACGCAAGCAGAACATCTAAACGTTAAAACCCTTTCGCTTTTCGGACTAGGCCCATGTGGGAACGGATGACAAAATTTACAAAACTGCATACACACGGGGACTAGATGTAAAAACGCACATGAGTGCTTATTCCATTATTCTAGAAATAAAAAAATTTTTAAAAAGAAAAAAAATGTTATGCTACATTGTAAAGGGTATCAAGAATGTATATCAGCTTCAGCTTTCGAAGCAAAAGGCTGTTTAATTGTGCAACAATGGGGATGACCCTCGACTGTATGTGGTCTAAATCTCCCTAATTAAGCTAATAGCAAACTTGTCTGAACCCTGTAAATGTTGGAAGGAGGGCTTTTGTCCCACGAAATAATTTTATAGTCATCAAAACACGCCAGTCTACTCGGCACTGTGTTTCCTGAAGCGTGTGTATGCCACATAAATCATCAGTCATCGCCCTTTCTGAAGCTGAATTCTGTGTGTGTGTGTGTGTGTGTGTGTGTGTTTGTGTGTGTGTGTGCGTGCGTGCGTGCGTGCGTCTCTCTCTCTCTCTCTCTCACACATATATATGTATATATATCTAGAGAGAGAGAGAGAGTGTGGTAGAGTTTTTGTGGTGGGGTGTGTGTCGTGTGTGTGTGTGTGTTGTGGTGTGTGTGTGTGTCTGTGAGTGCCATGCATTAATCTGGTCCTCATCAGTAACATTGTTATGTATATTGTATTTAGTGTGGAGAGATGTGTGTGTGTGTGCGATACTTGCATTGTATTGCAACGCGCACGCGCTGTCGTGTATGTGTGTGTAGTGTCATGTGTGTGCTGTGTGTGTTGTGGAGTGTGTAGTGTGTGTACATGAATGAGTGCACATGCATTAAGAATATGAGTAAGCCTCAATCAGTATACAGTGTGTGTGCATGTGCATATGTGTGTGTGTGTGTGTGTGCATACGAGTGTGTGTGTGACTGCGCACACTCACTTGCATGTGTATCTGCAAGGTGTATACACAAGCCTCCATTAGTATACCGTGTATGTTGTGTGTGTGTGTGTGCGTGTGCGCGTGCGTGCGTGTGTGTATGTGTGCGTGTGTATGTGTGCGCGTGCACATGCACACGCACTTACAAATGTACAAAGAACATGGACAAGCCTCTATCCGTGTACATTTTATGAGCGCATGTGCTACAGCCATACATATATATAAGCACAGACATGTATCAAATTGGCTGTCTAAAAAATGCGTGGGTAGGTGAGTGCACGGATGTTATGCCAGCGCATTCACGTTAAGGGTAAGCATGCAGGCATGCATAGGTATGCCCATGCTGTTTGATATTTCTCATGTGGCTGATGCGAAGATGTATATTCTATAGACTGCATCTGATTGAACAGGCGCATGGGTAGGTGCAACTATGTGGCTTAATTAAAAGCAGCTGCACTTACTACCTTTCTGCAAGCTTCAGTGTCTCATTCTGCGCGCTATCAAAACAAACACCTCACAACACCTTTGCTCTCTCTCTCTCACTGTGACAAAGGGATTGGTTGAGCACTCGCATATAAAGTTATCACTGAGCTGTGACAAATGAAATCCGGGAATAACGGGAAGAAAGAAAGAAGGTCGTGAACAAACAAAGCCGTTAATCAAAACAAAGTCATCAAATAATATAAGAAACAGGGTTATCAACCGTATAAACAACCCAACCCAAAGTCATAAACCCTTTTTCAATTTGCCGAGGCCAAAACTGCAAAAACTGTGTGAGTTATTCATGTAGGCCTACATTACACTACAGTATTATGTTGTCAAATATTCTGTGGAGATTACCTTCAGCCAAAACAAGCTCTTCACATAACAAAATGCACTCCCCTATTATAGCAGAACAAAATTTCAGGATTAATATTGTTATGTACCTATACAAATCACAACGACACATAATAAGCAAAAGTCCCATCTTCATTACTGCATATTTGTTCTAAATTTTTCTCATAGATGTACCCCCTCCCCCACCTTTCTGTCCCCCATTCTGCCTCCAATACTGTTACAATAAAATAAAAATTATTCTAAGTCACTGTTGTGAAACATGGGGAACAAGGGTATCTCAATGTCCATCGCTAGTTGCTTCCTTTTACCAACTTGGAAAGCAGGTTTTCAGTGGGCCAGCAAATGGAGAGTGTACAGTTGTTTTCAGTGCGTATGATGCACGCACGCACGCTTGCATGCGCACGTGTGCGCACACACACACAGACACACACACACACAAACACATTGCCCTCCCACACACATTCAAACACACTGAAAAAAATGAAAAAAACTTCAGGAGCAACTTTTATTAAGAAAAATATCAGAAAATATTCAACAAATATATAGACTTTAGCAACAACAAAATGGTGGATTTCATTTTGAATACAGTTATTACAAAAACTAATGTAATAACTGAACTTTGCAATAAATATCTTTATCACATCTCTTCAGATTCTAATTCACAGCATTATGTCACGAGAAACATCCCCCCCCACAACAACAAAAAATCCCCTATTTTTTTTCATTGTAAACAGAACAAAAGAAAACAATACTGAAATATTTCTTTACAGATAACTATAGACATTTTACTGTAAACATAGAGGTAGATGCACACTTAAAAGAATTTATCAAAACCAACATACAACTATGAACAGAGAAAAGGAAAAAAGTGGAAGACTTTTTCAACAATGGCTATGTAAAAAAGACAGAAAATGATTAATCTATAGACAAAGGCTGGAGGTCTTCTTCATCAAAATCAACAGGACTGATAATGAACGCAAACACAATTTGCTGAAACTGGAAAATCTAAAAATAAACATTTGTCTGAAAAGTTATCAAACAAAGAAAGAGAAACATTCTTTTAAACAACTTTTAACACTTTCAATCAAAACTGTCAGGAAAAGCTTTTTCTTCAGATCTCTAACTCCTCGATTTTTTCCCCTATTCAGATCACAAGGAACAAGATGACGTAAACGCAATTAATTTTCCAACAAAATGGGAACTTAACAAGTTTTGATTTGATAATACAATTCACTGATTTGAAGAATGTGTTAAAATATTTTGATTTCCATATCACAGAATAAATTGGTGTGCATCCCACAAACAACTTTCAATCAAATGATTTATCTTGTAATTAATTAAATCTTTTCATCTCAAATCATTTACGAGACAGCTGAACGGCAGTTCAAGATCACCATAAAAAAAAATCAAAATGGAATGTCTATCAAATTTCACAGTTCAACTCGTAACTGTGTACACGATTGTTTTCCAAAAATAAAATATCAATTCAAAATGCAAGGTGTATACAAAATATCAAGAAATCATGGCAGAATTAGAGCCAAACCAACAATAACAACAGTATCAAAACAGCAGTGAAATTATCTTATGCGTCATTTGTAAAAAGATTCATCTTAGCAACACAAACTGTAAGTGCTGAAAAACACAGATTACATAAGATTGCAGAAAGAATATAAGATTGCAGAAAGAAAAACAATCAAGAAAAATACTGCAGTCCCATAAAATGCAAATGGCCTCTTCTGTTAATGAATCACTTGTGTGCGTAGATAATCAAAGAATTATAAGATTATACAGTACCTGAGTACTTTTCCTGATGGCCTGCATCCATGAGATTCCGAATTGCAAAAGTTTCTGATAACAAATAGGATTTTTCTTAATATGCTTTTTCATTGAAGTTATGACATTTTTTAGATAACAACGTAAAATGTGTGTGTTGGTACTGATAATATTTTTGAAGTTATATGCAGTTAGGTTTATTCTCCTTTTAAATATATTTGTAACCCTCCATACCCATAAAGGGATTAAAGGAATCAAATCTTGACAAAAATCTTGAAATCTGTGTGTGTGCGTGTGTATGTGTGTGTGCCTATGTGCGTGCGTGCATGCGTGTGAATGTGCATGTGTGTGTGTGTGTGTGGTGTTACCTACACAGTGTTAATACAGGAACATCTCCTCGTTGCACTGTTTTCAAGCTCAAAGCACTTTGGTTTACATGATTCACTCTTTCCACCCACAACATAAAAAGATTCCATTGGATAAAAAAACAACCCAAAAACAAACAAACAAAAACTGTCCAGAGGTTAGTTGGCATTTAGTTTTACGATTGGAGTTTTTAAAAAAAATTTTCTCCACCAAACAGGTTTGTTAAAATAAAGGTTTTCCAGCCCACAATGATACGCCTACTGGTAATAGTGTAATAGATCCTGAGGCCACTTAAACAAACTTGTTTTGATTCTTTCTCACTCAAATACTGCTATAGCATCCCCACCTTCTGGAAATTCAGTGCGAGGAATTCCCTCTTTTCTGTCCCTCTCTTTCTTTTAATTCGTTCCTTTTCTTCCCGTCACCTCCTTCTCGTCTATTTTCTGCCATCTTGGTCCATTCCCCTGCCTTTTTTCTAGAAAGATTAAAAAGATAATTCTCTCGGATACCAAAGTTGGATGCGCTGGGCCTGACTTCTCAGGTGCTTAACGGCAGCGCAGCACATTTTTGCTCATGTGACAGACAACAATAGTTGCTGCCTGAGCGTTGACAAAGAAGAGGTTTGGAATCAAAGATCCAACGGAGTGAATCAAAGTGAAACATCTTCATTAATTATGCGTACATGTTTTGATTGAATTATCACATCCCAACCCAGCAAGTTATAATCTACAGTGTATAAAGGTTGAGGAGAGCCTTTCGTTGGTTAGGTACTGAAGCCAAGACTGCTATCTACTACAGAATTAGATAAGTGCTAAAACTGGTTAATTGTCAACAAGTAAATCTCAAAACAAAAAAGTGGCTGATCTCACTTTTATGGGTGAAAATAACCCCTCTCATATCTCAAATAGGGAAAATGGAATTTGGTTAGTTTTAGTTAGTTACCCCTCAGCAAAAAAAAAAAAGAATGTGGCAAATTTCTTGTATCTCTGTATCAGGGAGATTAAAAGCTTTCTCTATTCATGACGGTCTGCAAGAAGATCTTCCAAGCTTCGCAAAATTTTTACCAGAACTTCATCTTCAGAGTTAGAAACGGACTCAGATTGCTTTTTATGCTTATAACTTTGCGATTTCTTAATGGCAGTGATCACATTCTCTTTCTTTCTGATATCAGATTTTTCTTCTTTGAAGGTTCGTTTCTCATACTTCTGTCGTTCTTCATGAACAAGTAACTTGGTCAGTCGTTCTGCAAGGTTATCGATGTTGCTGTCAAAGCCTTCATCATTTTCTTTAGTACGCTTGTTCTGTCGTTTAGTCGCTTTGGCTCTTTTCACCTGGACGTTGCGAGCGCTCTCTGTCTCGTTCCTCTTAATCCTTGCCACGATCTCTTGCGATGGATGATACGCCGACATTTTTGTCGGCTTAGCGGAGAAATCCCTCCCGTATCGCTCTCCTGAACTGCCGTACAAAATCAAACTCCACTCTTGTAAAAATCCGCTTTTCTGTTCATCCGAAGAATCCAGTATCGTGGTTAATTCTGAAAAAGGGGGCGCTGATTGCTTCTGAGGTTTGTCGTAAATTTCTAGCTGCCACGTGCCGCGAGGATTTTCGTCCCAGGAATGAACCGTCATGAAGGTGAACTCCCACTGACCTTTGAACTCATCCAGAGGTCTCCGAGACAGCAATTCCGAGCGAGTACCGGAAGGCGAAGTGAGGAAGACTTGAATGTCGCCGCGACGTCGAGTGTTCATTTTCAGAGTGACCTGCACATGCTCCAGCCGCTGGATCCACTTGGAGTTGTCTCCCTTGCAAGCATCGATAGACATTTTCTCCCGGATGACTCCGCCATAGGCAATTTTCCTGTGACAGTTCAAACCACAGATAAGTTCCATGCTGAGTGGGGGAGTAACATTTGTTAGTGGGGCACACTGTATTAGTTCATTGGATGGATGGACTGACTTATTAATCTACTGAAAACTAAATTTTTACTGGAGCTCAATGTAATGTGTTTATCATACATACATACATGCAGACAGACAGACATACATGCAGACAGACAGACAGACAGACATACATACATGCAGACAGACAGACAGACATACATACATACATGCAGACATACATACATACATACATACATGCAGACATACATACATACATACACACACACACACATACATACATACATATATTACACACACATACATGCAACACGATACTACCTACTTCCTACATCATACCACATACATGCATACACACCTACATGCATACATACAAGCATAAATACATACATATCGCACACCTACACAAATACATACACACATAAAATGAACTAGAACAACTCAATCAATCAATCCATCAAATCAATAAAACAAACCAAAAAACCCAAAACCAAACACCCACAACTCCCACCAAAACAAGCACTCATCAATCAATCAAATCAAATCAACAAAGCCCAAACCCCCTAAAACATCCACAACCACCCCCAAAAAAACCCAAAGAAACCAACAACCAACAACAACCAAACAAACCCCAACAACAACAAAAAACCCCCCAAAACCCCACCACAAGCAACAAGCCACCACTCACACAGGGTTCTGGCGATGGTACCGACACGTGTGCTGCTGCGGGACGTTGCGCCAGTCCTGGGCCACGTTGACCATCTTGCCGCAGTCCATCAGGCCGAAGCCGAACTTGTGGCTGACGTGGTGGCCGCCTCCGTTGATGGTCCAGCTGGAGTCCACGCTGGGCACACGGGTGCTGTGCACCAGCACGTGCTGCACGTCGCGCCACGTCAGCGCTGGACTGGGGGGGGGGGGGGGGGGGCGGGGCAACAGATACCATTCACCTGTCAGACACTCCTCCTTCTTGGACATTCATTCACTGTCAGACACTCCTTCTCTTCTTGAGGTGAATGCGGGGGGGGGGGGGGGGGGGGCAACAGATACCATTCACCTTTCAGACACTCCTTCTTCTTTTTTGGAGATGAATGCGCAGACAGCAACTGCTGTTGTCTGTCATATCAGCGAAAATGTGTTGCGCTGCTGCTGTTAAGGGAGGGAGACCAGACCGCGGCATGCATATTCACCAAACATTTTTTTGTTTAAATCTCTTGCCATTAAGTCAGGTAAGTCAGAAACCAGCGCATCCCACTTCGGTGTGGGAGAGAATTGTTGTGTTTCAAGTCTTTCTGGACAAAAAGGCAGGAGAATAATAATAATAATAATAATAACAATAATAAGAAGAAAATGGAATTAATATAGCGCCTATGTCTTGCAAAGGCAAATCAAAGCACTTGCATACAACCTTTCTTATTCTACAATCTAGAATTTTTTTAATTTATTTTAATTTTATTCTTTTATATCAAGGATAATGAAATAAGCACTTATGTGCTTTTTTACATCCAGTCACCATGAGTATGCGGTTTTGTAAATTCTGTTATCTGTTCCAACCGGCACACAATGGCCTAGAATGGACCAAGAAGGCAGAAAACAGACAAGGAGGTGGTGACAAAAAGAAAAGGAACAAGGCCGAAACAAAGAGAGGGAGAGAAAAGAGGGAATTGCTAGCACAGGATTTCCAGAAGGTGGGGATGCTATTTATACTGACAGGCCCCCAGCATCCCCATGGGGGATTAAACAATGATGATTTCAGTGGGATTTTTTCAACTTGAAAATGAAAGACAAAATGCTATGAACAGTATGTTCTTTCGAGCCAGAAGGCCCATAGAGCCGGAGCTTATCCCGGTTTCTGTAGCGTTAAGCGAACTGATGGTTTTTCACCACCCCTGTGACAGGACGCTAGTCTGTCACCAGATACTTCCCCAGCAGAGCTGGTACCCACTTGTACACCTGGGTGGAGTGAGGAAAATAGGAGTAAAGTGTCTTTCCCAAGGACACAACACCGAGCCGAGCGGGGATTGAACCCGCGACCTCTGGATCACGAGTTGACCGCCTAAACCACTCGACCACGGTGCCTCCTATGAACAGTACTGGTGCAAATTTATAACAAGCAATGAAAATGAGCATTACAGGGGAAAAATCCAAACAAAAAACAACAACATTATTTAAAAAAAGACAATGAGTATTACAGAACATTCCGTTAAGTGGAGGGGGAGACGAAAACAAGCTCACATTCATGCATGAACTTACAAACATGCACATGTATACTTTTTAGTGGATATAATGGGTGATTTTTCACATTTTTTCCCCCAATACTGAGCTCTTTTTTTTGTAACCATGGCCAGCACATACATACCAGTCTTTATCAAACAATCATAGCAAACATGTCTTAGGCTACAACTTGTGGACACCTGAAACACGCACTACATGAATAACAGAGTAAAGCAACCAACCTTTTACAGTCAACAATAGGAATATCGCTGTGGATGAGCTTACAGGAGAGCTGTGACCCCTTCCCCTCCTAGAAAGTTAGAGGTCAGGGGGCACTGTCCCCTGAAGCTGATGCCTTTTAAAAAAAAATGTTGACAAAACTTTCTCCCGAAATGAAAAGCTATCATGTGTGAAAATATCTCAAATCCCTTGACTGTCTAAAATCAACCACAGTCAAGATATAAAAGTGTTGGCAGCATTGGTGTGTGAGACTTAGCAGGGAGTCTTTCAACATGTGTGGGATTGTGAGCATAGGCCTGGAGACTTTTCCCCATCAGATATGTACAGGGTTCATACAGACCTCTCAGTATAAAATTCAAACACTTTTAAAAGAGTTTTCAAAAAGCTTTTTAAGACATTCATGAGAAATGATTCAAGTAGAATTACATTTGTAACATGCACATTTTAATAACCTGCACATTTTAATTCTGTCACTGACTGCCACCCAAAATAGATTTTTAATACACTTGCGTATCACACTGTGTGTGTGTGTGTGTGTGAGGAGAGGGGGGAGGAGTGGGCTAGATAACTCAAAACTTTGGCTAAGCTTTTAGTGTATGATGGTTCTTCCCTCTGTGCAAGTGGCAGGTACCATATATGACCCAGCATTGCATGAAAGCCAAAAAACGAAAAAAAAAAACCCCAAACATTTGAAAACATTAGCAGGTCTGCATGTCAAGTCACCATTTAGGTAGCCCCATTCTGACATTGGGGATGTCCAAATGTTTGAAGAAGAAGAAGTAGACAAAGAAGAATTTCCTAAGTGTTAGTAAAAGGTGCAGATCAAAGACAGACAGCCAGACAGAGTGTGGTGACTCACTTGGCTTGCAGAACGTTGGCTATGCAGCCGGCAGCCAGTGGAGCAGCGCTGGACGTTCCCTGGAAGTTCTCGATGCAGCCTCCCCCCGCATCCGTCGTCACCTGCATCCAAGATCAGAATTAATAATAATAATAATAATAATAAATGGAACTTGTATAGCACTATATCTTGCAAAGACAAATCAAAGCGCATGCATTCAACCTAATCTTACACAGTCATGCAATCAATGATAAATAATCAATAGTTTAAACAAACAGATATTACAAACATGGTGCGCTGCAGATAAAATCTATAAAATAAAATTTCAATAGTCAAATGTTTTTCAAAAGCACACACTCACTCACAAAGGTCGTATACTTTAGCAGGGTGATAGGACATGGGTTAGTGAAGGTGGGATAGCTCTGATATGAAACAGGAGGGGGGAAATCTTAGGTTTGAAATAAATATGTCTTGAGGCTGGATTTAAAAGTGTCATAACTAGGTTTCTGGTGAAGAGAGAGAGGGAGCTCATTCCAGGTTGATGAACCCGAAATAGAGAAAGAGCGGCGGCCAATGGTGAATTGGTTGAATCTAGGTATTCGTAGGCACAAGGTATCGGAATACCAACATACTGGAAAAGAATGCCAATGTACTGAAAAAAATGTATGCATCATTTTCCATTTTTCTTTTAAAAAAAAGAATCATGACACAACATGATACAAAATATAAGCCAACCCAATCCAGTCCTGTTGTTTAGAGCCCCGCTGACCATAGAAGCCATAGCAGGGCTGTCACCTCAAAAAATTTTATATCTCAGAATATAAGTGAAAACTGTCTCTATGTCACACACACGCACACACACACACATGCTCACACATGTACACATCCATCCCACACCCCTCCACACACACATAAACCCTCTATACATACATCCTTACACACAAACACACATCCAACTACCCCCCCCCAACCCCCATTACACTTGCACACACACACACACACACACACACACACACACACACAGAGTCCTTCAGATGAGACTATAAACCGAGGTCCTGTGTGTGAACGCACGCAGAACATCTTGCGCACACATTAAAACCCGTTCCACTTTTCAGAAGAGTAGGCCAATGTGTGCTGGAGGGAACGGATGACAAAATTTACAAACTGCATACACACGGGGACTGGATGAAAAAAAGCACATGAGTGCTTATTCCATTATCCTTGAAAGAAGAGAATAAAATTAAAATTAAAATTTTAAAAAGCACACACACACACTATCTCAACTACCCACCCCCCTCCCCCAACACACACATACATACCCCCACCTAAACACCCACCACTTACAGCTAGATCTGCCCAGCATCTTGCTCCTGCCTGCCATACTCCTCCCCCTCCAACACACACACACACAACTCAACCACCCTCCCCCAACACACACACACACACTTTGAATGAACAGATGTAAAATTGAACAAAACACATACACTCTCTCTCTCTCTCAACTACCCACCCACCCACACACAATCCCCCCCCCCCCCCCCCCCAAAACACATCCACCCACCCACCTCCACCCATCCCCACCTCCGAAACACCCACCACTTTAAGCTTGATCTGTCCAGTATCTTGCTCCTTCCCGTGATACTCTTCCCACCACACAACACACACACACAACACACACACACTACACTCACACACACACACACACACACACTTAACTACCCTCCTCCAACACACACTTTGAGTGAACAGATGTAAAATCGAAGCAACAACACATACACACTACCACACCCACACTCTCTCTCTCTTAACTACTCCCCCACACACACACACACTTTGAGTGAACAGATGTAAAATTGAACAACACACACACACACTCTCTCTCTAACTACCCACCCACCCACCACAATCACTCCCCCCACCCACCTACACACCCCCACCCACCAAACACCCACCACTTTCAGCTAGATCTGCCCTGTATCTTGCTCCTTCCCACAATACTCCTCCCCTCCACCCTCCAACACACACACACACTTTGAATGAACAGATATAAAACCAAAGAAACAACACACACACCTCCTCTCTCTCTCTCTCAACTACCCACCCACACCCCCAAACACCCTCCTCCCCCCAACCCCTCCCCACCCCTACCCACCACTTTGCAGCTTGATCTGGCCAGTCTCCTGCTCCTGGCCGCGGTACTCCTCGCCCCCTGTGGGCACCACGGCCAGCGTGGAGGAGCAGCGCTCCATGTAGAAGGGCTGCCGGCCCCGGTCCGTCACCGACCCCACCGACAGCGTCTCCACGCTCGACGTGTAGCCGTCCGCGTTGCAGTCATCGCCGTACATCCCCCCGTTGCCCGTCGCCCACACGAAGATGTTGCCCAGGCCTTGCCGTCCCTGGCGGCACAGTTTTGCATGTGTGTATGTATGGTTGGGGGGGTTTTTTTTTTTGATGGAGGGTGGTGGTGGTGATGGTGGTGGTGGTGGTGATGAGGGTGGTGGTGGTGAGGTAGGGTGGTGGTGGTGAGGAGGGTGGTGGTGGTGAGATGGTGGGTGGTGGTGGTGATGATGGTGGTGGTGATGGTGGTGAGATGGTGATGGTGGTGGTATTATAAGGAAGAGGAGGAGGGTGGTGATGGTGGTGGGTGGTGGCATTACAAGGAAGAGGAGGAGGAGGGTGGTGGTGGTGGTGGTGGTGGTGGTGGTATTACAAGGAAGAGGAGGAGGAGGGTGGTGTGGTGGTTGGTGGTATTACAAGGAAGAGGAGGAGGGTGGTGGTGGTGGTGTGGTGGTTATTACAAGGAAGAGGAGGAGGAGGGTGGTGGTGGTGGTATTACAAGGAAGAGGAGGAGGAGGGTGGTGGTGGTGGTGAGGAGGGTGGTGGTGGTGGTGGTATTACAAGGAAGAGGAGGGGGTGGGTGGTGGTGGTGGTGGTGGTATTACAAGGAAGAGGAGGAGGAGGGTGGTGGTGGTGGTATTACAAGGAAGAGGAGGAGGAGGGTGGTGGTGGTGGTGTTCAAGGGAAGAGGAGGAGGAGGAGGGTGGTGGTGGTGGTGGTGGTGGTGATGAGGAGGGTGGTGGTGATGGTGGTGGTGGTGTTATAAGGAAGAGGAGGAGGAGGGTGGTGGTGGTGGTGGTGGTGGTGTATTACAGGAAGAGGAGGAGGAGGGTGGTGGTGGTGGTGTTACAAGGAAGAGGAGGAGGAGGGTGGTGGTGGTGGTATTACAAGGAAGAGGAGGAGGAGGGTGGTGGTGGTGTGAGGAGGGTAGTGGTGGTGGTGGTCACAGGAGGAGGTGGTGGTGGTGGTGGTATTACAAAAGCATGTGATGATGATGAAGATGATGATGCTGCTGCTGTGCTGCTGATGATGATAATGGAATTTGTTATATACGTCAGCTTGCAAAAAGAATCGAGAGGGCTTGCATTATCTACTCTTAACATACAACAATTACATCAATAGTTTTTTATGATGATGATGATCACAGCGTTGGTATTGGTGGTATACTTACAACAAGGATGTGACAACGACACCCACCCACCCTCCCCACCAAACTGGGAAATTACACGAGGACGACGACAAAACAAAACACTACGCAGCAAAACTTCCACCACCACCACCACTACCAAGGCCGCTGCCTACCTCGACCACGCCCTCCTGCAGGGCCTGTTTGGCGAGGAAGCTGGGGGCCTCCATGGTGCGGCCGTTGTCGTTGGGGCCCCAGCTGGCGCTGTAGATGTCCACGTAGTCTCTCTTGAAGGCCAGCGCCTCTGCCTCCAGCGAGTCTGTCACACTGCCGTCCAGGATCCTGATCCCTGCCGCCAAACGTCAGCCCCCACACAACCGCCGATTGAAACTAGTGCAAGTGAGGGTAGATTTACAAAACCAGCATACACACGGGGACTGGATGTAAAAAAAAGCACACAGAGTGGTTATTCCGTTATCTTCGATATAAAAGAATAAATGAAATAAATAAATAAAAATAGAGATTCTGCCACCGCCGTTATCAGTGACAACAAAATTAACAATAATAATATTAATGATAATGATAAACGATTATTGATTATGGGAAAGTAAAAATTGCATTAAAATATTTTTTAATTTCCTTTATTTCAAGGATAATGGAATAAGCACTCGTGTGCTTTTTTACATCCAGGCCCCGTGTGTATGCACTTTTGTGAATTTTGTCATCCATTCCCACTGGCACACAATGGCCTACTCTTCCGAAAAGCGGAATGGGTTTTAACCTTTGTGCAAGATGTTCTGCGTGTGTTCGCACATGGGGCCTCGGTTTTAAGTCTCATCCAAAGGACTTTTAGGACTTTTCTGCTCAGTGCAAATGAGGTGAGTGGGAAAATGACTGCCGAGAAAAGAGGACAGGTCTATGCATGTGCAAGGCGCTAGTAGTTATGGTCCTTATGGACTTTACTGTTTACGAGGCAGAAATGGCAAACCGCTCTCGCTTATTGGTCTTAGCTACTTAGCTGTAACGTTTGCATTCTTTGTTCAAAACATGAACTACCTGGCAGATGTTTTAAAAAAAATCTTTTTTAAACAATATGATTTCATCCAGTTGCAGACTAGATTCAATCCCACAACCTACACCTTCACACACATTAGGATTTGATGCACATCACCCTATGGGTGCTTATTCCATTATCCTCGATATATAAGAATAAATGAAATAAAATTAAAATAAATAAATAAAATGGGGTGGGGAGTGGAGGAAGCTGGTTGCAAAATCTTCATTGGTGCCCCCAAGGTCAGGGTGAAGGGTGAAAGAGACCCTATCTACTTTGCTATTACATTCACTATCTGGAAAGAATGTCTCTTTCCATGACTGACACAGAAAACAGCCAATCAGCAGCAGGGTTACACTCACCCCCGATCTTTGCATTATAGGCCACGCCCACTCCACACACATCGTTGTTGGCAGACGCCGCGACCTCCCCCGCACATCTTGTGCCGTGCCTGAAACAACAACAGCATCATTCATTTCCTCTGAAGTCAAAGTACGGCTGCCTGTATGGCAAGGAACTTGAACACAGTGATACACACTCAAACTTTCTATCCAGTGTGTATTTCGGGTCTGGCAGAGATTCTCAGGTGGGTTCGGTTTACAGCCATGTCCTTTCTTACCTGTTTGACGAGAAAATCAAACTAAGAGTCAAAGTCCTTCAGATGGACAGGTGTCAGTCATGTTTAGACACCATTCCTGAAGTCAGAATGCAGCTCCCTAAATGGGGGGTTAAACGGCCGCAAATGCAGAAATGTTACCGTTGGTGAACCTCAAGAGCTCTGGCTGAGGAATGGAAAAACCAGACACAAAACAAAAATGGCCGGCCAAAAAACCTACGTCAGTTACTGATGTATGTCTGGTGTCTAGTGCCAAGACCTGTGTCAAAATGTTGTGTTGTAAAACGTTAGGTTGAGATTGTCTTCAGCATCATTATGTCATTGATCATCATGCAATATATATGTTGTAAAATGTTAGCTTGAGATTGTCTTCAGCATCATTATGTCATCCTCATTGTGATTGATCATCATGCAATAAAAATATATATGTAAAATATTAGGTTGAGATTGTCTTCAGCATCATTACATCCTCATTGTCATTGGTCATCATGCAATAAAAATATATATGTTGTAAAATGTTAGCTTGAGATTGTCTTCAGTCTTGACAAGCTCTTCGTTTGTTTTTGCAAGATATAACGCTATATAAATTCCATGTACTATCATTATCATCATTATCATTATTATTACCATAACAACCTGCACTCTCCTTTAAAGGGACAAAAATATGACACTGGAGTATGGCTGCCTGTATGGCGAGCTTTTTGAACAAGATTCATACAGGCAAACATCTCATCCAGTGTGTCCTTTCAGCCTGACAGTGATTCCCAGGTGGGATGAGTGAGACAGAATGCATGCATGTTCTGCATGACCCCCAGAGTGTTAAGCTGAGGAACACACACCAACAATAATAAAATATATTATTGTCTTCTTTTTCGTTGAACACTCAGACAGCAACCATTGTTGGCTGTCATATCTATGAAAATGCCTTGCGCTGCTGTTAAGCACCTGACAAGTCAGGCCCAGCGCATCCGACTTTGGCATGGGAGAGAATTGGTATGTTTTAAGCCTTTCTGGAAAAAAAAAAGGCAGGAGAGTGGACCAAGAAGGCAGAAAATAGACAAGAAGGGGGTGACGACAGGGGAAAAAAGCAACTAAGCAAAAACAAAGAGAGGGATAGAAAAGAGTGAATTCCTAGCACATATATTTCCAGAAGGTGGGGATGCTGATTATACTGCCAGGCTCTCAGCATCCCCACAGGGGATAATATACATAAATATATATATAATGTTGATAACTACAATTACTGACCCATTGCCTGGGTTGGTCATGTTGGGCATGGGGTCGTGCTTCTTGTCTGTTCGGTCATTCAGGTCAGCACTGGCCTTGGCATCCTGCATATGCAAATATAAAAGGTAACGGTCAATATGTCTCATAACATACGCAGTCGTTGGGGGAGTGAGATGTTAGCGTGAGCATTAGTAGCTTTTCTAAGGAGCTAGCATGTTGAGGGCGGCGCCCATCTCCTCTCCCTCGCTGCTTTACCTTCCCTGACCCTAAAGAGGGCAGGTACCCATTTACAGCTGGGCGAACTGGGGAACTGTACTGAAGCTAAGGTGCTTGGACGATTGATCACCCATCTGGAAGGCAACAACACTCGATGCTGCTTAACCGTAGCTTAGGACGAACCAGTGTTCTGACCCCCCAAGCTATCCCGTCCCCAGGCATTTGAAGATAGACACGTGTACACTTCAGTCAGGTTCAGAACTGTTCACAATCCATGTGATGGAATTCCTTTTTCTAAAACTCTAGTAACCAACTCTCCACTTATTCACATACATGAGTAAGCCCATGCACATGTGTAAGCACGCATCCCCAAGTGTGAGTCCGTGTGTGCACATGCACACATACAAATTACAACGCAGTCATCAACGTGTACACATGTGTTCTGAAGAACAACAACAACAGCAAATATAAACGTACATATGATCTACTTAACTGCTCACTGAAGATTATGAACTGGCCTTCTGTAACTCAACTGAATTTTCATTCTTACAACAGTCTTAAGTTTGCAAAAATATACAGTGCAGGTCTGTGCGCATATAAACGCACACACGCACACACACACAGTCATATACTCTCTTTCTCTACTTGTCACACCCCCAAAACATACATCCTCCGCCCCTCCCACACACACACATACATATACATACACATATAACACACATACACATACATACATAAACATAATTTATATATATATATACACAAACACACACACGCATACTACACACATCATAGTTGCACAATATAAAAATGGAAAATCTGACACCCCCCTCCCAAAAATCTTGTTCACAGTGTACTCAAAGTCATTCGGATGAGACTATAAACCGAGGCCCCGTGTGCGAACGCATGCAGAACATCTTGCGCACACGTTAAATCCTGTTCCGCTGTTCGAAAGAGTAGGCCATTGTGTGCCGGTGGGAACAGATGACAAAATTTTAAAAACCGCATACACACGCATAAATTTTAAAAAATTTTTAATGTCATCTGAGCGCTTCGGTTTGTTGCTTTACAAGATTCAGCGCTATATAAATTCC
Organism: Rapana venosa; assembly: GCA_028751875.1. Taxonomy (NCBI): domain Eukaryota; kingdom Metazoa; phylum Mollusca; class Gastropoda; order Neogastropoda; family Muricidae; genus Rapana; species Rapana venosa. The sequence goes on from CM054145.1 coordinate 3,597,611, forward strand.
ATACATTATTATTATTATTACTCACGTAGTTATGGACCAGGTCAGGGTGGGTGTGGTCCACCCCGTCGTCAAGGATACACACCACCACCCCGTCCCCTGAGAAGCCATTGGCCCAGGCCACCTGGACGTTCATGTCCAAGTACACCTCTCCCCCGCTCTGTCCTCGGTTCTCCTGTAAAGGCCAACACCAAAGAATCCATGATGGCACCTTAACCCAACGAAGCCAACGAAGACGGCCCTGCAAACTAAGCTGTACGGCCCACGAGAGGAGCTGGAAAGGACTTGCCACTATTTCTCCCAAACACATCTGACGGTGTAAAAGCAAATGAGAGAAGAAGAAGAAGGAGGAGGAGGAGGAGGAGGAGGAGGAGGAGAAGAAGGAGGAGGAGGAGGAGGAGAAGGAGAAGGAGGAGGAGAAGGAGAAGGAGGAGAAGGAGAAGAAGAAGAAGGAGAAGAAGAAGAAGAAATCTTTTAAAGTTGTTACTCCTAGGGAAAGTTAAGTAAAGGGTATCATTGTCTTGAGTTGTTTTTTGGAAATTTTTTTTCATGACGGTTTTTGGTTGGGGTTTTTTTGGGGGAGGGGGTTAGCTTTTTAAAACAAAATTCTTTTACTTTGAGGATAATGGAATAAGGACTCGCATGCTTTCTCACATCCAGTCCCTGTGTGTATGCAGTTTTGTGAATTTTGTCATCTGTTCCATTCAGCACACAATGGCCTACTCTCCTGAAAACCGGAACAGGTTTTAACGTGTGGGCATTCGCACAAGGCACCTTGGTTTATAGTCTCATCCATAGAACTGGTTAGAGTGGTTTTAGGTTAAAAAAATACACTATACAGAATGGGCCATTAGTCAAGCTATATGAAACTATGTATTATAATTAAATCTAGCAACAACAAAAAACAAATATATATTGATTGACTGATTGATACGATATTATCATGCTTTTTTAACTTATACCTGCCTACCCCTTAAAACGCTCTTCAGCAGTTTTCCATCTTAAAAAGCCAATTTTTAGTGGCTTTAGGCCTTCTATCAGTAGTACACAACTCGCGTTTTTTGTTAACCCTGTTAAAGACTATATATCCCTCCCTGTATTTTATAGAGCATGCATATGCACACACACACACACACCCACACATACACACAACCAAATAACCATTACAGCTCCCACAACACTCACCAAATACCACATATCCTTGTAGAGCGGGTCGTTGAAGACGACGCCCTCGCTCAGAGTTCGTAAGGATTTGGTGGACACCTCCTCTCGGTGGAACACGGAATTGTCCTTGATTTCTCGAATGGGCAGCTCCAGCTGTTTGTCGTAGATCATGCTTCGTTTCACTCGCTTCAGTTCTATTTCTTGCTGGGCGTAGAGAACCTGGAACAACGAACAATAAAGAAATCAAAGAAAATGAACGATATGAAGACAATACACACATGCGCATGCATGCATACATGCAGGCACACACACTCATACACACATGTGTGTATGCATGTATACACACATGTACACATGCATGCAGGAAACACACACTCATACTCATACACACACACGTATGTATGCATGTATACACACACATGTACACATGCATGCAGGCACACACACTCATACACACACATGTGAATGCAAACATGCATGCATGCACATGTACACACACCTACTTCTTGACACAGACACACACACATGCTGAGGAAATGAAATTGTAATGTATTGCAATTTAATGTCACTACTGTAACACAGTGTGTGTGTTTGTGTGTGTGTGTTTGTGTGTGTGTGTTTGTGTGTGCGCTGTTAAGTGTGTGTGTGTGTGCGTTTGTGTGAGTGTGTGTGTGTTTTGTGTGTGTATTATGTGTATGTGTTGTGTGGCGCATGTGTAAGTGTGTGTAAGTATGTGTGTGTGTGCAGGCATGCATGTGCATGTTTTGTGCATGTGTGTGCATACATGCATGTAAACATTTATTTCAATTTTTTAAATCATTAACAAATTCAAACATTCCCACATCATAAAGAAATAAAGCGGTAAAACAAATCAGCATGTTTGCATAACTTCTGAGTTTTAGAAAGTGAACTGATGATGAAACTAAATCTAGTCTAGATTGCTGCATTCTCCGTCCTGCCTATCACTCCAACATGACCACAGCAGTGAACACACACACCTGCACACACACACACACACACACACACACAGTGACACACACACACACACATACCCACACACATACAGGGATTGGATGAAAAAAAGCACATGAGTGCTTATTCTCTATTATCCTCGAAATAAAATAAAAGAATAAAATATAAAGACACACCACACACCTGCACACACATACATACACACACAGAGCCTCCACACACACACCTCACACACACAAGCCTCCACACACACTCACACACACATCACACACACACACTCACACCCACACACACAACACCACACACACTACACACACACACACACACACAGAGCTCTCCACACACACCTACACACATCACACACCTGTACACTCACACACACACAACACACACACCTGCACACACACACACACACCACACACACCACACACCTGCACACACACCTCACAACACACTCACACACACCTACACACACACACACACTCACACACACTGACCTTAGGGTGGGCCTGGAGGCGAGACAGGTGACGGTCAGCGCTGCGTTTGGACCGCGGGGTCAGTGTTGGGTGGTCCAGCACAAAAACACCAATGTGGGGCAACTGTCCAGTGACAGAAAGAAACCAAAACAGACGTCTGTATATCAGCAACCCTGGGGATGAAAATAATGAATGAATATACTATATCATTATATGTATATATGTGTGTACGGGGACGGGATAGCTCAGTGGTCGGAGCACTCGCTTTCCCCCAGCCAAGTTAAGCAGCGTCGAGCGTGGTTACCAGTTGGATGGGTGACCGTTTGCGTGCCTTGGCTTCAGTACAGTTCCCCCAGTTCACCCAGCTGTAAATGGGTACCTGCCCTCTTTAGGGTCAGGGAAGGTAAAGCAGCGAGGGAGAGGAGATGGGCGCCGCCCTCAATATGCTGGCCCTAGAGAAGTGAGGTCTCTGACGCCTCGCTCCCCTACGACCTTATAGGTTATGGGACTCCTTTACCTATGTATGTATATATAGTAATAATACTAATATATATATATATATATATTAGTAATTAGAGATATATAAAGCAATTATCTTTTTCTTTTTCTTTTATTTTATTCTTTTATATCGAGGATAATGGAATAAGCACTTATGTGCTTTTTTACATCCAGTCCCTGTGTGTATGCGGTTTTGTAAATTCTGTCACCTGTTCCCACCGGCACACAATGGCCTACTCTTATGAAAAGCGGAACAGGATTTAATGTGTGCACAAGATGCCTTGGGTTTTGTTTGTTTGTTTGTTTGTGTTTGGTCAGTTCTTTAGAGTGACACATATAAACTGAATTAGAGATAATATTAATGATTATGAATTATGTAAACACTTTAACACACACACACACACACAAACTTACACACGCAAACTCACACACACATTCACACACACACAATATTCTTTATTGTTGAATGCTCAGACAGCAGCTATTATTGTCTGTCATGTATAATGAGCAAAAATGTATTGTGCTGCCGTTACGGTTAAGCACCTGACAAGTTAGACCCAGCACATCCGACTTCAGCAGAGGAGACCCTTGTTATCTTTTAAGTCTTTCTGGAAAAAAAAAAGGCAGGAGAATGGACCAAGAAGGCAGGAAACAGACAAGAAGGAGGTGTCAGGAAAAAAAGGAACAAGGCAGAAACAAAGACAGATAGAAAAGAGGGAATAACTAGCACAGAATTTCCAGGTGGGGATGCTATTTATACTGACAGGCCCCCAGCATCCCCATGGGAAAAAGTACGTTATATTCTGGGTTACCCCAGAGTGGAAAGCTAGGAAACGCGCATCAACATCAACAAAAGTAAATTTGTAATAAACCAATACTGAAATACGGCTACAATGAAAATCTTTACAATGAATCAGTGAATGGTATATATATAACCACTGTACCTCTCTCTGGATGACAAAGCCCAGCTCTGAGGCAATGGTTTGAGCCTCGGCTAAACCTCCATCCACTTGAACAGCAAAGCTGTTGAGGTAGTGGCCATGGCTGTTGCTGCTGTCGGCTGTTGACAGCGGAGGTACAGAGGCAGCCACCATCACCACTGCCATCATCACCACCACCTCCACCACCACCACTACCATAGTCATGGTGGCTGTGGTAGGGATTTTTGGTATTGTTTTCTGCAATATGAAACAGGGAGGAATTTATATTTAATTATCAATGTTAACACTGAAAGGGTGGGGGTGGGGGTATTTGGGGGGGGGGGGGGGAGGGGTTATTCAACTTAAACAACAACACTTAGTGTTTTGTTTTCCTGCTGCTGAGTTGTTGATATAATAATTAAATTAATGTTGTTGATACAATGTTAGTGATCAATATGATGCTCTTGTTGTTGGGTTTTCTTTTTTAGGGGAGTGGGGATGGTGGGGGTGTAATATTTTTTCTTGTTTTATTTATGTTTTTGTGATGAGTGTTTGTTTTTTCCTTTACAAGTTTTGAATAATTGATCGTAAGGTTATTTTAATGTAGTAAACTTAAGTATCATTTATAAATCTCTCTTTGACAATCAACAGACTTCTACTGTACACAGGGGACAGGATAGCCTAGTGGTCAGAACATTGTGCTTGCAATCTGACGACCAAGGTTCGATTCCAGTTCAAGGGGATGTTTTCCCCTGGACTCTGGAGTTAACATTAGACGATTAGTGCAGACTCCACTCTACCCAAAAGTACTTTGGATGAGACTATAAATCGAGGCCCCGAATGTAAACACGCGCAGAACATCTTGTGTACACATTAAATCCTGTTCTGCTTTTTGTAAGAGTAGGCCATTGTGTGCCAGTGGGAACAGATGACAAAATTGACAAAACTGCATACACAGGGGACTAGATGTAAAAAAGCACATAAGTGCTTATTCCATTATCCTCGATATAAAAGAATAAATTTTAAAAAAGAAAAAATAAAATAAAATAAAAAATCAAGTATTGCAGTTTTCGTTTGTAAAACATAGCGCCAAGAGCTCAACACAACGAATGCTTACAACTTATAAATTCCATACAATCCATTTTTTTTACCTTGAAAAGGTCATGATTGTGCCAACTTTTGGTGAAATTAATCCCTTAATCAAGTTAATGATCAATTCATACAAAATGGGTTTCTGAAAGTTTATAACATTAACAGAGCTCATGCATGATATTGAGCTAAAACTCTAGTATAAGTCAAAGCCAACGGTAATTTTTAAAGTAAATTTTTGAACCAATGCAAATTATCATTATCATAACTATCATCCTCATCATCTATAAATAGTATTATAATCTCATAATCATCACCATCTTCTACAATTAAAAAAGATATAATTTTACTTGAAAGATATTTTTGAGAGACAGAAAAAAAGACTAAGACTGAGTGAATCAATGATATGCCTAAGAGAGAATGATTGAATGAATGATGAATGATCTTGAAAGATATTTATTTATTATTTTATATCAAGGATAATGAAATAAGCACTTATGTGCTTTTTTACATCCAGTCCCCGTGTGTATGTGGTTTTGTAAAACTTTGTCATCCATCCCCACCAGCACACAATGGCCTACTCTTACGAAATGAGGATCAGGATTTAATGTGTGAGCAAGATGTTTTGCCTGTGTTGGCACATGGGACCTCCCTTTATAGTCTCATCCAAGGACTTTTGGGGAGAGTGGAGTCTGCACTTATGTTAACTCATATATAATTATATATAGAGAGAGAGAGGGAGGGGGGGGGCTTGGGCTGAGAGTAAGAGAGACACATTGAGAGAGACAGTGATAGGCAGAGAGAGACAGAAACAAAGAGAGACAGCTCTAAGAGTCTTCACACACGCATGCACGCACTGTCGCACTAAATGCATTTAAACACACACGTGCAGTATGTACGCACGCACGCAAGCACACACACACACACGCGCGCGCGAGCACACACACACACACACACAAGTGGTCTACAAGTACAGATTTAAAAAAAAAATTGTCTGCCAATGATTGCAAATACAAAAGTTTAAACAATCTACAAATGACACAAGTACAAAACAGTGAACACAGCCAATGCAATGTGAATGTATAACAGTTAGCCTAACACACGAACACAAAAGCAAGCAGATAAATTTACCCGACAAACTAACCCGGGTAGGAAAGAAGAGTGCGAACTTTGCACACAATCAAAACTTTAGCGATCAAAAAATTTCGCCTACCCCATTCTCAAAAACTATTCCACAACAAGTAGGCTAAACCATACTCACAAATTTATTCGGTGCTATTTCCACGATGTGCGAATCAATTTATCCATCCTGCCCCTCAAATTCGACTCCAATGAGTCGAACACATCAAAACTTGACAAGAGAAATGGTATCGTCTGCACTTCAGGTCTTGCGACAGACACCCGAGTGTGTGTGTGTGTATACATACACGCACGATTCAGTGTCGAGTTCATGAAGCGTTTTCATTAGCACACCCTGACCAAGTCCCGCTTTGCATAAGGGGGCACATAACACTGTTAGTGGGATGTGTTCAACTAGGCTAGTTTAGTTGAAGCACAGGCTGTGACTGGGGGGGGGGCATTGACAGTACTATGCAAAAACAGTCGTAGGACTAACAGTTTAGTTGGATAGTGGTGATGTGTCAAAAATCACACAATGAATAAATATGAATGATGGTTAGTATTCAAGTTTGCTTATCTATTAGGCTACATTCCTCGATCTTGATAGATGACTTGATGGGAAAAAAATCAAATGCATTGCTTATACAATGTACCATCTGGAAATTTGACTTTGAAAATTCTGCTTGCACAAACAGTGACACCAACAACATTGGGAGGGCCACAATGAGGGCAAGGGGGGGGGGGGGGGGGGGGGGGGGGTGGGGGGGGGTATGTGCACCCGCGCGTGTGGGTAGTGTGGTCTTTGAGTGTGGAGGGGAGGGGGGGGGGGGGGTATGTGCACGCGCGCGCGTGTGGTGGTGGTGGTGGTGGTGGTGTGTGTGTGTGTGTGTGTGGTGTGTGTGTGTGATATCTTCAGTTTAACGTCTATTCACATATAGTGATTTTAGACGGTAAAGTGTGTGTGTGTGTGTGTGTGTGCGTGTGTGTGCGTGCGCGCGCGCGTGAATAACAGGCACAAGAGTGGTCGAGAAAAGAAAATTAGTTACTACTACTTCTTCTGCTGTTGCTGCTACTACTGCTGCTGCTACTACTTCTACTACTGTTGTTGCTCCTCCTCCTCCTACTACTACTACTACTGTTGCTGCTACTGCTGTTGCTGCCACTTTCGATTATGACGACGATACTACTACTACTACCACTTCTGCTATTACTAAAGCTTACCGTTTACAATAATGATTTTTATACTACTTCTACTACTTCTCCTGCTGCTACTTCTGCTTCTAAGCTTACTACTACTAACGATAATGATGATGACTTTGATGGTCTATGGTGACGCAGGATACATGATCATGTTGAGAGTGATTTTTCAAGTGGGTAATTTTTCTGTATTTCCTCGCATAAACATTTCGTGTTAAAATCCCCCCAGACACTTTCAAAATTAAATATTTGTGACTAACCCAACCCGCATTGCTTTAGTAATGAGAATGTAGATCAAAACCCAATGTCAACTATACTGTGACTGCACTGTTCTGTACTGTGCTAAGAGAAATCGAGTTATGTTGTAATCCTAATGTGCCGGTATCCTATTCAGTTCAACGGAAAATTATCAGTCAAAAAATCTAGAGAAGCTTATGTAAGTCTTCTAACGCGCTAAACTGTCGTCCGTATGCCATTTCCTTGTGTCTAAAGCATGTGGAGCTAAACCAGCTTTCCTTTTTCTTCATTTTTGTTGTAAAGTCCTGTACAATGCCGCATCGGTTGCGTAATCCAAGAGTTGTTATGGAGGCCAGTTTCAGAAATAATGAAATTCTATGAAGTGGGTGGTCGGTCAGTGATGGAGAGACTGCCTGATCGAGTTGGTTCTGTTAAAACAAAAAATGTATTCTGCTTAAGTCTCTGTCTGTCTGTCAGTCTATCCGTCTATCTCAGTCTCTATCACAGACATCCGATATATTATATTCATAGCTCATTGGTCTCTTTGTCTGTCTCTTACAGTCTGTGTGTGTGTGTGTGTGTGTGTGTGTTGTGTGTAGTACCTCTCTCTCTTTCCCCGCCTGTCTCTCTCTCTCCCTACCTCTGTATCCTAATATCTCTGTCTCCTCTTATTTAGTGCCACACTTTAAGTCTATAACCTCTTTTTCCCCCCTATTTAGTTCTCCCCTTTTTTCTTCTGAGATTCTTAACTTGTTACCCTTCTTACGTTCCATAGTCTAATTCTCTGTTCATTACCTTGCGACCCAGAAATTGAGAAAAATGATACACAACGCGTTTTCAGACTCAGGACCAAGAAAATGCTCGTGAGTAAACCCCCACTCACACTTTTTCGTCTAATATCACAACTTTGTTAAACGTCTTTTTAAAAAATTCATTTTTTAACATATCTTTCTCTTTATTTATTCAGTCTTCGACATTTCTGAGAAGCTGGGTAATTGTTCGTTCAATTCTTTCTCTATTTTTTTCCTTGTTCGTTCCTCGGCTAGAGCTCCTAGGTTCACCAATAGCAAGATTTTGCTTATGCGACCGTTTTTGCCCACCACGAAGGTAGCCACATTCCGACATCGGGCATGTATGCTGGGCACGCTGACATGAATATTTAACGTGCACGTGTGATCTTCTGCATGGACATATACACGAAGGGAATTAAGGCACTGGCAGGTCTGCACTGGAAGTTGACCTGGGAGATGGTAAAAATCCCCACCCCTAATTCACCAGCCACTGCTGAGATTCAAACCCACGACTTCATGGACCCATGGGATTGAAGTCGAACGGTGTGAACCGCTCGGCTATGGCGTCCGTCGTTCAATTCATTTGATTCACTTCTCGTGTTTGCCTGGTGTGCAAGTTTCTGGAAAACATGATAGGCCTACTTGTTCAGATGTGAGGTTTTCCCCATTGATAACATCCGACACTAAAGTCATGTTACTAAATCGATTACAGTAACGGTAACAATTTGGTCTTTATCGACAGTGTGTCACACATTGGTCAAAGCTGGAGGGGAAGCCATGATCAGCGCCCTACTAAGAATCTGCAACAAGATCTGGCAGACAGGAAAATGGCCAACACCATGGACGCAGTCACTCATCATCACCCTCCCCAAGAAAGGAAATCTACAACAATGCCATAATTACCGCACAATCAGCCTCATATGTCACCCAAGCAAGGTCATGCTGCACATAATATTGAATAGACTGAAGCCACAAGCAGAGACCATCATTGCTGAGGAACAAGCAGGTTTCAGAGCAGGGCGCAGCACAACAGAACAGATATTCAACCTCAGAATACTATGTGAGCGGTACCTTCAACATCAACAAGACCTTTACCACGTATTTATCGATTTTAAGAAGGCATTTGACAGGGTGTGGCATGCAGCTTTGTGGGCAACCATGAATTTGTACAGCATCAATGCAAACCTGATCAGAGTCATCAAACAGCTGTACAGCGAGGCCACCAGTGCAGTGTACTACAACAACAACATTGGAGAATGGTTTCGAACAACAGTTGGAGTAAGGCAGGGCTGTCTACTCTCACCCACTCTTTTCAACATCTTCCTTGAGAGAATCATGGCTAATGCACTGGAACATCATGAAGGATCAGTCAGCATTGGTGGCAGAACGATCACAAACCTCCGCTTCGCAGATGACATTGATGGAATAGCAGGATCAGAAAAAGAGCTTGCCAGCCTAACAGAACACTTGGATAAGGCCTCCAAAACATACGGCATGGAAATCAGTGCAGAGAAGACCAAACTGATGACTAATAACACCAACGGCATTAGCACTGATATCAGGGTTAATGACCAGAAGCTGGAAACAGTTCAAAGCTTCAAGTACCTGGGAGCCATTGTATCAGACCAGGGATCCAAGCCAGAAGTAGTATGCAGGACTGCACAGACAATAACAGCTTTGTCAAAACTAAACACCATCTGGAGAGACAAGAATATCTCACTTATCTCCAAGATCAGACTAATGCGCTCCCTTGTCATATCCATATTTCTGTATGCCTGTGAATCATGGACCCTGACTGCAGATTTGGAGAGAAGAGTACAGGCAGTGGAGATGAGATGCTTTCGGAGACTCCTTGGCAGCTCCTACAAAGACCACATAAGCAACGAAAGCGTGCATAACAGAATCCAGCAAACCATTGGACCCTATGAGAACCTTCTAACGATCGTGAAAAAGCGTAAACTTAAGTGGTATGGGCATGTCACAAGATCCCAAGGAATTACAAAGACAGTTTTGCAAGGCACTGTCCAAGGAGGAAGAAGAAGAGGCAGACCAAGGAAGAGCTGGGAGGATAACATCAGTGAATGGACAGGCCTAGAACTCAACAAAACCCTGAGAAAGGCAGAACAGAGAGAGGAATGGAGGGAACTGGTTGCTGAGTCTTTGAGGGTGCCCCCACGGTCGTCAGACTACGGGACAGATAGATAGATAGATAGATAGATAGATAGTGTCACACATACGGAACAACAACAAAATCCATGTAGGCATAACCCACTTACATAGTAGGCTATGTAACAGTAACAGACATTAAAAAGAAATGGTCCAAGTGTTGTACGCCTACACTGTGGTAGAAGGACAATACAAACTATAACACTTGAACATAGCAATTCTGTCAAACACAGCGACAGTTCCCTCTATGAATTACCAACATTTAACTTCATTACATAAGGCATTGCCATTGCTGTGGTTGCCATTGCTGTGGTAGCCATGTCAATGATAGACATTGCGTCGAAGTCTATGTAATGCCAGTGCTTGCTGCATGGCTTGTATAGCTTAACGGCAATAATATTTCGTTTACTCTCTCTCACTGTAACTACATAATGCCCATATAGGTAGGCTACATATATCAACACAAAAAATCTGACTTAAATTCTAAACCTGAATGATGTGTAACACCAAGAGACCATAGGGAGTAGCCTACCAATGATAATGCACACGATGATGATGATGATTGTGACAATGACATTCACGAATTCTACTCCAGCTATTCATTGATGACGTACGATGATAAAGGCAGTTGAGAAGTGATTGTTCTTCTTCGTCGTCGAACGCTTTGACAGCAACTATTCCTATCTATCATAATTATTATTAGCGAAAATGCGTTGCGCTGCCGTTAAGCGCCTGACAAGTCGGGTCCAGCGCATCCGACTTGGGCGTGGACGATTGATTGACTGATTGATTGATAAAATGACCATGGCGGTATTCATTGCTAAGTTGGCTCAACTGATGACAATAATGACGACAATGAAACTAGGATGATAACTGTCGACGATGATGATGACGACGACAAGAGCCATAATGACAATGATTTTTTTTTAAATGATAGGAAAAATATTAAAATGTTGTCCAGCCGCAAGTGTTTATTAGAATTATGGTCATTTTTCTTTCTTTTCTTTTTATGATTTCTTTCCCGATGTATAGCCTGTTTCTAGTGGACACTGTCACCAAACTAGCCGCAAACTACAGAAACTACGCAGATCTGATTTTATCACTACTCCGATGTTATCGTAAAGTAATAAGGAGGTCACGTCCACTGTTACTAGATTTTGATATTATCTGGCAGTCACTGTCGAATATTCTTTTCTTTGTCTTCTTTTTTCAAGGATCTACGTGAAAGCCTGTTTTGTAAACGCTGCAAGGAAAGTGAAGACAAAAGATCCTGTAACAGATGGTAGTACAATGATCAACAACACACTTGGGCTTGGAGGAACGGAGGACACTATCATATACTTGGGGATCAGGTGTGTGCGTGTGCGTGTGTGTGTGTGTGTGTGTGAGAGAGAGAGAGAGAGAGAGAGAGAGAGAGAGAGAGAGAGAGAGAGAGTGTGTGTGTGTGTATGTGTGTGTGTGTATGTGTGTGTGTGTGTGCGCGTGGAGAGAGAGAGAGAGAGAGAGAGAGAGAGAGAGAGAGAGAGAGAGAGAGAGAGAGAGAGAGAGAGAGAGAGAGGGGAGAGTGTGTGTGTATGCGCGCGCGCGCGCGTGTGTGTGAATGCGTGTGCGTGTGTGTGTACGGGCGCGCGCGTGTGTGTGAATGCGTGTGCGTGTTCGGGCGCGCGCGTGTGTGTGAATGCGTGTGCGTGTTCGGGCGCGCGCGTGTGTGAATCTGTGTGCGTGTGTGTGTACGGGCGCGCGCGTGTGTGTGTTTGAAGGGCCTGCTCTCCCAGTTGGCATGAATGGTCCTTGTGCATCAGTGAAAGTTTTCTCCCCGCTACATGCCCTACGCTCAGGCAGAATGACAGCTGCACTGCTGGGGCCGAATGGATAAACGGGCATGATCCTAACCCTAACAGTTCATGGTTCCAACCCCGGCAACTAGGGATGGATTCAAGCTACCATCTCTCAGTTCAACTTAGGTCCTGCAGACCTGCCAGTGCCTTGATCTCTGTCGTAACCCCCCTCACCCCCCCCCCCCCCCCTCTCTTTCCCACTTACTTTCTCTCCTTCTCTTGACTATGTGACAAGGGGAAAATAATAATAATAATAATAATAATAATGTGTGGAATTTATATAGCGCTGAATCTTGTAAAGCAACAAATCAAAGCGCTCAAAAAAAAAAATTCAACAACAAAACCACACATGCACAATGTAATCATGTTTAAACATTACCCCCTTAACGTCAAAATGTTGCTATTTTAATAAATGTAACACAGCTTGATATGTAGCAAAAATCATTCACACACACTATATATATATATAATATATATATATATATATATATATATATATATATATATATAGCACTAGTACTGATTCTCTTATTCCTCAAAGATGAAGAATCACGATTTGACCCGTGTAATGAAAACGCCTCTGTCACCCCACTACAGCCGTGCAGTTGATTGGTCCTTCAGTCGTGACGTCATGTCCACACAGTACTTTCTGCCTATGGGCCTAGCTGTGCAATAAGCTAATAACCAAAAGAGAAACCCTAGGCCTATAGGAATAAGACTGTAACTATGTATAATGAAGAAAGGCTTTCCCCCCTCCTTGACTGTGTACCCACTTTAAAGCCACTTGGTATTATTTCAGGCCTTTCTACCCCCCCCCCCCCCCCATTACTTGGGTTGCAAAAGTCAGTAGGTAGTGTGTGGGTGGGTGTGTTTGTGTGTGTGCTGTGTGGGTGTGTTATTTGCTAATTATTCACACTTTAAACAACTATAGATAAGTTAGGGAAAATATACTAAAAAATAAACCAACTTGAACTCTAGAACTTTCCACAAAAACATGAAGATAAAAGCATACACAAGAATTCTTTTTTTAAAACCAACACCATCTTAAACGCTAACTTTTCAATTCATTTAACTAGAACATATCATTGTACTAAAAGTATCATGCTTGAACAGTGAGTTAATGACAGTACAATGTGTGTGTGTGGTGTGTGTGTGTGTGTGCGTGCGTGTGTATGTATGTATGTATGTGTGTGTGTGTGAGTGTGTGTGTGCCCGCACTTGGCTACGCGGACATATAGAAAAGACAATATTTGACTTGAAAATAATATACTCTTCATATAACGACTCACCATGAGTAAGTTTCGTGAGAACTTTCTCCAGCGCCCAACTGCGCCAAGGTCTCACAAAAGTCTGACTGTTTCTGAGTGCTAAGAAATATAGTATGGGCAAATATTGCTCAATACTGTTACGCCTCTTCTCTTTAAAGAAACAAATGACGGGGTGTGTTTCACAATTGGGGGGAGGAGGGAGGAGTTGGGGGAGAGGTAGGTTAACTTCAGTTAGGTTCCTGGGAGTAAGCTAGGGCGATCTTTTGGCCTTGTGTTTCAATACCCAGCTAGGCTAGCTCCAGCCTAATACACAAATCCAGTGGGGAATTGTGACAAGTGACATAAACCGTTAATGCTCGGCTGTTGATCGATTTTATACTTTGGGTCTCATTATTTGTGTAGTCTTTGTCTAACACCTTTGGCTCATTCGCATATTCCAAAAAAATTCACCATTGGTAAACCTCAGAGCTCATCTTGAGGAACAACAACAACAGGGATAAAAATATAGATTTTTTGGGGGTGTGAGAGTTCTGAGGTCCACCAATGGTAAGATTTTGTGTATGCGACCGTTTTTGCCCGCAATGAAGGTAGCCACATTCCAACTTTGGGAATAAAAACAGAGATAATATTTGAGACACATCCCTTTTTGTAGCAGAAATTGATGTCACCGTTATACACCATAGTATTCCTCCCACTCTCCTGGGTCAGGAGTAAACTCTGTCATAGTCACACCTCCACGCCACGTTAATGTGGGTGTTTCTTCTCTTGATGGGACATGACAGGGCGTGGGGCAGGGTGTGTGGGCACAGCCTCCAGCTGTGGTCAACGTGACACAGACAACCAACCAGCGCGATAACAAAACCAGTTCTCTGCATCCTCCACCAAGAGAGGTCACAGGCTAGACTGGTCATGAGCTGCTGTGAAGTGGGTGTGTGTGGGCTGAGGCCAGCAGGCAGACCTCCTGCAGAGTGACAAGCACAGGAGAAGACCAGGCACTACACACCCCTCCCATTAAGCAAAAGATATATTCCCCCTCAAAAAAGTCACATAATGGATAAAAAGCTTCATGGTAATCGTTAAATCTGATAGTTCACACTGATGAAAATAAAAAATTCTGTTTGATACACACCAACTCTTTTTGTGTTAGCAAAATCTGCTCTCTTGGCAAAAGTTATAAACTGTACAGGTTTTTTTTCTCCTTTTCCTTAGAAAAACAACAACAGCAACAAACCCGTCATATAATTCCTCCTAAGCCTTGTTCATAAGTACTAGTACTATTCATAGCTCTGGAACACTGAGTGCAACAGACCGTGACCCTCTGGTCACGATCACATAATGTGTGTGCTTGAGTGTACAGCCAGTTGACTTTCTTTTTTATCGTTCTTTTAGTCTGCAAGAACATAGACTGTAGAATTTTTGCTTTATGATTATGATAATTACCATTATTATTATGTTCTCTTCTCTGTTGATTTACTACCTTCCAGTTTTCTATTCCTTTGGGTGAGAGAGAGAGAGAGAGAAATAAAGAGAGACAGAGATAGAGAATGAGTGAGTGAGTGTGTGAGAAAGAGTAAGAGAGAAAGTGAGAGAAAGACAAAACACTGAACAATGAACACCATGAATCACAATACAGGGGTGTGGGGGGGTGGGGGTGGAGAATTAAAAAAAATAATGATCATGACCCAAAATGATGAGTAACATCTGAAGCTGACTAGCATGTCCAAAAAGTAGATAGAGAGAATGACAATGACAAATTATTGTTTCGATGATAAGCACCCATGTGCTTTTTTTACATCCAGTCCCTGCCCTTAGAGATACATTATAAAATAAAATAAAATAAATCCATTACCAATACACTCACACAATAAAGAAAAAATACCCACACACAAAAAACCATGAAAAAATAAAAGAAAAACAAAGCAACAACAACAAAATAATAATAAAGCAAAAGAAAACAAAACAAAATAAACACCCCCCAAAAAACACACACACCAAAACAAACAAAAAATAAAAAGCAAAGAAACCAAGAGCAAAATAAAAGCAGCAACAACAAGGGGAGAAGGGTCATCCAAATAATACCCCTCCAAAAAACAACAACAACTCCATACTATAGAGGAGAACAAACCATGTAAATTGTATCATTTTGGCTAACAGAAATATAACATCAACAAATTCATTGTTAATTTTTTTTATAGGGAAAGTAACAGCAATAGTAAACTACACAAAAACAAATATTATATAAGCAGACTTAGGAGATTATGCAAAAGCAATTTACACCCCCATGCACACGTACACACACACCATAATATATATATATATATATATACATTATAGTCTTAGAAAAGGACATCTACACACTGAAATTAAGCTATACATAATTGCTACACTCAAAACAAGATATCGAAATAAAACATTCACTTAATATCAAATACAGTCAACTTACACAAAAAATTTAAAATATTAAATCTGAATAAAGCATTCAACAGGACACAAACTGTACACACGACAATTAAATCTATAAGCAAAACAATAAAAGAGAGAGAGAGAGAGAGAGAGAGAGAGAGAGCAGAAGAGAGAGAGAGAGAGAGAGAGAGAAGACAGACAGACGAGAAGAGAGAGAGAGAGCAGCAGAGAGAGAGAGAGAGAGAGAGAGAGAGAGAGGAGAAGAGAGACAGAAGAGACAGACAGAGAGAGAGAGAGAGAGAGAGAGAGAGATCATGTTTGTTGCTGTTACGAGTTCCCCAGCTTAACATCCTGGGAGGGGGGGTGGTCACCCAGAATAATGGACTCTGGCTCACTCATCCCACCTGGGAATCTCTGTGAGACCAACCACAAGCACACACTGGATGAGAAGTTTACATCTGTGACTGCTTTCATATGCCTTGCTATATAGGCAGCCACTCTCCAACTTCAGATGATTTTCTTCTTTATGCACGGAGAACACTGGTTGGTGTGCTGAGAGTTTGCCAAAGAAGAAGGCAATCTCCACAGAAGAGCTTTCCAGCCTGATGACATGTTAGTGTAGTGTAGGCCTTAGCACTTAGCTGACATCAATAAACTGACACAGCTTTTGGCCTGGGCCATGATTTTTGTTTGAAATGAACAACATTAATGTGCATGTTTATTGCTGTCAATGACCAACACTAATGTGAATGTTTATTGGATGAATGAACAAGAATGACATGAACAACAATAATGTGAACATTTATTAACAATGATGTGAACGTTTATTACTATCAATCATTTAATCCATCTGCTGAATAATGTTGATAAAAATGCAGAGAATACATTCACACATATGCACATGCTCTCTCTCTCTCTATTTGCAAACATTCACATTGTCACCAAATAAGAGAGAGAGAGAGAGATGAATTTATACACATACACTCAACACACACTCTCTCTCTCCCCTACTATGCACTCTCACATACATACAAAGTAAATGAAGACCCCAAAATATTCAAACGTCAGACAGTTTATTTCTGATAAGACACACGACCATTATTTCCTAACAAAAACAATTATGCAAATCAATCACACACACCCCAACCAGCAGACACATAACCCATCTCTACTCCCCCCCCCCCCCCCCCCCCTCCACCATACCTGGAAAGCCTCACACTAACAGCAGCAACAGAAACAACACGGCAGCATAAAACAAAACCAGAATACATCACAATCAGTTAATCCACAAATCAGTCAATCAATCAATCCATCAAGCAAATGAATTACTAAACATATTCAATGCTTACCAGTTAACAACATTGCATACAGAAATATCACAGGACAAGAGAAACTTCATTTATACGACACACCCAATTTCAAGAAAAGATGCCCGGATGGTGTTAAAATATTATTGCACCAAGATGTGTGCGTTCAATCCTCTTAACATCTGGTGAAGTGATCCCCACATACAGATTTCTGATAGGGAAAAAAAACACACACATGTTTTGGTTTGGTTGGTTGGTTTTTTTGCTCTGCAGAGATCTCCCACTCACTAAGTCTCGGGAAGGATTTCCATAGTTACACCTCCACACTACGTTAACGTGGGTGTTCTCTTGATGGGGACATGATAAGGGGCAGGGTGGACACAGCCTCCAGCTGTGGTGAACGTGACACAGGCAGTAACAACAAAACTAATTCTGGGCATTCTACACCAAGAGGGGTCACAGGCTAGACTGGTCACGAGCTGCTCTGAAGTGGGAGTGTATCAGCTGAGGCCAGCAGCAGCAGACCTCCTGCAGAGTGACAAGCACAGAGAAGACCAGGCACTACGCATTCTACCCATTATGGCTATGTGGTGTATATACACGTTACTGCCTGTACTATAGTACACTGCATTACGTTACATTACATTACACTGTACAACACTCCACTACACTTCACTGCCGTGATGCAAAGTGGATTATACTACACTACTCTACTCTACACTACTCTACTCTACTCTACCCTCCACTACCACTCCACTCAGCTACACTACCCTACCCTACACTGCATCACACCACTCTACACCACACCACACTACACCATATCCCACCCCACCCCACTTACACAACCCCACACCAGACCACAAACACCAGCGTTATTCGGAGGTGAAGTATCGGCAAGAGCAATACCCGTTGACAGGAAAAAGTCTAAAGGCCAGTTTGGCATGGCCTGGCTGTCCTGGTGTTGGTTCCAGACACAAGAGAGTGACATACTTCTTCTCCTGGAAGCACTGCCCGTCACAGGATCCTGCACTGCCCCTGAAATACACAGACACACACACAGACACCAACCAACCAATCAATCATTCAATCAACCAATCAGTCAATTAATCAATCAATCAATTAATCATCCAATCCAATCTTGTTTATAAACCCTGCCAACCACAGAAGCTGACACCTTGTAAAAATTTAAATCTCAGAATAAAACTGTGCGGTTATATACAGATTAAAACAGGGTATAAAACCAACTCTGCTGTCGTTCCTTGTAGCAACGCCCTGGCCAACCATAAGGGTCAACCCAGGACGGGCACCGCGTTGTGGGAAAACCACATCAACCACACATAAAACGAGATAAAACCTAAACTAGATTCCTTAAAACAACCTTGATCATAGTACCAACTATCACGCTTTCGCTCATATCACCACCACCTACAACCACCACCATGCAACAAAAATACGAAAAGAAAAAAACATGGGCCTTACGAGTAGCAGGAGCCTGTGTGAGCGAACTGGTAGAAGGTGTTGTTGAGAGAGAGGACGTGGCAAAGCTGGTTGCGACTGTCCCGCAAAGACCCCTCCATCCTCACCACAGCCGTCTTCCTGTCAACACCCGCCCACTCCTGTCAACAGTCTCCTCCCTCATGGACACCCACCCCCCCACCTCTTGTCCTCATTTCATTACTCATCCTGTCATATTCTTCATGCAACAACCTCTTCATCCCTCATTACACAGCACTACATCCTGTCATTGTCATCACTCATGGACACCCTCTTCCCCCAATCCTCATTACAGCACTCATCCTGTCATTGTCATCACTCATGGACACCCTCTTCCCCCAATCCTCATTACAGCACTCATCCTGTCATTATCATCACTCATGGATACCCCCCACCCCCCAACCTCATCACTACAGCACTCATTCTGTCGTTATCATCACTCATGGATACCCCCCACCACCCCCAACCTCATCATTACAGCACTCATCCTGTCATTATCATCACTCATGGAACACCTTCATTCCTCATTACACCACTCATTATGTCATCATCACTCATGGAACACCTTCATTCCTCATTACAGCACTCATCCTGTCATCATCACTTATGGAACACCTTCATTCTTCATTACAGCACTACATCCTGTCAATTCTAGGCCACTGTGTGCCGGTGGGAACAAATAACAACATCAATTACAAACCTGCATGCACAAGGGGACTAGATGTAAAAGAAAAAAGCACATGAGTGCTTATTCCATTAACCTAGAAAATAAAAGAATAAATAAATAAACAGATTAATACAAATTCTATCCTTGACAGACCCCTCCTTCTCATTGCAGCCTTCATATTGTCAGTACTAACCCTCAGAAAACCCCTCATTACAACACTCATCCCGCCATTATCTTCACTCAGGGAACCCCTCAATCACAACATCATCCTACCTAATCTCACTCAAAATCACCATTCAACACTCAATTACTGCAATCACAGAAACCCCTCATACAATACTCCCAGTCGCAAGCTACTTCATAGTGATAAAATACGCACTTGCAACACAAAATCTACCACTCTTGCCTGACCCCTCAGGACTCATACGCTGAAGAACGAATAATAAATATAATAAATATATAACATCCAAATCTGCACAGTGGTTCAAAAGGTGCACTAAACCCACGGTACGTTGAGCAGCTAACGATACCACTCTTACAGACAAGCTTCAGAAGATGAGACGAATGAAGACGTGAACGATGATGAAGACGATGATGATGATGATGATGGGACATCTGCATCTGCACTGGCAGAAGACGAGGGCACTCTAGAACCAGCAGAGGATGGAGATGCTCCAGATCCACTGGCAGAGGACGGAGATGCTCCAGATCCGCTGACAGAAGATGATGAAGGCGCTCTAGATCCACTGGCAGAGGATGTAGATGTTCCAGATCCACTGGCAAGATGTAAGTTCAGATCCAGAGAGTAGAAGATGCAGATCTGCTGACAGAAGAAGATGAAGGGGCTCTAGATCCACTGGCAGAGGATGTAGATGTTCCAGATCCACTGGCAGAAGAAGATGATGTTAGTTAGCACTGGACAGTCACCCTCTTGTTCATAGGAAAACTAAACATTTTTCAGGGGTACTCAACAACATTGCATTTGACTGATATAGTTATCTGATCCTCAAACACTACCATTACAAAACTGGTTATTTCATTTAAAAAGTCACTGTAGCCATCCAAACAACATTAACTAATATCATACTAATATCATAACACAAATGAAACACTTTTTGGAAAAACAAAGGTGATATCCCCGAGAAGATCATCAGTGACAATGGCACACCATATATACATCCAATACTGCAGTCAGGAAACGATGCCACAGAACAGGAGTTCAAACACAGTGCATGTTCACCTCATTACCTCCAGGTCCAACGTTTTAGCAGAACACAGTGTGCAGACTGTCAAGACTTTCAGCCAGGCCAAAGCCAGTAGCACAGGTTTAGACACGGCGCTGATAGCCCTCACATCCACTCCTACTGACCATCACCTTCCTTCACTGGCAGAAATCCTATATTCCCATAAAAGTTGAGCAGCCATCTATAACCCAACCCAGAAACAACTGCTTTTCCTCTTAGTTGGAATTTTTCTGCATCTTCATGTTCTGTATGAAAGAAACAACCCACACAGACTTGAAGAAGCGACAACAATGAAGAAAAAAAAATAATGACAAGACTGTGCATGATCTACCTCCTCTCTCTACACTACAGTTGATGCAGCACTCAGGCAGAGGGAAGATAGACCCTGCACACCAAGAAAAGAAAACAAGCAGAGAAGAAAAAGAAAAAAGAAAGGGGGGGGGGGGGGAGAAAAAGCTCCCCCCCCCCCCCCAAAAGTGGGAGGGGAGGGGAACACACAAAGACAGAAGAGAAACAAAGTGATTTAAAAAAAAAACACAACCCCAAAACAAAGGAAGAAACAAAAAAAGAGAAGGGAGAAAGATCAAGAAAAAGCAAACCATTTAAAAAAAAAAAAAGAATAGGACAAAACAATAGAGCAACAAAAAAACATAACGATGGAAAGAAAGACAAAAACTGCACCCCCCACCCCACAAAAAAAATACCAAAGATGAAAAACAGAGAGCAGCAAAACACACACACACACGAAAACAAAGTTGAAAAAAAAAGAAGCAACACACACACATACAAACACACACACACATGATGTACTTTTGTTTCAACTGAGAGAGAAAAAAACCCAAACATAACACAAGAAAACTAAAAAGGAAAAACCCAAGCCAACCCAACCCAAGCCTCACCTGGCACATTTCAAAGAGCTCAGTGGCCCCACAGGAAAACGTCCCCCAGGACAGCGTCCGGGCGAGAGTGACACCAGTCTAGCTTCTTGATGTCACAGGCGCTCAGAAACAGACCGTCCATCTCCTCTCTTAGTCGGCTGACCTGAATTCAACAGAAACATGGACGAGGTTTGATTCAGTGCACGTTAGCCTTCACATGCGTGCACGGGTGCATGTAAACATTCCCACATGCACTAGCATGTACATGTACACATGCATGCAAGCTTGCACACACATGCGCATGCACATGCAAACACACCCACTCTCACACTCATGCATGCACACGCACTCTCTCTCTCTCTCTCTCTCACACACACACACACACACACAGAGGTTAAAATCCATCCACCTTTCATAGAACTTAGAAGAATAGACCACCTATAGCCGATGACCCAAACATACCCAGCATGCAATCCGACTTAATGAGCTTCGCCAGATACAACTTGTCTGAGATACATTGCTGAACAGTTCAGAATGGTGTGCTTATGACTTCTCAAGAGTTAAGAAAGAAGTCACGGCAAAATGATTGTCCTGATAAAAAGGATTGCTCTTATGTAACTAGTAAGGGAGGCGAGACAGCACTGTGGTTAGAGCAATTGAAACTTGCCATCTGACAGCACAGGATTGAACCACCACCAAGGCACCCATTCAAGCAGATTTCCCCCTGGAGTTAACATCAGTACCAACCAACCACTCCCCCCAAAATCCTTCAACTAAGACTATAAACCAAGGTACTTTTGAGTGAAAGCACGCAACAAATCTTCAAACACGCAAAAAAATCTTGCACACACATTAAAACCTGATCTGTTTTTTGACTGAGTAGGCCATTTTGTGTTGGTAGGAACTGATGACAATTTTTATTTTTAAAAAAACACAAAAACGCACGTACACTGGTGTTGTGTTTTCACATCGTCTCTGAAGTCAGAATGCAGCTACCTTAATAGTGAGTAAATGGTTGCATATGCAAAATGTCACAAAAGATGAACCTAGGAGCTGTATCCACCCATGCATCCACCCACCCACCCAGCAAGGCAGGCAGCCATGTATGTATGTATATATGTATGGGTGTGTGTGAATGTATGTATGTATGTATGTATTTATTTATTTATTCATTTATATTGAGGATAATGGAATAAGCACTTATGTGCTTTTTTACATCCAGTCCCCGTGTGAATGCAGTTTTGTAAATTCTGTCACCTGTTCCCACCGGCACACAATGGCCTACTCTTACGAAAAGCAGAAGTATGTATGTATGTATGTATGTATGTATGTATGTATGTTTATATGTTTGTATGTATGTATGTTTATATGTTTGTATGTATGTGTGTATGTATGTACCTACCTACCTACCTAACTCTCATTCTATCTGAGAATTTTTCAATCTACGCCAACATATTGAAGAACATCACAATATGCCTCTCCCTGTTCTTTCCCTGTAGTTTTTTTTTTCACCTTTCTAAACATGGCAGTGTTCCGCGATCCCCCACACGATTCCGCTGTACAACGGCTAGGATGCAGACCTGCTACGGACACTCTACTGGGCGTTTCCTCAGACAGTTCTGTTGCTGCTGCTGCAGCTGCTGCCTGTGTTCCCTGAGATGAGGAGCTGGAGTTGGTGGCCAAAGCTGCTGGCATCATCGCAGCAGTCAGCAGCATGCACAGTGCGAGGTGGTAGTTCATCTGAAATTGTTCACATAAACATCACACACACACACAAGAATGGGAATGTGCACTCACGCGCATACACACACATTCGTGCACAAGCATGCACACACACACACGCACATATTTTCACATACACATATGCACGCATGTATGCACACACACATGTATGGGTGTGTGCAGGCACACACAAGCATACACACACACGCACACACACAGAGGCATGTACGCACACATGCATTCACACACACACACACATTCTATTTAAACCAAAATCAAATTGAACACGATAGATGTAACTAGGTTTTATGCAGATAAGAATGAATATTTTGATTTAAGAAACAAAACTTAGTTTAAAAAAACAACAACAAAACAAAAAGTCTCTATTGTTAAGACATTTATAAGGGAAGTGGCAAGGCAACGTTACTTTTTGAAATATTGTGTTGAGACTACCTTAATCCACAACAAGCTTCTAGCATAACAACCTGTATTCTCCCTCAAAAGAGGAACATGAAAAAATCATCCTGTCAGTAATAGTGAAGTTCCTCTGAAGTCGGAGTATGGCTGCCTAGATCATATGGCGAGGTACTTTGAAAAGAGTCATACACGCAAACATCTCATCCGGTGTTCTTCCTATCTCACGGTGATTCCCAGGTGGGATGAGTAGTGAGTCAGAGTGCATGTTCTGGGTGACCCCCAGGGTGTAAAGCTGGGGAAGGCACACTAACAAGGAACAAAACATCATCATCATCAACAAAAAACCAAACCAAACCATAACAAAACAGAATAAAACCAGATACAATCAGTAAAACAAAAACAGAAATAAAACAGAAACATTAAGAACAGCAGCAACAAAAATCAAACTGGACCAAACAGAACAAAATCAAATAAAATTGTAAAATTAGTAAAACAAAACCAAAAAAGCACACACACACACACACACACACAGAGGAGGAGGCTAAAAATCAAACTCACCTTCTCGTCTATTCGTAAACACCAAGCAAGTAGGAAAGCTGTCTGGGTTTCTTTCTCTTTCTCCTCGAAAACTCGTCAAGCAAAATGTGTAAGCTGGTCTTTCAACCCTCTGTCTTTTATACCCACATCCAAGTACTTTTGAGTTACAGGGTGGAAAACAACCTACCCGGATCCATCATTGTTTGTCAACAACTTTGTTTCTATCTGGCATTTTTCTTTCTAATCCCATATTTTTTGTTTGTCCCTTCCGGTGTCACGGACTAAAATGGCCCCCCTCTGAAAAATATTCTGACTGCAAGGAAAGTTTGTTTCCAATCTTCATTTTTGTTTTGAGTTCTTCTATGGTCTGATTTGTCATGAAGAAATCCTGAGGTTTGTTATGGTTTTGTTGTGTTTGTTTTATGTGCTATCCTCTTCTTCATTTGTTTTTTGCTTTTGCATTTTCTTTTTGGTGTTCAATTTGATTGTTGTTGATTGTTGTTGTTTTTGGTTGATGATTAACTTGACTTAACTGATAGTCAAGTCACCCACAAAACAGAAACAAAAAAAAATGTACAAAGATATTTGAACAGCCACAAAAGCTCAAGGTCTTATTCATTCACAGTATAGTCATTCTATTGTACTATAAAGTGAATTAAACTGCACTGTATTATACTATCTTCTGCTGTATTGTGCTGCACTTTGCTACCAGCGGTGGCCCATGTTTTTAATGTGTGACGTGTTTTTGTACACAGTACCTATGTTTACAGTCTCCTCCAAACATTTGCAGGAAATGAGTCAGAATCAATGTCAACTTCAGGAGGGCAAAATTGACTATTAAACAAAAACTTTGATGAATGTGACACCCTCAAATACATACACACAAACCTCCCCACCCACCCCTTCTTTATTGAAAGAAATGTTGGATATGGTGAAATGAAATAAGGTATTACCGAGTTTTATTGGTGTTTGTGTGTCTGTTCTTTTCTTTTATTTCTTGGCTATCAATCCAGGGATAACCAATTGTGAAATTTTGTGCATGTGACTGTTCTCTCACCACTAAGGTAGCAGCATTCCGACTTCGGGAAGTATTAATTACCGAGTTGTCCATTTACTTTTTCCCCAACCTCCTTACACTACTGGTAATATTTGTCCATGTCATTTACAGACGAGGGGGAGGGGCAAAACTTGGGCTACCACCAGTTTTGTTGTAACAAATCTAGAACAAAAGGGGGCCGTATTAGTCGCCCATTCACCATTCTTAGTAAGCTATAGCCACTGCTTTTCTCCATGCTATTGTTCAAAAGCCGATACCCTAGTCTTGTTGCCTCAACCATAGAATTATTGACTAAGAGATTCTTACATAATGACAAGTGTACACACACACACACACTCACCACAACACACACTGCACACACACACACACACACACTACACACACACACACCACACACATTCATCCACATCCACACAACATCACCATTCACCAACACAATCTTGTTTCCAAGAGGTCGTGCCAATATGACAAAAGATTTTTTTTATTGATGCATTATGAATCGACACAACCACCAAACTGCTCACAAATATACAGAAGTAATCATCGTAGAGCATAATTATACATGTATATAACAGCAAATAACGACAGGATACAACCTCTGTGGCTGAGGAGTGGTTAAAGTTAGTTAATTAAGCCCTATGTGCTACGGATCATCAAGTTGATAGCAAAGTAAGTATTGTGATAATTACAGAAGCAGATGTGACTTAGTTTAATTTAAAAGTTGTAGCAGCCAAGCAAATAGAGAGAACAATGAGATCTGAGAAAGAGAGAGAGAAATTTGAGACGAGTGAGTGAGTGAGTGTGTGTGTGTGTGTGTGTGTGTGCATGTGTGTGTGCGTGCTTTAATTTAATGCCTGTTAATTCAAAGTGATATTAGACAAATTTGTGTGTGTGTGTGTGTGTGTGTGTGGGGGGGGGGGGGGTACATATTTGTTTCTAAGTGTAGCATCATGGTACGGTACATAACTGCATACTCTGAGTCTATACAAGTACATGTTTTCATGTACACTCAGTATAAACCATGCTGAGAATGTGTGTGTGTGTGTGTGTGTGTGTGTGTGTGTGTGTGTGTGTGTGTGTGTGGGTGCATGTGTGTGTGTACATGTATGTATGCACACATGTGACTTGGTGTGTTAAGTGTGCAATAGACATGTAATGCACATACACACAGACAGACGGAAATAGTTATAAAGAGAAACAGACAATGTATCCATAATAATATACAAAACTAATACACGTATGTACAGCTATTTGCTTCAAATACAAAGGAAGAATAAATACAAACAGAAAAAAACTATCTTCTCTGACAGAACAATCATTTACGCAAGTCTACAGTAACTTCAGTTCATGATCTTACCACCTCTTTCTCTTTTAAAATTACCCACTACATAATAAATGAATAAAAATAAATAAACATACAAACAAATAGAAACTATATATGTATAAAACCCCTACCCCCTAAACATCCCCCCCCCCCCCCCCCCCCCCAAAAAAAAAGAGGAAACTACATAATTCATTTGCCATGCCAAAATCGGATGCGCTGGGCCTGACTTGTCAGGCACTTGTTAACAACAGCGTGGCACAGTTTCACTCATATAACAGACAGTGATAGCTGCTGTCTGGGCGTTCAACAAAGAAAAAAGAAATTTCATTGGCATTTGTTCTAATATTAATAGTGAGATTATGCAATATTGCTGGTCTTTCTTATCCTTTGGCTTTTCCTTTCAACTCACTCTCCCCTTAATTTTCTACCTTCCAAATCGTACTGTTAACAATTCACAATGCCATACCTCATAATTAAACCTTGTTTCCTCAAGCCAAGGAAGACACACACACAAAAGCCCGCAAAACTCTCCCCAAACCTTTGTTACCACAAAAAAATGTCCCCCACCCCTCCAAAAAGACCTACTCTCTATATTCCCCCTTCTCTCCAAGTCTATCCCTTGTTTAAAATTACGAAAACGTTACCATTTCATTTAAAGCTCAAAACTTAACAAAAATACACAGGTGTGTACAACACAACAAACAAACACAACATTACTGAACACTCAAAACAACACAAGACAACAACCAATCTAAACACAACAGAACAAATACAACCACAACACAACGTGACAAATCCAGCAGAACACAACAAAACAATATCTAATGTCACTGAGAAGTGAACAAATTAAAGACAACAACAACAACAGCAACAACAAAACACAAAACAGAACTGCTGTACAAAAAACCCGGTCTTTTGGCAGAAACACTCTCGCTATTGCAAGCTAGCCTTGCCAGTGTTTAAAAAAAACAACCAACAACACAAAACAAAACAAACAAAAAAATTCAGGACACAAAATTTCCTTCACATCAAAAACGGCAACACCCAACAAAACTCAAACACACTTTAGAAAGGAAAAACTAAAAAAAAAAAAAAAAAAAAAAAAAGAAAAGAAAAAACAAACAAACAGTGACTGCATTCACTGAAATCCAAACACCCGACAATCACTCATTTCTTCACGGTTTACAGAGTGCTATGAATCGTACCAGAGTTTAAACATCCCCCCACCCCCCTCCCAAGAGTCATACCAGAGTTTGAAAGGACAAGTCAGACACTATACTGGCAATTTCACACTCACGACATTCATAAGGGGGATGCCTGGTGGTTAGAGTGATACGCTCATGATCTGCTGACCTGGGTTTGAATATCCTTCAAGAGGATTTTTCCTCTGGAGCTAACATCAGTGGCGACTCCACTCCCCCCCCAAAAGTCCTTTGGATGAGACTATAAACCGAGGTCCTGCATGCAGAACATCTTGTGCACATGTTAAAACCTGTTCCGCTTTTCGGAAGAGTAGGCCATTGTGTGCCGGTGGGAACGGATGACAAAATATACAAAACTGCATACACAAGGGGACTGGATGTAAAAAAGCACATGAGTGCTTATTCCATTGTCCTCAAAATAAAAGAAATTTTTTTTTTTAATTAACAAACATAACAGAAAACATTAAGTCATTCTTGACCTTCTATCTCACGAGATCTCATCAACTTTGTGTCTGTGTAGACACGATTTAGATATCGATAAGAACTTGAGACCACATACAGCGGTTTCGGTGGTAACAATCTAAAGTTTCATACAACGTGTGTGCATTCATGCATGTTCAAATGCAGATGCTTGCAAGTAACAAAATACTGTAAGTCATTCTTAGCCAACACTGAAATAAATACAGATGGGACATTCTTCGTTGACAATAAGAGATGCGTGACAGGCTGAAATCTGCATCTTTCTCCTTTATTTCCATTCTTCAGCCACAACTCAGAAATTCACCATCAGTGAAATTATACACCGTTTTCTAACCACTAAGGCTGCCACATGCCAACTTCAGGGTTGACACTTCCAACCCCACACCAGTGTGCTTGTGTTTTCTACTTTCTCATCCGCTCTTCCCTGCAAGCAACAGCCATGCCTGCTGTTTTTTTCCCAAATCACAGAATAAGACTTAACATATATGTAAGCTTTTCTATACATGAATCCAAACACACGAGATCTCAATTTTAAGTCCAATACAGAGGATTAGAGTCTACTGGCTCTGAAGCAGAAATTCAGCCACTTCCAACCTGGCCACCACCACAAAGATTTGAACGCACGACTCTTCGACAAATCATCAAATATTTTATTCACCACGTCAGCCGAACTGAAAGTCAGTGTCAAAGTTTCTGCCCTGCTGGCACATCGTTTTCAAAAGTGAAAGATGGCTTTTGGCAGGCCAACCAACATCCACTCTCTCTTCCCTCCCAGTACTCTGATACAGATCTGCAGGAGCAGACTACCGCAGTGTGAAGTGCAGTACAGCGCTGACAGCCATGGTGGCAGCAGCATTTCACTGAACTGGACCATGTATGGATCTCTAAGAGGACTGACCCACAATGACATGAAGTAGAGAGTCCATGGCTTGCTCAAAAACTAGAACGGCAAATGGCCTAGGAAGGTTAGAAACAGAAGATGAGGAAACAGAAGATGAGGAAGAGATAACGGACCTAAACAACCTCCCCCCAACCCTCCTGAATAATGAACAGATCAATAAATAAGCAGAAATGAAACAAACAACCCCACCCCACCCCAACATAACCACCCCCCAACAACCTAACAAATAAATATAAAGAACACAGAAATAAACAATAAAAAGAGTTATCAAAAACAAAAATAAAAACTCACATAACAAGGCAAAACTGAAACCACATGTAGACACACACAAACCCCCACACAAAAGATAAATCTATATGCACAGGCAAACAAATATATATCTATATATATTATATAATAAAAGAGGTAAAAGAAGATGAAAAAATTCAAACTATTCCCTTTCCGCTTCTAGAGCCATAAGATGCCTACCTACAAATGAAAACAACAAAAATCCCCTTACCATAACGGTCTCTGTTCCTTGCAAATCAGGCTGAGATGGCCACTCAGTGTTAGGTCCATCATTCGTTTTCATAAATATTGCCCCACGCCTCTCAGCCACGTGTAAACACTACTTCAGTACTCAAAAGCAGCAACTCAGAAAAACATGAAGAAATCTGTGTGCTGAATAACGGAAATGAATGACAAGGAAATTCTACTTTGTTCACGTCTGCTCACAAGCATTTTCTTTTTCATTCCTCGGCGAGAGCTCCCAGGTTCACCAATAGCGAGATTTTGCGTATGCCACTGTTTTTGCCCACCATGAAGGTAGCCGCATTTTGGCTTTGGGGATACAAGCACAATAAACTGGCAATAATACAATTTTTAAAGAATAATTACACATAGTTTGAACTGACAGAGTTAATTTTCCATTTTCGAACAGACTGTCTTGAGTGTCTGAGTGTAAGGTTTTGTCGTCATCTTTTTCCTACCCTAGTGTTGTACACAAACCTAACATTTCCTTGTAACAAAATGAGTACAGGGTCATGATCAGTAAGGTTTTTCTCTTGAAAAGATATATATAAAAAAGGTTATTATAGTTAATAAATCACATTTTATAGAAACAAATATATAAACAACATTAACTTGATACTTTTAGAGAATCTTGGCAAAATCAAGACTCAAAAATAACATATCAAAGAAAGTGTTGTGATAAATCACAGACAAACAAAATATTACATAATAACATAATATATATATTTTATAATATATATATATATATATATATAATAAAAGAGGGTAACTTTATGCTATAAGAGAATCTTAAAAAAAAAAAGGATTGGGCAAATGTCTCAATCACAAACAAGATAAATGAAATAAACAAACTGCAAACACAACGAGACGACAAAAAGATCAAACCCTTCAGATCTACGGTGGAAGAAACTTCCCTTGCGGTGCTCAAAACCCAACGATTACCAGCAACATCTGGTTAAAGCCTTCACCTCACCCCCAACAGAGAATGCAACTCATCTCCCATATCATCACTGCTTACAGCACATTGTGTACAATTTCTTTTTTCTTAAAGAGAATTAAATAAAAAATGAGGATAACAGTCAAAGAAAAGATAGGGAAGGGGGGCTGCGGTGGGGGGCCCAAAAGCCAAACATTTACACCGAAAGAATCTATTCAAGAGTTTAAAAAAAAAGAATTAAAAAAAAAAAAAGATAAATAAATAAATAATACGAAAGACATGTGTGCAAAAATAAATGAATACAAAGCACTTGAATATGACTCGTTTGTTTAAAAAACCATTTATTTCTTTCTCCGAATATTATGAGGTAAATAAAACTCCATGGACACTGCATCTTCATGGGGGAAGGGTGTTGCAGCCAATGTTTTTGTTTGTTTCACTGATCATCTTTGCACTTTTTTGGCTCGTAAGTGGCCTGTTATTTTCTTTGATTGACAGTAGTAGGCCAAAAATCCCCTCAAACCCCAAATAGTCAAAAAAAAAAAAAAAAAGAAATTGGCAAAAGCATCAGCCAATTTATATGTTACACGAGAGATTTTGTTCACGGAAGAGACATGTACATATGTGCATATGCACATACACACAGCCATGGCTGGCATGCATGCACTCATCCCTGTGCGTGCATGCACACACACACACCCAATTGTATACACACACATGTGAAAACATCCACACAACGAGAAACACATACTCCCTCTCTCTCACACACACACAGAGAAACACATGTATATACATAAAGTCACACACACACTCTCTCTCTGTAACACACACACACACACACACACAAGCACGCACACACACACACACACACACACACACAACAACAGGAAAGAGATAGACGGACCACAAAACCTTAAAAACCCCAAAAACTGTTCACAAACTCGACAACACCACCGCACACACACACTTCTGGTGGGCCATATCAACACTAACAGCAAACACAAAGATGACACAAGACTGATACCAAGTCAGAAAACAGTACACCTTGCACAAACACCCAGATGAGAAACAGGACGCCAGGAACGGATGAGCTCGTCAATCTTCCCTTTCCTTTCCAGCTGACGACGACAGGCAAAGGGGCAGAGAACTCAACCCCACAGGTCCTCGGTGCGGCCAAACTTGAACACCATGGCACTGGACATAGCAAAGGAATCCGTCTTTTACCCTAGTGCTGACACGGTGTTCACCATACAACAACACCACGTGAAAAATCATGAATGTTATCATTCATTCTTTGATTTATTTCTTCTTTTATTTCTAGGATAATGGAATAAGCACTCATGTGCTCTTTTACATTCCGTCCCTGTGTGTATGCAGTTTTGTAAATTCTGTCATCTGTTCCCACTGGCACATGATGGCCTACTCTTCCGAAAAGCGGAACGGGTTTTAACGTATGCGCAAGATGTTCTTCGTGCACGGGACCTCGGTTTATAGTCTCATCCGAAGGACTTTTGGGGAGAGTGGAGTGGCACTGATGTTAGCTCCAGAGGAAAAATCCTCATGAGATTTGAACCAGGGTCATTTCATTTCATTTCATTTCATACCACTTTAAATCACGGCAGATTTCTCTCCGTGAAATTTGGGCTGCTCTCCCCGGGGAGAGTGCGTTGCCACAAGAGCAGTACCACCCTTTTTTTTTTTCTCTTTTACCTGTCTGCAACTGTATTTGTTTCCCTATCAGAATGGCTTTTTTCTACAGAATTTTGCCAGGGACAACTCTCTTGTTGCCGTGGGTTCTTTTACGTGCGCTAAATAATTATGTGTAGCACACGGGACATTGGTTTATCGTCTCATCCAAAAGACTAGCGCCAAGACCACCACTCATGGTCTAATGGATGGGGAAAAAGTTTCGGGTCCAAACGGAGTACGAACCACCGCACACTTCCGACCCGGACTATTTGCTTTCTAGACAGGCGCGATACCTCTAGACCACCAATCACGGGTCCGCAGATCATAAGCACAATGCACACACACACACACATATATATATATATACACACACCAACCTGCAAGTAAATCACACTTCTTATCTTGCATATAAATATACCTTATACAATAAAGGACTCAAAACAAAATGGCGTCCAAGGACTTCTCTTCCGGAAGAGACATGTCGCATAATGCATTGTGGGATATGCGACAGTGAAAATGAAAGTTGTTGACCTACTACTGGCGGTCAGTCTTGGTCAATCAGGGATTTTCAATTCCCAAGTTGGATCAGTTGGTCATGGTTGACCTGGACATCAGTTGGTTACGACTGTGCCTGAGACTTCTTCTTCTTCTTCTCCTCCTGCCTTCCCTGACCATAGCATGACCACACTGGGCAACAAGTGTAGTGCCCGACCTTCTCCTGTGCCTGTAACTCTGCAGCAGTTCTGCCTGCTAACCTCAACTGACACATTCCAACTTATTTTTTTAAAATCATGTGCAAAATGCTTGAAAGTAACTATCAGGTTTGCTTGACAAAAGCAAGAGAATGGACTGAGAGGGCAGACAATAAGTAAGAGAGAATGAGAGAAGACAGAAAGGTTAAAAGAAAGGACAGATAAGTGAGTGATATAACAGGAAATTTCTAGCACAGAATTTCCAGATGGTGGGGATCCTATTTACACTGAAAGAGCCCCTAAAATCTCTACAGAAGGGATGACGGAGATAATTTCTGCAGGGCATTGCATTGTATATTCAGACTGTGAGAGACTGTGAGGCCGTACCTGAAGAAGATGAGGGCGTTCTGCAGGAAGACAGCCACACCAGGCCAGTCAGGCTCCACAACTGAAACACAACTTCGCACTGTGAATGTTCCATCAGATATTTTTTTTATATTTATTTATTTATTCTTTTATATCGAGGATAATGGAATAAGCATTCATGTGCTTTTTTACATCCAGTCCCCATGTGTATGCGGTTTTGTAAATTTTGTCATCTGTTTCATCTGATAAACACAGAGAGAGAGAGAGAGAGAGAGAGAGAGAGAGAGAGAGAGAGAGAGAGAGTGAGAGAGAGAGAGTGAGAGAGAGAGAGCAAGACACACACACATAGAGACGCCATAGCCGAGTGGTTAAGACTGTTCAGCTTCAAATCCCATGGGTCCATGAAGTCATGGTTTTGAATCTCAGTGGCACCTGGCAAATTTAGGGAGGGATGGTTTTTTTTACAAACTTCCAGGTCAACTTTAAGAGCAGACCTGCCAGTGCTTTATTCCCTTCGTGTATATATACACACACATGCAGAGGATCAGATACGCACATTAAAGATCCCGAAATTCATGTCAGTGTTCGTTCCAATACACTCCCTGTAAACACACACAAACACAAGATTCAAGATTTAATTCCTTTCACCCCTTTTGGGGTATGGAGGATTACAAACAAATTGAGCAGGAGAATAAACCTAACAGCAATATACCCAAAAATAACATGAATACTAACAGTAACTGAAAAGCAAGTGTTCATCGCATAATGATAATCAAACAGTATTAATGACTCGATACTATTTTTAAGTATACACATTTCTTTAAAAGACATAATCTACACATATGAAAGACAATTGAAATTTCAAGAAATACCTGCAAATTCTATGAAATTTGAAAGCGACAGAATTTTTCGAGATTTGCATTTCATTAGCCTACAAAATTATAACTGGACATGGGTTAAAGAAAATGTCGGGGAATAAAATCTTGTCGTAAATGTTTGAAATGGGGACATTCCATGATAAAATGAAATTCATCCCCTAAAACAGACACATTGCACACACACACACACACACACACACACACACACACACACACACACACACACACACACACACGAGCAAAACAGAAACCTGTCTAAAAACTGAAAAAAATTCTGCTTTAAAATAATATCCCACACACAAAACATCAAAAAGCAAATACACCCAGTAACCATTTACTGTACATGTTGAAAATTATAGCCTTGATCTCCCCCCCACCCATACCTTCCAATCCAATCCAATCCAACCTTCTTGTTTATAGCCCCGCTGACCACAGAGACCATATCAGGGCTGTCACCTCGTAACATTTTAAATCTCGGATTAAAACTGTGCAGCTATATACAGATTAAAGCAGGGTGTAAAACCAACCATAAACAAAAAAACCAACAACCAAACAAACACAAAAAACCCCAGCAATGCACAGCACAAAAAAACCCACTACTGCCTCAAAACAACAAAGAAGAACTCACAGTGAACGACGTAGAATCCAAACAGAATCCAAGAGGCTGCAATCAAAGCTCCAAATGCCAGCAAAAACCCGATGAAGAGCCAAACACGAGCACCTGCCAAAGAAACACACACACACAGATCACTTTTCAGAAAGAGATTGAGAGAGAGAGAGAGAGAGAGAGAGAGAGAGAGAGAGGGAGATTTATTCACAAAAAGGCCATAGGCCCATACATGAAGGGGGTTGCCAAACTGCTTAGTATTTTGGTGGGTAAAAAAGGAAAAGCAACAACAAAATATTATTGTATAATCACCACCACCACAACAAAAATCCGTTACAAAAATATGATTTAAGACACCTAGATATCTTTTATTCTTAACCCTAGTGGCGCGGTTCCCGGAATATTCCGGGAAAGGC
This sequence comes from Rapana venosa, assembly GCA_028751875.1. Lineage (NCBI taxonomy): Eukaryota > Metazoa > Mollusca > Gastropoda > Neogastropoda > Muricidae > Rapana > Rapana venosa. The sequence continues at coordinate 3,633,071 of CM054145.1, forward strand.
GGGTCTAGGCTGTGTGGCGGATCCCGGAATATTCCGGGATGACGTGGGTGGTCATAGTTGAAAGCTTACTTTCGCTTTCAAAGGTCAGCCAATGAATGTTAAGGCCGTTGTAGGCCCGCAGAAAGGGGTGAAGGTCGTTTGACACACACAAGCAACGAAGAATCTGATTGGTTAAGAGTGTATTTTAATTTTTTTTCGGACCAGCCGAGATCGTCTTCAACAAAAATGGCGGCCAGCGTTTGCACTAGAATTTCTTCAAGCGTTTTTCGAGCTTTTTTACAAAATTGACAGCGAGGAGGAGTTTTAGAGGCTGGATTTGGTTGAAATAAACAATGAGAGAGACGATGAGGTAAGGATTGTGGAATATTTTTGAAAAACTTGGTAAAAATCGATCGCGATCGGACTGAATCGAGCGGTGCTAGTTTTGCTGGATGGACTTTTTCGCTACTCGGCGATTTCGACGTCACAGATTGTTTTACTTTATTTTGACACAACGAGGCTTCGAAATAACTGTTGTTGAGTCAAATCGCTATGCTGCTGAGTACTTTGCATCACATGAAATCAAGCGATCTTTGTATTTTTGTCATAGAAAGCCACCACTTCGCACATTCCGCCATGACGGTCGCGATGGCGTCGATCCTGTTGCTGAACTTTTCCGAGTATTTGGTGACCGATAAAGCGATACAAACTCCTTATTTTTTTAAAACTAATGTCAAGAAATAGTGTTTACCTAATCATGACATTTATGCACCGCAAGAACTTTGCTTATCGTGTTAAAATCGATCTGGGGCCCTGACAGTGGAACAGTGATCGGTAGTGCGAACATGATTTTTTTTTGTGATTTTTTTTTACATAATCATAAACACTACACACTATTATAAAATTATACTCATTTAAAAGCATATTATCTCTTCTTTCCAGTGATCTATAGCTTAACACATTTAATTCAGTTTTATATATCAATATCAAGGGTTGTTTGAGCCCACCCTGCTCCAAAACAATGCTAGCCAATGTTAATTCAGCCAATAGAAGTGAGGCTTGTTGCTGTTTATTTAGCGCTACTAGGGTTAAGGCTGTACACAAATATAAAGCAAGGCTGTGCACAATGAGAGAGGGAGGGAGAGAGAGAGAGAGAGAGAGAGGAGAGAGAGAGAGAGAGAGAGAGAGAGAGAGAGAGAGAGAGAGAGAGAGAATGTGTACTTCACCTGTATTCTGTTGGTAATTTTGAATGAGAACAGATTCAATCAGATGTTAACCCACACAAACTGCCATGGCTAGTATTGTTTGCAGCTATAACTGATGTTTCAGCCGTCTTCAATCAGAGGTTGCTGGAAAGGCCATTGAAAACAAGCAGACTGCACGTCTGCTCTGGCATAGTTCTGGTCTGTATAATCATTTACTTCTGAGCGAGAGATGGAGAGAGAGACGGAGAGAGAGAGAGAGACGGAGAGCGAGAGAGAGGCGGAGAGAGACAGAGACACAGAGAGAGAGACAAAGACACAGAGAGAGAAAGAGAAAAAAGAAGGGGGATGGGATAGCCTAAAGGTTAGACTAGTGAACTCCCATCTTCATCAAACACCCAGACAGCAACTCTTATTGTTTGTCATATGAGTGAAAATTCATTGTACTACCGTTAAGCACCTGACAAGTCAGGCCCAGTGCAACAATGAATACGACACCTCACAATTACTTCAGCAGAGTTTGTTGCTACTACACTAATAAATATTCAGATAAATAAATAAATAAATATAGTTTTGGACAGCCACAACTTACCAGTCTGCCCCAGACAACCTGTGGTGTAAGATTCTCCCCGAATCTGACCGTTAGACACGGAGTTTATTCTGCAAAATGAAATACATCAACAGATCTTACATGATGCATGCAGACATAGAAATCAAAATAAATGTGTGTGTCTGTGTGTGTGTACGTGCATGTGCAAGTGTGTGTGTACGTGCGTGCATGTGTGTGCATATACATGTTTGCTGCAATCTTACTTTGGGGATGACACTTCAGTTTAATTTTCTAATCAAAGTAGAAAGAAAGGACAAGGCTGAGAATCAAACCCAGAACCTCAAGGTTTACTTGTTAGGTGAAAGTCCTTCGGATGAGACTATAAACCGAGGCCCCGTGTGCGAACGCATGCAGAACATCTTGCGCACACGTTAAATCCTGTTGTGCTGTTCGAAAGAGTAGGCCATTGTGTGCTGGTGGGAAGGGATGACAAAATTTACAACACCGCATACACATGTATAAACTTAAAAATAAAAAAAAGTCATCTGAGCGCTTTGATTTGTTGCTTTACAAGATTCAGCGCTATATAAATTCCATACATTATTATTATTATTATTAATGTCTAAACCATCCTGCCACCTTCCTTCCTACTCTGAATATGAAAATGAGAAAAAGATTTTTTTAATCCAACCAAAAAAGAGGGGATAAGACAAAACAGAAAAGAGATAGGCAGAGAGAAAGCATGAATGAATGAATGAAAGAAAAGCAATGGAAGCAGGCACAGGCAGCTGACTCACACAAAAAAGGCGACCGTAGATATAGCCCCCGGCGTGTGGTAGGCGTGGTTGAATTCCTTCTGATCAGGGTAGATAGCGGCCGCATCAATCACCATCCACCACCCCGTGAAAAACTGCCAGGGCAAATATCACCATGTCACAGCTAATACCATGAAAATAAATAGTGATATAATGTAAAAGAAAAATGTTCCAGTTTGGCTCTGTATCTTACAAACATGTGCATTAAACAAAGGTGAAAAGTGCTACTTGAATTCATCCAGGAAACTTTCCACCCTCCCATGCTTTTTCCTCCCACTGGTGTTAAATTATTTCTGTGACTATTTAGAAACAGCACATTATTTAAGATCACAATTAGCATATGTGTATGCACAGTTCTACACACATACATGTACACACACACAATTTTGTTTATAGATACATGTACACACACACAGGGGGTCTCACACACACACACACCAAAACCAAATAAAACCACCACCACATTAAAAACAACAACAACACTGAGGCAGACATTACCATAACGCCTGACACTATCGAGGCCACCATGTTCCTTCTCTCTCCCAGCTCGACGCAGTCGCATTTTGGCATGGAGCAGTTGTCCAACAACCCAGCCATCTTCCCTGGTGCTTGGATTCTGGCACCTCAAACTGCTCTCTGTAATCAGAAGTTCAACACACCATCAGTATTGCCACCAGTCAACCAGTTTCTTTCTTCTGTTTCTGATTGTTTTTTAACTGTGTGGGAGAATGTTAGATGTGTGTTGTTTGTACAGAGAGCATAATGTGTTGATTTTGTATGGTGCTGTATGTGTAATCTATCTGGTAATACACAGTACGTGTTTCGTTCTTTTATTCTTTAGATGTGTGAGCATTTGCTCATGAATAATCCAACTGAATTTCTCTGTTTTGAGATTATAAAGTATTGGAAATTGGAATATAACATGAGGCTGATTGCTGTGTGAATATATCTTAAGGAACACAACCACTTACATTTACAGGTCTAGACACAATAGTCACTCACACACATACTACTCTATGCATGATTGTAAAGAGTATGTACAGCACTCATTATGTTCTTCATGAACACACCTGTACACATGATATGCTCATAAAGATACTGTATCACACACAGTGAAACACAGTCATACACAGAATCTCTCTCTCACACACACACATGTATACAGTGACACACATGTATATATACATATATGTATACACACAAAACATTGTATATAAATTGCAAATTGATTATGTTATTTTATCCTAATTCCTATAGTATTACTAGCATCTTGATAGTTACTTGAGTTCTGAGTAGACAAAAAAAAAAAAAGCAAATAATAATATTAGAGGAACTCATAATGTGGTGAAACTAAAAAATAATTACGAGGACAATGACCATCTTATCTATGATAAATCTATATATCATTATATGAAAAATAAAAGCTTAATTAAATATAATACAATAATTTATATATAATATTATATAATCATCTTTTTAATATTAGATGTGAAAGCGGATTCTGGTTTCTGGCTTTTAAGTGTATAGGCGTTTTAAAAAAACAAAAATAAATAAAACTGCAGACTGCTTCACTGTTTTTATCCTTCGTTTGGGGACAGTCGGAATAGCCTAAAACTGTGTAATGGTAAGATTAAGAGTATTGTGCTTGTAATCAAGCCACAAGAGCCTGAAGAGGTGCCCGTTTTTAATTCCCCTCAAGTCCATCAGATGAGACTATAAACCAAGGCCCCATGTGTGAATCAGAATGCACGCATAACACCTTGAGCGCAAGTTAAAAACCCATTCTTTCTTTTGGAAGAGTAGGCCATTTCACGCCAGTAGGAGTGGATGACTAAAAAATTAAAAAATGTGTGCACTCTGTGTTGTGTTTTAAGACCATCCCCAAATCTGGATTGCAGCCACCTTAATCTAACAGACTAATGGGAGGTAAAGCTTTTGAGATCTAGCCAAGGAATACAACAACAACACACAAAAAGCTGTTTCCAGAGTGTAGAGTCCTGGTTTAATTCAACATGAACATGTCAAGGAAACTGTATAACCTTAGAAACCTTATTTCTCATTTTCTGCTGATGCTCTTACTCTTAGCTGATAAAAAGTGATAATGTTATAACTACAATCTTACACTTACAGAAAATGTGTTTGGCCAAACCCTTGGACATTGTGTTCTTACCTTTTTCCTCTTAAAAATTACATTATCAATGTTGATCAGTGATCACACATCAGTGATAAATTCAGATGCCTAAGAAGGCATACAAATACAATGCATGCTGATTACTGTGTAACTGTAAGATGTGTCACAGCACCAGTGCAACCTTGTGTTAAGCTGGCTAAAGCTGCACATACTTTGTTGTGATTGTATTTAGGGACTGTGGGAATGTGGCTTATCATCTATAGATAAGCTATGTGCCTGCTTCTGATGTATAATATATTCTGTGCGTGACAAACACTATTTTTGTGTAGGAACGTAGACTCGTAGTACTTACTACAATACTACTTTACCAGTGCTGTGTGTGATCCACAGAAACGTCTGAAAACTCTGATTAAACAAAAAAAAGGAATTCAATGTGTGATCATCATGTCAGACTTTATCAGACGATGTGAGAAAACAAAGCATCGGTGACGGTATCAGTGTCATGTTACGACCCATTAATTTTTACTTTTACGTGCTCAAAAGATGTGTTCTAGGCCACCCAGTACCAAGGTAATTAATACTAAAACTAAAGGCCAGTAGCAACTCACAAAATGTTATGCTTTAACCTTTGGCAAATACTTTAATCGCAGGAAACGATAACACTCCAATCAAATCCCCCACCTGTTTCCTCGAAACTCTTATTTCTTGTATCTCAGGACTCTGTGACAAACACTACAGATTCTCGCTGCAGTAACTAACAAATCTATTTTACTTTCATTGTTTTCACTGCAGTGAACAGTTGATCACCGGATGTTGAGTCGAGTGTGTTCAGCCTCACATGATGATGACGTCTTTGATCAGTGTGTACACATAAATTTGCATAAACAGGGGATCCCCAGCAGCGCAGTGGTATTGCGCTGCACTCCATGCTATCTTAAAAGCAAAACGAAACAAAACATGAGCAAATCCGGACGATTTTTCGTAACTTTATGTCAGTGTGATAAAATAAAATACTGTTTCATTCTAATACTGTTCACTGTTGACCATATTGCTGACAAAATTGAAAAAACAAACCATTCCCAAGTCGGATTGCAGCGACCTTAATGAAGGGTAAGGCATTCGCATACGCAAAATCTCACCATTTGTGAACTCGGAGTTCTAGCTGAGGAACAAAATACAACCAAAACAAACACCACCACAACAACATAATCCACAGCACAGAACATTCCCTCGTGAGGATGCCAGGGGCCTGTCAGTATAAACAGCATCCCCACCTTCTGGAAATTCTGCTCTTAGATTCACTCTTTTCTATCCCTCTCTTTGTTTCTGCCTTGTTGTTTTCTTCCTGTCACCTCCTTCTTGTCTATTTCTGCCTTCTTGGTCCATTCTCCTGCCTTTTTTCCAGAAAGAATCAAAAGATAACAATTCTCTCCCACGCCAAAGTCGGATGCGCTGGGCCTGACTTGTCAGGCACTTGTTGTTGTGCGTTCCCCAGCTTTACACCCTGGGGGTCACCCAGAACATGCACTCTGACTCACTCATCCCACCTGGGAATCACTGTGAGATAGGAAGTACACACTGGATGAGATGTTTGCGTGTATGACTCTTTTCAAGTACCTCGCCATATAGGCAGCCATACTCCGACTTCAGAGGATTTTTTTTCCCCCTTTAACAAAGGAGAGTGCGGGTTGTTATGTTAAGAGCTTGTCATGGCTGAAGGCAATCTCAACACAACATTTTACAACATAACAACGTTTAAATGTAGGCCTTGGCAATTAGCTGACATCAATAATAACTGACACAGCTTTTGGCCTGGGCCAAGTCAGGCACTTAATTAGGCCTAACGGCAGCACAACGCATTTTCGCTAATTAATATAACAGACACCAGTAGTTGTTGTCTGAGCGTTCGATGAAGGCAGAATCAAAGAGAGGGATAGAAAAGAGGGAATCCTAGCACAGAGTTGCCAAAAAGTGGGGATACTATCTATACTGACAGGCCCTCAGCATCCCCACAGGGGAGTATGCAAGTGTTTGTGTGTGTGGTGTGTGTGTGTGTGATGTGTGTGGTGTGTGTGTGTATGTGGTGATGTGTGTGTGGTGTGTCGTGTGTGTGTTGTGGTGTGTGTGTGTGTGTGTACATGTATGTGTGTGTGTGTGTTGTGTGTGTGTGTGTGTGTGTACAGTGTGTGTGTGTGTGTGTGTGTGTGTGTTGTATGTGTGTGTGTGTGTGTATGTGTGGTGTTGTGTGGTGTGTGTGTAGTGTGTGTGTATGGTGTGTGGTGGTAGTGTGTGTGTTAATGTGTGTGTGTGTGTGATGTGTGTGGTGTATGTGTGTGTGTGGTGTGTGTGTGTGTGTGATGGTGTGTGTGTTGTGTGTGTGTGTGTGTGTATGTGTGTGTGTGTGTGTGTGTGTGTTGTGTGTGTGTGTGTGCTCTTGGAGGAGCAGGGTGGGTGGGTGTCAGACTATTCTTTCAGGATAAGACACTGACCTATAGTGTGCAAAAGATGCTGATTGGTAAAGTCAAACAAAAAGCTCTGGCACAGAAAAGGAAATTTGAAAAAGTGTCGATAATGCTTCTATACCATATTGTATGTATGTATGTATGTATGTATGTATGTATGTATGTATGTATGTACGCACGTGTGTATGTATGTAGGTATGTGTGTATGTATGTATGTATGTGCGAGGGGACAGGATAGCTCAGTGGTCAGAGCACTCGCTCTTCCCCAGCCAAAGTTAAGCAGCGTCGAGCGTGGTTACCAGTTGGATGGGTGACCGTTTGCGCGCCTTGGCTTCAGTACAGTTTCCCCAGTTCACCCAGCTGTAAATGGGTACCTGCCCTCTTTAGGGTCAGGGAAGGTAAAGCAGCGAGGGAGAGGAGATGGGCGTCGCCCTCAATATGCTGGCCCCTAGAGAAGCTGAGGTCTCTGATGCCTCGCTCCCCTACGACCACTTAGGTTATGGGACACCTTTACCATATATATATCCCATGTGTGTGTGTGTGTGTGTGTGTGTGTGTTGAGAAACCAGTGGCGCTGGCACTAGGCTAACCTAATGTACACACTGAGTGGACAGCGGAGAAAAGATAAGGAAGGATGGCAAGCTAGTAACAATTGGATGAAGGAGTGACCATGACTTACGTTTTCTGAGGGGGCTGGGGGGTGTTGAATTAACGGAATCCCACTGGCTGCATGTCAGTGAAGGAGAAGGGAGGAGGTGGGTGAAGCAGACGATGCATCAAGTGAAACAGAGCCGTTTGACGCAACAGCTATGAATGGGGATGGGTTTTTACAGTTCATGCTTCCTGATAGGCATTGCCCTACGAGTCATTTTCCTTGTTCCAGCCTTTTCTGGATCACCTGGCCTCTAGAACCACAAAATGCCACACTCCTCTCCGCCCCCACCCCCTCCTAGACTTATCATTTTCCTTGATTATATGTACACCACACCACATTGTAGTGTCTATCATCTTCGTGTAAGATGAGTTTCAATCACTGTTTGCTGGCCCAGGCCAAAAGCTGTGTCAGTTATTGCTGTCAGTTAATTGCCCAGGCCTACACTAAAATGTTATGTTGTAAAAAAATGTTGTGTTGAGATTGCCTTCAGCCATGACAAGCTCTTAACATAACAACCTGCACTCTCCTTTGTCAGAGGAGAAAAAATCCTCTGAAGTCGGAGAATGGCTGCCTATACGGCGAGGTGCTTTGAAAAGAGTCATACACGCAAACTGGTGTACTTCCTATCTCACAGTGATTCCCAGGTGGGGTGAGTGAGTCAGAGTGTGGCATGTTCTGGGTGATCCTCAGGGTATAAAGCTGGGGAACCCACAACAAGAGCAATCATTGTATTATTCTGAGCAGTGGCAGACATTTTTAATTTCCCTGTGGTTCCTAGGATACAATCCCAAGTTGTGAGCGAACGTTTTTTTTTCAGAACTAGAATTAGGGACTTTCTTTACGTACCTCCACTTGCTAAACGATTAAAGCAAGAAACCTTATACTTTGACATTCACACAGCGTATTACTAATTATTTTTTCCCCTAACTTGCTATACATATTTTGATTTTTGTTTTTAAAAAATTATTAACTAACCCCTACAAATGGCCAGGATGTGATTATGGTGAATTGCAGGGGAAAGAACTGTCAGCCGAGTGAGTTTAGACCGTTCGACTTCACTCCCATGGGTTGGTTCACGAAGTTGTGGGTTTGAACCTGGTGGTGTCTGGTGAATTAAAGGAGGGTTGTTGGGTTATTTAGGATCTCCCAGTCAACAAGTGCAGACCTGCCAGTGCTTTAATTGCCTTTGTGTATGCACACGCAGAAGATGAAATATGCGCGTTTAAGATACCTTAATTCATGTCGGCAATGAGTGGGTTACAGAGACATGAACATACCCAGTATACACCCCAATGTCGGAATGTGGCTACCTTCACGGTGGGCGAAAACGGTTGCATGTGCAAAATCCCACTTTCAGAGCTCTAGATGACCCCTCCCCCCCCCCACAAAAAAAAAAAATGTTTGCTGTTTCTCGTTTTCTTTGCTTCAATTACAGCCCACCATTTATGCCCCCTGAATGGTGGACACTCTGCAACATTGCATTGCTTGAATGTGTCCAACTGTGCTGTTTTCTCGCTTTGCAGCGCCATTCCGAGTGCCACTACCATAAAGAGAAAAAAAAAAGCATAATATGTCTGATTGACATGCGTTTATTTCAGAAAGCCAATACCTCAGTTATCTCAATAGTCCATTACATCCATCTCGAGTCGTGCGCAACTGAACAGGCCATCAAAGTTGGTTTCCAGGCATTATTTCCCCTGTTACCCACCAGCATCAGGGATATGCACATGTATATGTAGTACATCATTAGCCATTACACCCAGCGGTGTGTAGGGTAGCAACAAAGCGCTTCCACTCCTTCCTATCCTGGGCCAACCTAGTCACTGATCCCCAGGAGTGCTGCATGGCCTTCATCTCACTTTCTACAGTCCTCCTCCTCCACGTTGCTTTTGGTCTTCCTTTCTTTCTCCTTCCTTCTGGGGTCCATGCAATGCTTTTTCTGTGACTGACTGTCGGGCACTTCCGAAGAGATGTGCCCAATCCGACTTCCACGTCGTCTTTGGTGATGAATGGTTCCAATGTCTTTCTTGCCTCATCTCCGTAGAAGGTCTTCATTGGAGTATATGTAGTACAGTAGATGGTTACTGTAGCCACTGTTCGATTGAAGCCCATTTGATTCAGTCCTATGGGTCACGAAGTCCTGGTTAATCTTGGGTCTGTTTTGAAGGGGATGGGTTTTACAATGCCGGGGAATGTCACAACGTGCAGTGCCATAATTACATTTGTGTATGATGTATACGCATGGAGAAGATTAGGTACACACATTAAAGATTGTGTAGTTGCCAGCATCAGTGAATGACAGAAAAACACGAACATACTCTGCATGCAACCTGCACAATGAACTGAGCTGCTCTGAAGTTGGAATATGTCCGCTGAGGCCTGTGGTTAGGCTGTCTAGCAATTTTCTGCCTTCTTAGTTCATTCTCCTGCCAGTTTTTTTCTCCACAAAGATAACAAATCTCTCCAGTGCTCAAGTCGGATGCGCTGGGCCGAGCTTGTCAGGCGCTTAACGGCAGCACAACGCATTTTCAATCATTATGACAGACAACAATAGTTAACTGAGCGTTTGACGACGAAGAAAAAGAAAGCCTATATCCAAGCAATGCACAGTTCGTTCCCTAATGTGTTCTGAATTATGTGCAGCAGACCTTGCAACGCAGCAGCATGCTAAGAGGAGCAACTGAGGTCACGTATAATAATAATAAAAATTATAATGGCTTTCCACTCTCTAGGCCTACTGATGAGGCGTAAGTATTGCCGTCACTGAGCAAAACCGAATATATGAATGAACACATCATTATTGAAAAAGAAAAGATACCCCCCCCCCCCCCCCCCCACACACACACACACATATATCCCTCCAGTGAAAAGACGTTACATTTAAGACTAAAAAATATGAGCACACACACACATGCAGAACTTTGACATGACTTGGCTAAACACACACACACACACACAGAGCGCTTCACTCCATTAGGGGGGAGCGAGGGGGGGGGGGGGGGGGGGGCTGTGAAGGTAGCCTAGTAGATAGCCCAGGGTGGGGTGTAAGAGGGACCCAATTGAGCAGTAACATCCCCCCGCCCCCCACCCCCACACCCACACACAAACAATAGGCCTCAATGAGCACACGTGAACAATAGGCCTAGCCTAGCTCCAACAGGGGCAGTCGTTAGCCAGCCTATCTGCCGCTCTGTTTATCGCTGACAGCCAAGGCCCCAGGTAGCAGCCTAACCCTAGCCGCTCCACTCCTACCTCCCTGCCTCCATCTCTTTGTACTCCCTGCCTCCATGTCCATAGATTAGGATCACTCCAACTATTCGCATGTTAACTCAAACGCTTTCAGTAGCTCCCTTCCGTCACTTGAATATATATATTTCAAATTTTTATATACGAAATTTTAATATAGTATAGGGTACAGCGACGTTACAGCGATATGCAGCTGTGTCAACTTGGAAGGTGTGTCTCAAAGTTGGTTAAATTCGCAAATTTTGGAGACTGTTCAAATGTTGCACCTTGTTGGGCCTGAGAAACATGTGTCTCTGCGTTCTGTACCTGTTATTTTCAATTCACCGCAAAAAAACTATACAACGGTTGTTGGGGGGGCAATCGATTGTGGTGCTCTTCGATTTCTTGGTTTGCATTTTTTTTCCTGTGAATTTTGTTGGTGAACTTTTTCTGGAATTTTTTTTTGTGTGTGCTTATTTCTGCGTACTAATTGATTTTGCATTTTTGGTTGGTTATTGTTTGTTTTTCTGGTAGTTGTCTATTTTAAGCAAACTTATTCCGTTACTGTAGATTTTAGCAATTAGTTAGCTTGTAAACGTTAAAACATTAAGCTTTCCTGATTCAAGCCACAACCTTCGTTAAGCTAGATTTTTGCTTTAAATTTTCAGCAAGTTTTGTTTAAAGCGTAAAACCATCATTACTTCCATAATTACAGCAACCTTTCTTAACGACACAGATCGTGAAATTTTCAACGTCAGTGCTTTCAAGTAGGCCTAGTGCAGGCTTTCCTATCGTCTGGTGTCGGAATACCCGTGTAGACCTAGTTCAAGCCACAAGCACAGAAGTTTAGGCTAATAGGGCGACTGACAGGTAGGCAGACTGAAACTGTGTGTAGGCCTAGTAGGTAGAACAGCGATCGTGTCACAGTAAACTAACACCGAAGAAAGCAAGGAGGGAGTCATGGCGGTGTTATGTTATTGGGGAGGAAAGAAAGGGAAAGTGTGGAGCAGAAGCAGCAGGCTGAATGACTGGAGGGGACTGTTGCTGTGTGCTCTGGTGTGGTGTTTCTTCTCTTCCTGCCTTTCGGGCCTGGTCCACGCTTCCAATGACATCTTTAACTTTGATGGTGAGACAGAGAGAGAGAGAGAGAGAGAGAGAGAGAGAGAGAGAGAGAGAGAGAGAGAGAGAGAGAGAGAGAGAGAGAGAGAGAGAGACAGACAGA
>CM054145.1:3647811-3652811 GCA_028751875.1 Rapana venosa
CCCACTACTACTACTACACACAAGCACACACACACACACACACACACACACACACACACACACACACACATTCACGTTTTATTAAAATTCATGTGGCTGTGAAATATTTGCTGAGGATACCACTCTCTGTTGTAGTGATTCAGACCCTTGCAGGTTAACTCACAAACTTCAATATAGCACTGACAGATTAATTACTTGGACTCAAACCATCTGTCCTTTCACACACAAGACCCCTCAAAGTGTATATAATGTATTCGCAAAACAAAAAGAAGAAAAAAAAAGAAAAGTAACTTTCAACCTCTGTTACTGGATCTGTTACTGGATAATGGAGTAGTTGAAGAAGATGACTCGTAAAATACAAAGTGTCAACATTGACAAACATCTGCTTGAACTGATCGCATGATGCCACTAGGAACACGCCTTGCTTCTTCAATTATCTAAAATAAAACATTTTCTGAATAATAATTCCCGAAAGCTTTTTTGTTGTCATATTTTCCCCATCTTTGACTTTACATCACTTATTTATATCTGCAGTGAAACGAACTTGAATTTCACCCATCGTTTATATTATAAAAGAGCAGTAAAACTTGTGAAGTCAAGCTCCTTGACTATTGGGGATTATAACCAAATAAATATCCTGACTTTTCGAAACCGACTTTTATTCCATAAAGCTATGTTTGTGCAACGTGCTGTCAATGAAAATGCACCTTCAAAGATTTGCTAAAACGTTCCAAATTAACCAGCGTAGACACAACAATCTGCTTACATTTCCAAGACCCCGAAGTAACCATCACAAATCAAGCCTCTTGTATTCAGGCAGCATTTGCCAGGGCCTCAGGAATTGCTGTCTTCGACGAAGAAGTGTTCAGACAGTCATTTGTAGTAAGCTCTCAGGAAATTCACAACGTATCAAAAGCATAAATCACAAAGCACATCTAAAAAATTCTTTCGTGAATAAATGTGTAGAAACTGGCTTGTATGTCAGTTCATCCTTGCTTAATGCGCCGTCATTTTCTGTTTCCCTTTAATAATGACGTGAAGGGTGTAGAACTTTATATTGTAGCCAAAACCAAAACAGCATTACCTGTATGAGTGGGGCAGGGAAAGGCAGGGGTACCATTAACGTTGTTATTATTGTCATTGTAAATGATACGTATTAATCAACATGCGGTTTTTTTTTTAAATGGAAGTACAGATCGGCTGATGTGATATGATATTAAAATTTACAGCTTTTTCTTGCATTGTATGGCTTCTCTTTCTGTTGTTGTTGTTGTTGTTAGAGTTGGTTGGAAAACAGAAAAGTACACATGCGTACGTGTTTGTGTAGGAGGTCGGAGAGGAAGGGGTGTCATGGTTGACATTTTATTTCATGCTAACGGAAATGCCTAAATATAGATCTATCAAGATGTGTGTGTGTGTGTGTGTGTGTTGTGTGTGTGTGTGTGTGTGTGTGTAAGAACGGACGAGGTGAAGAAAGGGGCTGGTTGATGTGATCTTATGATAGGTTGTTTTCGTGGGGGTTTTTTTTACAAGTCGCTATGTATTAATTTTTTCCTTTGGTTGTTTTATGTGTATTCGTGTGTGTGTGTGTGTGTGTGTGTGGTGTGTTGGTGTGTGTGTGCGCGCGCGCGCGCGTGCGTGCTTGAGTGCGTGTGTGTGTGTGTTCATAATTTTTAAATAATCATTCTATATTTATCTTCAAGGTTAAACCTTTTTGTGTATCAGTGAAAGATGGCTTGGTGAAAAGAAAGGAAAATTCATTGTTTATTCAAAGTACTTTCTGGAATTAAAAGTGACTTTAACATTGACTCATACCCCCAGGAACACACATACACACACACACACATACACACAGGCGCACGCGCGCGCGCACACACTCACACACACACAGAGGGAGAGAGAACGAGAGGGAGCGAGCGAGCGAGCGAGAGAGAGAGAGAGAGAGAGGGAGGGGGGGGGGGAATAATGCTTATCATAGCAAACATAAAAGGTCATTTTATCAGTTAGAACTGCGATAGTAATTCTCCTGTAAACTATAGGATAATTATATTTATAATAGAGTAATTTTCTTCTTCATAGCAAACGGTGTAATGTTGCAAGTACCTCTTATGTAAAACTCTGTCTGTCTGTCTGTCTGTCTGCATATCTTTCTCGCTCTGTCTCTGTCTCTCCAGTTTGTTTGTCTACACGCATGTGTGTGAATGTATGAGGGAGGGAGAGAGAGAGAGAGAGAGAGAGAGAGAGAGAGAGAGAGAGAGATACATGTGTGTCTGTGGGAAAAAGTACACTTGTGAGGGTACACACATGTACATGATCATACTCACTGAAGGCCACGCCCCTACCCTTTCCACTAAATTTCAGAGACCTTTATGTGAACTTTACAATATGTATGATCAAGGTCTGACACCTCCCCCCCCCCCCCTACCCTGTGTGTGTGTGTGTGTGTGTGTGTGTGTATCTTGCCAGTTATTTCTCACAGAGTACTCTTAGGTTAGACATTTGCTGTGTTGTGCTCTGTCCTGGTCTGAAACCTGCCTGTTCTTCTTTGATGACCTGCTTAGTTTGAGGCTTCAGTCTGTCCAGGAGGATTCTTAGCATGACTTTGCTTGGATGGCTGATCAGGCTGATGGTACGGTAGTTTTAGTATAGTTGTTAGTGACCTTCGGCAGAGTGATAATCAGGGACTGTTCCAAGGTGTTGGCCACTCGCCTGTCTGCCAGATCTGATTGCAGATGATGAGTAACCCATCTGTCATGGCCTCTCCTCCTGCCTGGACCAGCTCTGATGGAATGTTGACCACTCTGCTGACTTGCCTTTCTTCAGTGATCTTACTGCACTTTCCACTTCTACCTGCAGGATGGGGTAGATGGTGATGTTGGTTGGTGGAGGGACATCTAACACCTTGGATCATCTGTTGCTTTTTTTTTTGTTGTGTGTGGTGTTGTGTGGTGTGTGTGTGTGGTGTGTGCAATTCAGAGCAGTACTCGTCCTTCCTTTAGAATATCTTGTTCTTCTGTCAGACGTTTCCCTGCTTTGTCTTTGATGGTAGTGGTCCTCCCTTGTTTCGAGCTTGTCAGGTCTTTCACAAGCTGGCAGACTTTCTGGATGTTGCTTTTCTGCAGGTTTTCTTCAATACCATTGCATTGTTCTTCAATCCATGTCTCCTTTGCTTTTCTCATGCCTTTTTTAAACTTGTTGATTGGCTTCTCTGTATAGTTTTGTACCTTCAGCCTCTGTCTTCTTTTGCTTCAGTTCTCTATGTTTGTCGCACAGCTTGGAAATGTCTTCTGTGACCCAGGGCTTCTTTGTTGGTCGGTGTTTGCCAAGGATGTCGTTGGCTGTTACAGTCACAGCAGTGTTAAAGCTGTTGGTCAAGGTGTCTACCTCGGTGTCCTGGTTGTCAAGAACGAGGAGTGGGGCACATTGTCCTCCTATCCTTGCTTTGAAGTGTTCTACTCTGTTCGGGTCCTTGAGTTTCTCAAGATAGATCTTGATCCTTACACTGCCCTGTATGCTTCTTAATGCTATTGAGGCGGAGTCTAAACGTCATCATCACAAGCTCCTGGTCGCTTCCTACGTCTGCTCCTGGAAAGCTCCTGGTCTTCGCATTATCGACACTTGATTGGAAGCGACGTTTGACCATGCTGTAGTCGTGGTGATCTCCTCCTGGGCTGTGCCATGTCCAGCATCTAGATGGCTTGTGTGTCCACCTTCAGGTTTTTGTAATTAGCAAATTCTAGGAGCCTCAAGCCTCCTTCACTGGTCTTAGGGTTGCAGTATTTGCCACACATCCCCCTCCAATTCTTGCTAGTCTCTGCTCCTATCTTTGCATGTCAGTCGCCCTGAACTAGTGATGTCTTCCTTTGGCATCTGGTTTATGACTTCTTGCAGTTGATCGTCGTCTTCAATATTCCGTCATCATAGTCAGTTGTTGGGGCATAGACTTGTATGACAGTGATGTTAAAGGGTGCTGCCCTGATACGGATGGTAATGAGTCAGCTAGAGACTGGTGAACACCTCATGATGGTATCCACAATGTCTTTGTGGATGAGGAACCCAACTCCATGTTTACGTCTGTCTTCACTGCCACTGAAGTAGAGTCTGTGGCCTTCAGGGGTAGGGGTTTCTACAAAGTTTTTCCAGCACGTCTCACAGAGTGCTAGGATGTTCCATTGGTATCTTTTCATTTCATGGGTCAGCTCTACCATTTTTCCTGGTGCTCTCAGCGACCTCACATTGCAGGTGCCAATAGTGATACTGGTTCTGGCACGTAGTGATTTTGGTCCATCATTGGCATTCTTTTCACCTCCGTCCTGATGGTCAGCAATGGAAGGCGCGGTCCTTGTACCGGACGACGACCAAGCCGGTATGGATTTGCTCTGGTTGTCATTTTCATGTCGTGTCTCTTGGGCAGTGTCCCATGGCGGAGCCCATCCCTCTCCATGCCAGACCACAGCCCATGTCCTCCATCAAGGTGGCTCGCCTTGGTCTGGAGCACAGCCATTGAGTTCCAGGCAACTTCCTCCGCCGTGGCCGGTAACCTGCATCATGGAGGTCATTCACCCAGTGATGCCGTGTTGTTCCCATCACCCCCTCACGGGGTGTAGCACGCCTGCTGAAGAGGCGAGGTAAGACCCGGGGTGTGGCGCTTGGAGCCAGCAGGAGAGAGACTGAGGAGATGGCTGAGGACCAGTGATGTGATGCCCGTCCACCTTACCAGGTAGAGTGCTTCAGCCAGACATCATAGGTACTGCCTCAACCAGAGCCCCCACACCCCTACCTTGATCAGTTTGGCTGCATTATTTAATGGTTGAGTTGCACACGCAAAAAATCTCATCATTGGTGAACCTCGGAGCTCTAGCCGAGAAACGAAAGAAAAATATCTTCATCAGGCAGTTAGTTTCCTGCTCTCTCTCTCTCTCTCTCTCTCTCTCTCTCTCTCTCTCTCTCTCTCTCTCTCTCTCTCTCTCTCTCCTGTGTGTGTGTATGAATTTAGCACG
>CM054145.1:3655311-3662811 GCA_028751875.1 Rapana venosa
AAAGAAAGAGAGAGAGAGAAAGAGAGAGAGAGAGAGTGAGAGAAAGAGACAGACAGACAGACAGACAGGCAGACAGACAGGGAGAGAGAAACAGAGACAGAGGCATTGGGAGAGACAGACTGACACAGAGACAGAGACTGACAGAGAGAGTAACAGAGAGAGAGGGGGACATATAGCGAAAATAGATAGATAGATAGATAGATAGGTAGATAGACAGACAGGCAGGCAGACAAACAAACAGACAGACAGACAGACAAATAGATTGACAGAGACAGAGAGAGTGAGAGAGAGAGAATGGATGGAAGAAATCAAGGCAAGGCAAAAGGCACATCATATTATTTTTCATTATGGACATAGGAATGAATATCTTCGTGAATCCTGCTTTCCACCTGCCCTTGGAGGGAAAAAAAAAATCCCCTTTCAAATACACACTCACAGCTTCCAAAAACCCATGTGAAGAATACTTGCATCAAAAATACAAATCGTACAATTTCCACCAAAAATCACAAATCACAACCAATTTCGAAGGGGGGGGGGGGGGGGGGGGGGGGGGGGGGGGGAATCTATGACAATAAATGTATAGAAAGAGAGAGAGAGAGAGAGAGAGAGAGAGAGAGAGAGAGAGAGAGAGAGCTCTGCTTGCATCCACTTCATTCATTTTTCTCCCATGGACACATAAAGCTCGCACACATACAGGGACATACGTTCGCCATCACGTACGCACAATTCACGAGCACGCCACTTGGTCGCATACACTCACATGCTTATATGAAAAATAATGATAATGGCGCGTTGCTCCTGTGGCGACGTGCTCTCCCCTGGGAAGAGCAGCCCGAAACACACGCAGAGAAACGTGCCGCGACCCCAAAGAGAGAGAGAGAGAGAGAGAGAGAGAGAGAGACGCTTTGAAGCTTTGACCAATTTATTGTCATTGCCCAAAGTGGCCTATTGACAAGGGGGGTTATACACGACTTTCTTTTGTAAATACAAATAAATACAGGAAAAATCACATGATGCATTTAACGTAATGAAAACCAAAAAACCAAAAATGAGCTCTCTATGAACGGATACGACTTTAAGCTCTGAGGTAAACTCAGTTTCAAACTGAACACGAAGTAATAACAAGGATGAACAATAGGAACCAATAAGCAATAACTAAAATAATGAAAAGAAAATTCTAGAATGCTATATTAGACCATCCATTGACATTGTATGTGAAATTTTCAAAAAATATTATTGCTGGAGACTACAGCGTAATTAGAAATGTTTCTTTAGGTGTTTCACAAAATGCTGGAGTTTACATAATATAAATGTTACTTTAGTTTAGTCACAAATGTTAAGCTAATTGGAACTTAGCTGTAATTGTCTTAATTTTAGTGCTTCAGCAATAAACTTTGCAACCGATTTGATCACAATATCATCATCGGACGATAAGATAGAAAAAATATCTTGCCTTCGGAAAGCTTCTAGATTGAGAACACCAGTTTTCACGTATGGAAACATATGATTGACAATGAAACAGGAAATGCACTTCATCATCAAGAATATGACCACACATAGGGCATGGGAACTGTGTGGACGTCTCAGGTTGAAACCATCTTTTGTTTGCATTGAAGCCGAGTGTTCTTAGTCGAAATCTTGCATAAATTAGTCGATGCAATTTGTCAGTGACTATTCGAAGATACTTTTCAGCTTGAAAAGCACACTTAAACGAAAAAAACCCAGCAGTATTTATCTTTCCATGTCCGAGTGCCAATTTTGTTTAAATGAACCAATGAGTCTGTTTTTCAATTCAGAAATAAACCCATGCTCGCTACCTACTTAGAGAGAGAGAGAGAGAGAGAGGAGAGAGAGAGAGAGAGAGAGAGAGAGAGAGAGAGAGAGAGAGAGAGAGAGAGAGAGACGTATTTATTCATACATTGCTTTGTTTTTTCCTCTTGTCATTTATCCTGCTTCTAGCCCATTCTAGGGTCGAAACGTATTCGAAGAAAAAAACAAAACCCACCCAAGGCTTGAAATTTTTCTCTGCTTCCGCTACTCATTGCTTTTCCACCTTCGTTTTGCTGATCATAATAATGGCAGTGTCGCAGTAATTGAAGGGAGTGTTTGAAAGAAAAACCCCTCGTCTGTGAATGTTGAGATTTTATAGCAAAGTTACGTTTGTTACAGCAAGTATTTTATTTTTAAAATCTGTTCTTGTATGGTGAGATTTTATGACAGAGATACGTTCATTACAGCAAGTATTGAAAAACAGAAATCTCCATCCCTGTATGTTGAATATTTATTGCAGTGCTACGTTCATTACAGCAAGTATGTAAAAACATCGTTCTTCTGGTACAGAAATGGTGTTACGCTGCTTTTCCTTAATGCCAGTGATTGATTCACATCGTACAAGTGTTAGGAAGGGGTGGGG
Source organism: Rapana venosa (assembly GCA_028751875.1). Classification (NCBI taxonomy): domain Eukaryota; kingdom Metazoa; phylum Mollusca; class Gastropoda; order Neogastropoda; family Muricidae; genus Rapana; species Rapana venosa. Next base: position 3,657,725 of record CM054145.1, read on the forward strand.
GTGGTTAAATATGTGTCACGATAGGAATGTAATAGTTTGCAAAAGGAAGAGTACTAGACCTTGGCTAGAGCTCCCAGGTTCACCAAGGGTGGTATTTTGGGTATGCAACCCTTTGCCCACGTTAAGGTGGCCACATTCCGTCTGTGGAGATGATGTCTTGATACAACAAACATGCATTTAAAGCAAAATGTCATCCGTTCCTACTGGCATGCAATGACCTCTTTGGAAAGGCGGAGCAGGTTTTAACATGAGCGCAAGTTTATAGTCTCATCCGGATTTTCGGGGGTGTGGAGTCGATATTGATGTTAACTCCAGGAGAAAAATCCTCTCGAACTGGCGTTACGTGGAGGATCGAACCTGCGCCTTCAGATCACAATGGTGATGATGATGAAGTGTGGACGATGACGAATTTTTCACTTCAGTCTCTTCCTCTTACCAAAAAATCAACATAACACTTTCCCAGGACCCCCCCCCCCCCATCCTGCCCCACCATCCCCCTTTTCAAACTGGAACGAATTCCAACCTGACCACGGAACTGATTCCAGGACGAGGGATATTAATTTTAATAGCTACGACAAATCAGCATCCTGGATTTTTAGCATGGTTTCGGCCAGTCAGTCATCCTAAGCCCCCACTCCTGACTAATTATCATCATTATCATGACCAATTGACAATCAGGAAGAGATTGCGACAAGCTGCCCAATCGGCCAATCTCAAGTCCATGCTCGTTCGAGCGGATTAGCACGTGCAGGCTGGTGCTTGCAAGCCTGTAACAACGTCTATCAGCGATCTGTTGTGAAGCATTGCATGATTTCCGTTAGTGCCCTCGCACTACAGAAATGATTGAATGACATGAAGTGCAGGACTTCCTGCTTAGGGTTCTAAAAATGAGAGTGGCTTCCCTGTCTGAATTTGACGACGAACAACAGCCATTCCACATATAATCGTATATATATATGTCCATCCGTCTGTCTGTCCGTCTGTCTATCGATCCATGATCTATCTATCTATCTATCTATCTATCTATCTATCTACCTCGTTCCCTCCGCTCTGCTGCAGATACCCTGTGCTTTCGAATACCTAGATCCAACCAATCCACTGTTGGCCGTCGCTCTTTCTCTATTTCTGGTCCATCAATCTGGAATGACCTCCCTCTCTCCCTTCCTGAAAAGCCTACATACAGACTCTTTCAAATCCAGCCTCAAAACATACCTATTTCAAACCTAAGACTTTCCCCTCCTGTTTCATCTCATGTGCGTGTGTCTGTCTATCTGTCTTTGCGTGTGCATCCACACATATTGTATGCACATACATGTATGGGTGTGTGTGCACGCTGTTTGTCTGCACTACTGCGTGCGAGTTTATGCGCATATGTTCATGTGTTTGTCTGAGTGCTGGGGCATATGTATCGTATAGAATGCACAGAACACACTTTAAGCATTACCCCCCCCCCCCAAACAAAACCCCCACCCCCCAAAAAAAACCTCCCAACCAACCCCAAACAGTAAGTGAAAGGACCTTGATGCGTAGCATACGTAAAAAAAAAGTAACTGCCGGTTTTGCCGAAGAGACGAGAGTGGTAGGAATATGGCCACAAACCACAATTTAATGCTGTGCAAGTTCAAGTGAGTGCCTTTTTAGTAGCACTATTATGAAAAATTCTATGGTTGAAACTTGAAACAGGGTTGAATTCGGAGGAAAATATGCTGTGCGTCTTGTTTCGGTGGTGCAATGCTGAAAAAACCTGTTATGTCTGATCAGTTTAGATCTGCCTTGCTCCTTTTCTTCCTGTCACCTCCTTTCTTTTTGTCCATTCTCCTGCCTTTTCTTTCCAGAAAGACTTAGAAGATGTGATTCTCTCCCACCTGGATGCGCTGGGCCTGACTTGTCAGGCGCTTAATGGCAGCGCAACGCATTTTCGCTCATGTGACAGACAACAGTAGCTGCTGTCTGAGCGTTCGACGAAGAAGAAGAACAGTGTAAGAAAGATGATGATGATGATCTGCAGTTTGTTGATGATACGTATGCTGATGGCCTTGTCCATGCATGTTTCTATGAAAAAGATGGCAGACGACAGAGACATGAGACCGTGCACTATTTGTTTGACAATAACACCATTGAGAATATCATCATCATTATCATAATGACCACTACCATCATTATGACCACTTTCACCAGCATCATCATCATATCATCGCCGCCATCATCATCGTCATCATCATTATGACCACCATCACCGTCATCATTAACATCTTTAACAATAACATCATCATCATTATGACCACCGTCATCATCATCATCATCACCACCATCATCATTATCATCGTCATCATCACATTGTGCATATTTTAAAACAGTATGCTCACAGTGGTTGACTTTCTCTCTCCAACTCTCCCCTGTTCTCTCACTTCTACCATCCATTCACATTGTCCAGCTTGTCACTACAAGTAATCCACACTCTCCCCTACACACACACACACACACACACACACACACACACACACACATATATATATATATATATATAAACACAGACGCACGCACACACATTATTGGTTATGGTATTAATATAGTTAGATATTATTGATCAAGTTGTTTTTGTTCCTAGATAGATGGCTTGATGAAAAAAAAAGCAAATGTATTGCTTATTCGATGTACCATCTGGAAATAAACACTTGACTTGACACCCATCCCCCCCCCCCCCCCCCCCCACACACACACACTAACACTCCACAACCACCACCAATCACACCACAACAACGAGGATCATAACAAATCCTTCACCCCCGCCCACCCCCCTTATTCAACAACAGATAGCAGTTTCTTTGATAGGTAGGTTTTTACAAGCTGCTGCTACAGAGCTTACTGATTCAGCGCGTCTTGATACACTATGCAGAGTTGGGAGCGTAATAGCAGAATAGCGGATTTGAAGCTGACAGTGAGCTGCGGTCTGCGGCCTTGTATGCCATTTGGTCAACAGCCAGTGGAGTGGAGTGGAGTGGAGGGGTGGCTTTGACATTTTGTTCTGTCAGCCCCTGCCGGATGATGCTCCCCGACTAATGATATTTCAGACAGGCCTACTCATCTCTGTCTGTCTGTCTGTCTATCTGTCTCTCTGTCTGTCTGTTTTTCTGTGGCTCTTTCTGTTTCTCTTTCTGTCAGTCTGTCTGTTGGCTCTTTCTGTTTCTCTTTCTGTCAGTCTGTCTGTCCAAGGTCGGTCTGTCACATTGTCCTTCTATCTCTTTCTTCCTGTCTCCTTTCCTCTCTCTTCTCTCTCTCTCTCTCTCTCTCTCTCTCTCTCTCTCTCTCTCTCTCTCTCTCTCTCTCTCTCTCTCTCTCTCTCTGCTCTCATGCATTTAGACTCTGTTTGTTCCTAGGACGTAGTAATCCTAGTATCATTTACAACTCAGTTTTATATTTAGGTAAAGCCTTGAAAAATAAGAGATATTGTGATGTCCTAAGTTTTTTTGTTCTCCATGTGCATTTGTTGGCAATTGTGTCTCAGCAGAACTTTACCGTGTATTGCTATCACTATTCAATGAATTGATCAGCGACCCCCTTCAGGTATGGGCCAACAACCTTTTTATGAATAAATCTGTAAGAGTTCAGAGCTTTGTGTGTGTGTGTGTGTGTGTGAGTGAGTGAGAGAGAGAGAGAGAGAGAGAGAGAGAGAGAGAGAGAGAGAGAGAGAGAGAAGAAGAGAGAGAGATGTGCATTCGTGTACACGCGTGCATGCTTGCGACTTCACAATGTGTATATATTTGTGTCTAAATATAATAACTGTATATTACAGAGAGAGAGAGAGAGAGAGAGAGAGAGAGAGAGAGAGAGAGAGAGAGAGAGAGAACACACACACACACACACACACACACACACACACACAGAGAGAGTACGTGACTTTAAACAGACAGCTTGTTGTACTCACTTACCAAGAACTTCACCCAAATGACGACACTTCCTAAGTGACGTGTTTTTCCCCCCAGAGTGTCCCAACCAATGAGGTGCGAATCATGAAGGCGCCATTCCTATGCCCACCCATTCATCTGACTGTGCGGCTCTAGCTCTCTGTCACGTACACACAAGTATACTGTTGGCAGTCCACGAACCCTCCACACAACACTGCACTGACATTTTACTTCCTCTTGTCCAGATCATTTATGCAGTAGTTGAATTTTCTGACGATTCACTCTGTTTACCAGGCCTGATTCTGTGCGTAAGGCCGAACATTGCAGTTTTGAGTTCTGGGTTCAAATCTCGCTATGTTCCTTTTAAATGTTTTGCACCGAACTTTGCCAGGACATCAGCAATATTAACCGTTTTATTCAGAAAAATAGCAGTGGAGGAAAACAAGCGCAGGTAGCCAGCTACAACTTCTCTGTCATTTTGAAAATGATTTAGCAAAGAAGATTTCTCTCTCTCTCTCTCTCTCTCTCTCTCTCTCCTCTCTCTCTCTCTCTCTCTCTCTCTCTCTCTCTCTCTCTCTCTCCTTTTCGCTCCCTCTTTCCCTGTTACTGTGTGCTTGCACGCGTGCACACAAGCACCTGTACATTAAAATTATCATTTCAAAATATACGTGTATATTATTATTATTAATATTATTATTATTCAGTGCTCTTTGCCATATACAACACACTGCCCGCATTGACTGTGTCCAGAAATGTAGAATTTTTAAAAACCAATTGTGAAATCGCCCTGTTCATTGCTCTGCAAGATAATGATCATGATAACGGTAATAAGCATAAATATAACCCACGCTTCATCTCCTCCTCCTCCTATGGCCCCCTATCACACGTCGCTGGATTCTGAACGCTGCCAGTTATTGCCAATTATCAGCTGCTATTCTGACCACTTTGGCCTTCGAAATCCGCTCCACTAGCCAACGATCATTTGGTTAAAATGTCACCCTGTTATAAGCCTGCAGAACTCGCCACGCCTCGTATAACGGGGCATGGAAAGAAAGATGGCCAGAAAAATGTCACTGCCTCTGAAAAATCCATCTGGGTTGGCAGGTTGACAGTGGAGTATGTACCGACTGAAGAACTTCTTTGGTCAACAGAAATCGTGGATATGGACTGTTGTATTGATAA
>CM054145.1:3670311-3672811 GCA_028751875.1 Rapana venosa
AATATAATAAACAACAACATCTAAATGTTTAGAATAAGAAAACGATTCTCGCATTAGAGAGAGGGAGAGAGAGAGAGAGAGAGAGGGAGAGAGAGGGGGAGAGAGAGACAGAGAGGGGGAGAGACAGAGAGGGAGAGAGAGAGAGGGGGGGGGAGAGAGAGGGAGAGAGAAGGAGAGAGAGAGAGGGAGAGAGAGAGACAGAGAAGGAGAGAGAGAGAGGGGAGAGAGAGGACAGAGAGGAGAGAGACATAGAGGGAGAGAGACATAGAGGGAGAGACGAGAGGGAGAGAGAGAGACAGAGAGGGAGAGAGAGGAAGAGAGACACAGAAAGAGAGAGGGAGAGAGAGAGACAGAGGGGAGAGAGAGAGAGGGAGGAGAGAGAGACACACACGAGAGAGGGAGAGAGAGGGAGGGAGAGAGAAGACAGAGGGAGAGAGAGAGAGGGAGAGAAAGAGAGGGAGGAGAGAGAGAGACAGAGAGGGAGAGAGAGAGAGAGAGGAGCAGAGAGGGAGAGAGAGAGGGGGGAGAGAGGGGGAGGGAGAGAGAGAGAGACAGAGAGAGGGAGAGAGAGAGAGGGAGAGGGAGGGAGAGAGAGAGAGGGAGAGAGAGAGGGAGAGAAGAGAGGGAGAGAAAGAGGAGGGAGAGAGAGAGAGAGAGGGAGAGAGAGATAGACAGAGAGAAGGGGGGGAGAGAGAGGGAGGGAGAGAGAGAAGAGACAGAGAGAGGGAGAGACAGAGAGAGGGAGAGAGGGAGAGAGAGAGAGAGATGCGAATGCAGCATGACCTAACGTCTGACGAGGCAGGCTTACAGCCCCTTCACTTAGGGACAGAGGTGGAGGACAGAGCCAACAATCCAGAAACCCGTCACATTCACAGCAGCAGAAAATGTCAGCATGGCGGGGATAGAATGCAGTGTGTCATGATGTAGCATCATTTATTTATCCTTTACTCTTTCATTTCCAGGATAATGGAATAAGCACTCGTGTGCTTTTTTTTTTTTTTCCAATCCTGTGTGTACGCAGTTTTGTCAACCGTTCCCACCGGCACACAATGTCCTACTCTTCCGAAAAGCGGAACGGGTTTTAACGTGTGTGCAAGATGTTCTGCGTGCGTTCGCACTCGGGACCTCGGTTTATAGTCTCATCCGAAAGACTTTTAGGGGGAGTGGAGTCGGCACTGATGTTTACTCCAGAGGAAAAATCCTCTTGAACGAGATTCAAACCCAGGTCAGGAGATGACGAATACACCACTCTAACCACCAGGCTATCCTATCCCATCATGTCATCAGTGTATAACTCAGCAATGGACCACAAGTCAGGAATTAAACAGTGCGCAGGCAAGAGACATCTCGATCTCGATCTCCAACCTTCACACAGTTTCCCTTGTCGCTGACATTTCTTTGCTAGAGTGGCGGAGATCGTCTCTATCCTTGCAGAACTGTCCCCTTCAGATGAGATTTCTGCAAGCGTTGCACTAAGTCACGGCATTGAGAGACTGCACTGGGTACCGCACAGTCTATGTCACTGTCACCACACTCGCATTCGTTTGCATCCCTTGCTGTGTCACAACCACACACTAGCACATCACTGGTTTCTTCACTAAACTGTGTATCTACTGTCACTGTCCGTTGGACTAACTGTTGTCAAGTTCGTCTTTTGTTTTTTTCACCGGGTTGTGGGTCACTTGAAGACAAAGAAAGAGAGGGAGTGCAGGCGGCACAGAAAACAGTGCCAGCAGTAAGGGGTGGGGGTGGGGCAGGGGAGAGAGGAGAGAGAGAGAGAGAGAGAGAGAGAGAGAGAGAGATGAGAGAGAGAGAGAGAAATAAAGAAAGAAAGAGAGAGAGAGAGAGACTTCAATGACTATGGTCCATTTTCACACAAGCCAGTCTGGCAACGATCCAGCTAATTCATCCCATTTTCTCAATCCACTAAAAGCCGACACACGAAACCTTCAGTGTGTGTATGTAACCTTGTCTTCTGCATCCTGCAACTGCCTGCTGAGACCACAGCCTCTTGGCCTGTTTATTTCCAAAATTCAGAGAGAGAGAGAGAGAGAGAGAGAGAGAGCACATACATTAGGGGTAGCAATACAGTTGACAATCGCACCACCACCGATTATTCTGGCAAAAAAAAGCAAATAAAATTCACAACATACTATGTAATTGAAATTAAAAAATCCTCAAAAATATTTAGACTCTGTCTCTGTCTCTGTCTCTCTCTCTCTATATATAGATGTGTGTGTGTGTGTGTGTAGTGGACACAACACTGAGCTACGTGCACCCCCATTGAAGATAACGGACAGAAGTTGTTGGCTATTAATTTTCAGGGGGTTAACTGCTTCGTGGGCGCAGGAGCAACTTGTCTGATAGGTTTCTTGTGGGTTTACAATGCAAACAATGTAGACAAGATTCAGTCAGGACCTGCCACACTGGAATGTGGAGTTCGCAGGCATCTCATCTAGGCCCTGTTCTGTCCACTCTCTACACCGCTCCACTGTCACAC
>CM054145.1:3675311-3690311 GCA_028751875.1 Rapana venosa
TCATTACATACACACACTCTCATTCACACACACACACATTACACACACACACACACAATCACACACACATATTACACACATACACACACACACACACACAAGCTCTCATTCACACACATTACATACACAACACAACACACACAAACTCATTCACACACACACACAAACTCTCATTCACACACACTACACACACAACACAACACTCACAAACTCATTCACACACACACACACACACACACACACACACACTCTCTCTCTCTCTCTCTCTCTCTTCCCTCCCTCTCTCAATCACACCATACACACAATCACACACACACACACACACAAAACACACACCACACCACACACACACACACACACACACCACACACACACACAACACAACACTCTCTCTCTCTCTCCCTCTCTCATTCACACATACACACAATCACACACTCACACACACACACACACACACACACACACACACACACACACAACACACACACCTCTCTCTCTCTCTCTCTCTCTCCCTCCCTCCTTCTCATTCACACATACACACAATCACACACACACAAAACACACACACACACACACACACACACACTCTCTCTCCTCTCCCTCTCTCATTCACACATACACACAATCACACACTCAAACACACACACACACACACACACACACACACACACACACACACACACACTCTCTCTCTCTCTCTCTCTCCCTCTCTCATTCACACATACACACAATCACACACACACACACAAACACACACACACACACACACACTCCCTCTCTCTCTCTCTCCCCTCTCTCATTCACACATACACACAATCACACATTACACACACACACACACACACACACACAACACACCACACACACAAACAACACAAAACAACACAACACAACACACACACACAATCAATTATTCACCAAACCTACCTGAGGCTACTGCTCACTCACTACTGGTCAGTGTGCATCCGCACTGCATGACTGGACCAAGCCTACAACTCCTAGGTCCTGCCCACGGCTTGTTGACATCTCTATGACACCTGCACAATGAAAAGAAGGCAAGATTTAAAACAAAACAACAACAAAACACTTTGGAGGTGGAGTGTGTGTGTGTGTGTGTGGTGTGTGTGTGTGTGTGTGTACAATCTCAAGACGTAGTCTTATCAGCTCTCCCGTAGGGATGCCAAGGGCTGGTCAGTATAAATAGCATGCCTACCTTCTGGAAATTCTGTGCTAGGAATTCCCTCTTTTCTGTCCCTCTCTTTTTCCTTCTGCCCTGTTCCTTTTTCTGCCTTGTTTCTTCTTCTTCCTGTCACCACCTCCTTCTTGTCTATTTTCTGCCTTCTTGGTCCATTCTCCAGCCTTTTTTTTTCTTCTAAGAAAGACTTAAAAGATCTCTCTCTCTCTCATGCCGAAGTCGGATGCGCTGGGCCTGACTTGTCAGGCGCTTAACGGCAGCAGTGCAATGCATTTTCGCTCATATGACAAGACAACACTAGTTGCTGTCTGGGCTTTCGGCGAGGAAGAAGAAGAAACGATCTGTCTCCTGCGTCAGCAAAAGTGCAGGCCTACCATGCCTGTATTTCCCTCGGTGTGTGTGTGTGTGTGTGTGTGTGTGTGTGTGTGTAGGGGGGGGGGGAGGGGAGGATAACATGGTGGTTAGAGCGTTGCACTCGCGATTTGACGGCCCGGGTTCGAGCTACCACTGCGACACCCGTTCAAGGGTCCCTCCTCTCACACACCCCGGAGTTACCTTCAGTAGGCTACAGACTCCACTCCCCCGCAAGCCCTGTGGATGAGACTATAAACCCAGGTCCCGCGTGTAGAACATCTTGCACACACGTTAAAACCCACTTTGCCTTTCGCAAGAGTAGGCCACGTGTGCCGGTAACATCGCATGAAAATAAAACCCAACACAAACACATAACGACAAAACGAAGAGAAAGGCATGCAAACCGATGTCGTGATTCAAACATCGTCCCAAAGTCGGATTGCGGCTACCTTAATGGTGGGAAAACACGGTGGCATACGCAAAAATCTGACCATGGGGGTAGATTGCAGCTCTAGCCTAGGACCCCCCCCCCCCCACACACACACCACACCACACACACAACACACAAAACCAAACAAAGGAAAAAAAAACACGACCAAAAACAAACCAAAAAACCCCATCACACGTTAACTATTCATCAGTATTGTATGTATATCTCAGGAGTCAACAGACTGTGGGATTGTACAAACAGACGAAGCAAACAGACAGACAGGCAGACTGGCAGGCAGGCAGGCAGACAGACAGACAGACAGGCAGACAGGCAGTTGAGCGAACAACTAACAAACACTATTTTGAATTATTAGTGACCGTTTTGTGTCTGTCTTCTTCATCCTCCGTTCATTTACCTACCTATCTGTCTATCTGTTTATGTATGTATGTATATATGTATGTTTATTTATTTATTTATAAAATTTTATTTTATTTTTTTATATCGAGGATAGTGGAATAAGCACTTGTGTGCTTTTTTTTTACATTCAGTCCCGTAGTGTATCAGATTTGTAAATTTTATCATCCGATCCCACCGGCACACAAATGCCTACTCTTCCGACAAGTCGATACGTGTTTATTTAACAGTGTGTCGCATAGATGTTCTGCGTGCTTTGCACACGGGATCGTTTATAGTTCATTTGATGAAGGACTTATGTGGAGAGTGAGTCGGCACTGATGATTAACTCAGGAGTAAAATATCCTTGAGGGAATCGAACCGGTTGTCAGATAGCGAGCAGCAATTTTTAACATAGGTATCGTCCGTATGTATGTGTTGATGTTATGTATGTATGTATGTATGTATGTATGTATGTATGTATGTATGTATGTAAGTATGCATGTATGTATGCATGCATGATGTAATGTATATTATGATGTATTATGTATTAGTATGAATGATGATATGTATGTATGTATGTATGTATGTTATGTATGATGTAATGCATATGTCATGTATTATGTATATGTATGTATGTATGTATGTATATGTATGTATGTATGTATGTATGTATGTATGTATGTATGTATGTATGCATGTATGTATGTATGTGTGTGTGTATGCATGTATGAATGTATATATGCGTGTATGTATGTATGTATATATGTAATGCATGTATGTATGTATGTATGTATGTATGTATGTATGTACGTATGTATGTATGTATGTACATATGTATGTATGTATGTATTTATCGTTGTATTTATGTGTTTACTTGTCTTTTTATTGCGGATGCTCAGTGCTGGTTTGAACACGACTAAAGTGCATGGACATTATCTTCTCTTTAGATAGATGCTTTGCTGAGTGTGGAAATTTTGCGCTTGGACACGAGTGTGCTTAACACATTTTCTTTCTTTTTTCTTTACTCTTCTAACAGCACGGACGTTTGTTTGGTAGGTAGGTTGGCCATCTGTGTCTTTGGTTTTGTTGTTTGTTGCTGAGTTGGTCTTAGCGTGTTTGGCTTCAAAAACGGAATTCCATTTACTCTCTGTCTGTCTGTCTGTCTGTCTATCTGTCTGTCTGTCTGTCTCATTAAGAACAGTCCCTCCTCAGGGCAAGGGCAGAAAAAAATGTCTGTTCTTATCTGTAACGCTTGGGAAGAAAGATTATCAATCAATCAATCAATCAATCAATCCCTCACACACACACATTCCACACACACACACACACAACACACACTGACACACACACACACACACACACACACACACACACACACACACACACACACACACACACACACACACTGTAAGACCCTCCTGACAATGGTCCTCCACACACTGTGGATCGTTGTATACCTAGTGATGAGGAAAAAAAAGGCAAAACAGCAGTATCTATCATTATGAACGTAATACCATGCCGCTGATGACAGTAAAGATATTCCCCTAACCTATGTGGTCGTTGGGGAGCGAGGTGTCAGAGACTTCAACTTCTCTAGGGGCCAGTATATTGAGGTCGGCGGCCATCTCCTCTCCCGCGCTGCTTTACCTTCCCTGACCCTAAAGAGGGCAGGTACCCATTGACAGCTGGGTGAACTGGGGGACTGTACTGAAGGCAAGGCGCGCGGTACGAACCGTTAGTCACCATTGGGGAGACAGCCTCCTTTAACACTGATTAACCTTAGCTTGGGGAAAGCCAGTGCTGTGACCACTGAGCTATCTTGTGAAGGATGGGCAGGCATGCACACCGAAAACAGAAAAGGAAAAGGAAAGACAGTGATGTCGGAAAGGGAATGGTAAGCCGGCTGACTGACTGACTGACGGAAGGTAATGGAGAAGGATGGTTCGGGGTTAGCAGTTTGCAGACTATAGAGATGTGTTAGTAATAACCTTCTTTCGTTTTCTTTTCTTAGTATAACTTCTTTCGTTTTCTTTTTTAGTAATAACTTTCTTTCGTTTTCTTTTCTTAGTAATAACTTTCTTTCGTTTTCTTTTCTTAGTAATAACCTTCTTTCGTTTTCTTTTCTTAGTAATAACTGTCTTTCGTTTTCTTTTTTTAGTAATAACTTTCTTTCGTTTTCTTTCCGTAGTAATAACTTTCTTTCGTTTTCTTAGAAATAACTGTCTTTCGTTTTCTTTTCTTAGTAATAACTTCTTTCGTTTTCTTTCCGTAGTAATAACTTTCTTTCGTTTTCTTAGAAATAACTGTCTTTCGTTTTCTTTTCTTAGTAATAACTGTCTTTCGTTTTCTTTTCTTAGTAATAACTTTCTTTCGTTTTCTTTTCTCAGAAATAACTGTCTTTCGTTTTCTTTTCTTAGTAATAATTGTCTTTCGTTTTCTTTTCTTAGTAATAACTGTCTTTCGTTTTCTTTTCTTAGTAATAACTTTCTTTCGTTTTCTTTTCTCAGAAATAACTGTCTTTCGTTTTCTTTTCTTAGTAATAATTTTCTTTCGTTTTCTTTTCTTAGTAATAACTTTCTTTCCTTTCCTTTTCTTAGTAATAACTGTTTTTTCGATTTTCTTTTCTTAGTAATAACTGTCTTTCAGTTTTCTTTTCTTAGTAATAACTGTCTTTCGTTTTCTTTTCTTCATAAGTATAATTCTTCTTTCTTTCTATGTAAAATTTTTCGTATGGTAAACTTGTCTTTCGTTTCTGCGTCTTTGTGTTTTTCTTAGTATATGTTTGTCTTTTTTTTCAGAATACGTCTTTCGTTCATTTCTGTAAGCATTCTTGCGTTTCGTTTGTAATAACTGTCTTTCTCTTCTAGTAATAAATTTCATTGGAGGTTTTCAGAGAGAAGAAAGAACTGACTATGATTCATTTCTTAGTAACTTCTGTCTTTCTTCTATAAACCCATTTCTACTCAGGGGCATAACTGCTCGTTCCATAATACTATGTTTTACCATAGTAAAACATTACCCCTCTAGTAATAATTATCATTCGAATATTTCTTTCTAGAATAACTGTCTTAGCGATCTTTCTAGTAAAGACAGCTTCGCAGGTTCAGAAAGACAGTCGACTCGTTACAGTAATAACAGTACTTTCGATTTCCAACAGAACAAACTGTACTTCGATTCTTTTCATTAGAAATAATTAATCTTTCGATTTTTTACTAAGTAAATAACTTCTTACTACAACTTTCTAGTAAAATATTCTTCGTTCTTTTCATTAGTAATAACTGTCTTCGTTTTATTTTCTTAGTAATAACTTTCTTTCGTTTTCTTTTCTCAGAAATAACTGTCTTTCGTTTTCTTTTCTTAGTAATAATTTTCTTTCGTTTTCTTTTCTTAGTAATAACTTTCTTTCCTTTCCTTTTCTTAGTAATAATTTTCTTTCGTTTTCTTTTCTTAGTAATAACTGTCTTTCGTTTTCTTGTCTTAGTAATAACTGTCTTTCGTTTTCTTTTCTTAGTAATAACTGTCTTCCGTTTTCTTTTCTTAGTAATAACTGTCTTTCGTTTTCTTTTCTTCACATGAAGTTGAATATCTATTTCTTTCTGCATGAAAATTTAATGGAAATGTGTGTGTGTGCGTGCGTGCGTGCGTGCGTGTGTGTGTGTGTGTGTGTGTGTGTGTACATTGTATATTTGCAGAATCGTCTGGTGGACAATTGGCTGGAGCAGTGATTGGCAGTAAGTGGTGATAACTGTCTTCTCTTGGGTAGATAGAAAAGATGTATGAGAGAGAGAGAGAGAGAGAGAGAGAGAGAGAGAGAGAGAGAGAGAGAGAGAGAATGACAATGACAATGGTTCATTGAGGTAAGCTTACTAGCCCATTCACAAGGGGACAGTGGGAAGAGGACTGGGCACAAACACATATGTAACCAATAAGTAAAAACAATACACAACTGCCCAAATAATCATCATGACATGGATTCCATATCGTGGAGAGACTGACAGACAGACAGAGACAGGCAGAGACAGAGAGACAGAGACAGACAGATAGAGACAGAAAAACAGACAGAGAAACAGAGACAGACAGAGACAAACAGAAACAGAGACAGACAGACATACAGAAACAAAGAGACAAACAGACAGAAACAGACTGTCAGACAGAGGCAGACATGCAGCTATACAGATAAACAAAGGTGTTGTCTCTCTCTCTCTCTCTCTCTCTCTCTCTCTCTCTCTCTCTCTCTCTCTCTCTCATATTGTTATCCTCAGTCATATTTTTGTAGATGACTTTTTGTTTAACGGTAACATGTCGTTACTATTGCTTTTACCCCCACCAAAATACTAAGCAGTTCGGCAACCCCCCCTTCATGTATGGGCCAAAGGCCTTTTTGTGAATAAATCATTCGAGTCTCTCTCTCTCTCTCTCTCCTCTCTCTCTCTCTCTCTCTCTCTCTCTCTCTCTCTCATCTCTCCTCTCTCTCTCTCCTCTCCTCCTCTCTCTCTTCTCTCTCTGTCTCTCTGTGTCCCTCAGGTCTGCTGGCCGGGGTGCTGATAGGTGTGCTGGCTGTCGTCTTCGGGCCCAGACTCGTTGCCTGCATGTAAGTATACCCCCGTTTAGGTTTTGTTCGCTCGTCCCTTCTCCCCCCCCCCCCCCCCCCCCCCCCCCCCCCCTCCCCATCTCGCCTTTGAACAAATATGTGATGTGATGTAAAGTGGTGTGTTAGTGTGGATTTGTGTGTGTGGTTAGTGTTAGTGTGTATAAGTGTGTGTGTGTGTGTGTTAGTGTTAGTGTGCGTGTGTATAAGTGTGTGTGTGTATGTAGTGTGCGTGTGTGTGTCTGTGTGTACGTGCGTGTACTCAAAGAAAAAATAAATAACTTCCCTCTCTCTCACCCCCCACCACCCCCACTCTCTCGCCTGTCCCTCCAGCCGCCAATGGACTCCCACAGCCCTACCCTGGAAGAGACAGAAAGCAGACGACGCCCAGACAGCAGACGAACTGGCCGAGCTGCAACCCCAGACTCCTCCCCCCCCCCCCCCCCTCCCCCTCCTCCCCCCACCACCAAGTCACCAGACCCGGCCCACACCCCCTCCTCCCCCCCGACACCACCACCAAGGTGGACCTGGCTCTTCCAGGAGATCAACACCCTCCCGCCACTTCAACCCCCACGGCGCGCAAAGCCAGCAGCAGCAACACCTACACCCCCTACCACCAGATGGGCGGAGGGGCCCAACCTCCCAAGAAGCAGGACGTGGCGGGCAAAGGCAAGTCCGCGGCCAAGGCGGAGCGCGGGAAGCGCAAGGCCAGCGGCGCGGGCAGGGCCAACTCCCCGCTGCCCGCCGTGCCCACAGCCGCCAAGGACGCCGGAGGAGCCCAGGCAGCGCCAGCAGCAGGGGAAGGGGAGGCGACTTCGGACGCCATTTACGCCAACGAGGAGACTAACGTCTACGAGGGCGTGCGGCACGAGGGGCCCATCTACGAGAACAGGAACACGGGCCTTTACGAAGCCTTGCAGACCACCCCGGGAAAGTGACAGGAAAAAAACCAACAAACTCCCACCCACCCCTTAAAATAAAATAAAAGACCCCCCACCCACCCACTTTTCCTAAAACTTCTGAGAGGGGAGGAGAGGCATGGCAGTGTGAAAAGAAAACCCCCAACAAAAATCAATCAGCAAAAAAGTCAATGAAAGTGTGTTCAAAACTAGTGCTTTGCCATAAGGATGTGGAGGGACAAGGGTTTTTTTTTTGCGTTTGAAGCAATCTTTATTCTTTTACTCTTTATTTTACAAGGGTAACAGAATAAAGCGTATGTATACCTTTTTTTTCCCCCCATCCGGCCCTTGCCCTGATTAGGGACTAACAACAAAACAAGGAGAAATGGGAATGAAAGCT
This sequence comes from Rapana venosa, assembly GCA_028751875.1. Taxonomy (NCBI): domain Eukaryota; kingdom Metazoa; phylum Mollusca; class Gastropoda; order Neogastropoda; family Muricidae; genus Rapana; species Rapana venosa. The sequence continues at coordinate 3,683,574 of CM054145.1, forward strand.
ATATACCCCAGTAGTATAAAGCTATTAAAAGCTACATACTATAGTAGTATAAAGCTATTAGGAGCTACATACCATAGTAGTATAAAGCTATTAGAAGCTACACACCATAGTAGTATAAAGCTATTAGAAGCTATATACCATAGTAGTATAAAGCTATTAGAATACACACCATAGTAGTATAAAGCTATCAGAAGTTATACACCATAGTAGTATAAAGTTATCATAAGACACACCATAGTAGTATAAAGCTATTAGAAGCTATTCACCATAGTAGTATGAAGCTATCAGAAGCTACACACCATAGTAGTATAAAGCTATTAGAATACACATCATAGTAGTATAAAGCTATTAGAAATTACACACCATAGTAGTATAAAGCTATTAGAAGCTACACACCATAGTAGTATAAAGTTATCAGAATACACACCATAGTAGTATAAAGCTATCAGAATACACACCATAGTAGTATAAAGTTATCAGAAGACACACCATAGTAGTATAAAGCTATCAGAAGACACACCATAGTAGTATAAAGCTATTAGAATACACACCATAGTAGTATAAAGTTATCAGAAGACACACCATAGTAGTATAAAGCTATCAGAATACACACCATAGTAGTATAAAGCTATCAGAATACACACCATAGTAGTATAAAGCTATTAGAAGACACACCATAGTAGTATAAAGCTATTAGAAGCTACACACCATAGTAGTATAAAGTTATCAGAATACATACCATAGTAGTATAAAGCTATTAGAATACACACCATAGTAGTATAAAGCTATCAGAATACACACCATAGTAGTATAAAGCTATCAGAAACTACACACCATAGTAGTATAAAGCTATCAGAATACACACCATAGTAGTATAAAGCTATTAGAATACACACCATAGTAGTATAAAGCTATCAGAATACACACCATAGTAGTATGAAGCTATTAGAAGTTACACACCATAGTAGTATACAGCTATTAGAAGCTATACACCATAGTAGTATAAAGCTATTAGAAGCTATACACCATAGTAGTATAAAGCTATCAGAAGCTACGCACCATAGTAGTATAAAGCTATTAGAAGCTAGACACCATAGTAGTATAAAGCTGTTAGAAGCTACACACCATAGTAGTATAAAGCTATTAGAAGCTATACACCATAGTAGTATAAAGCTATTAGAAGCTATACACCATAGTAGTATAAAGCTGTTAGAAGCTACGCACCATAGTAGTATAAAGCTATTAGAAGCTATACACCATAGTAGTATAAAGCTATTAGAAGCTACACACCATAGTAGTATAAAGCTATCAGAATACACACCATAGTAGTAAAATGCTATTAGAAGCTATATACCATAGTAGTATAAAGCTATTAGAAGCTATACACCATAGTAGTATAAAGCTATTAGAAGTTACACATCATAGTAGTATAAAGCTATCAGAAGCTACACACCATAGTAGTATAAAGCTATTAGAATACACACCATAGTAGTATAATGCTATCAGGAGCTATACACCATAGTAGTATAAAGCTATTAGAAGCTATACACCATAGTAGTATAAAGCTATTAGAAATTACACACCATAGTAGTATAAAGCTATCAAATACACACCATAGTAGTATAAAGCTATTAGAAGCTATACACCATAGTAGTATAAAGCTATTAGAAATTACACACCATAGTAGTATAAAGCTATCAGAATACACACCATAGTAGTATAAAGCTATTAGAAGTTACACACCATAGTAGTATAAAGCTATTAGAAGCTATACACCATAGTAGTATAAAGCTATCAGAAGCTATACACCATAGTAGTATAAAGCTATCAGAATACACACTATAGTAGTATAAAGCTATCAGAAGCTACACACCATAGTAGTATAAAGCTATTAGAAGCTATACACCATAGTAGTATAAAGCTATTAGAAGCTATACACCATAGTAGAATAAAGCTATTAGAATACACACCATAGTAGTACAAAGCTATCAGAATACACACCATAGTAGTATAAAGCTATCAGAATACACACCATAGTAGTATAAAGCTATTAGAATACACACCATAGTAGTATAAAGCTATCAGAAGCTACACACCATAGTAGTATAAAGCTATCAGAAGCTACACACCATAGTAGTATAAAGCTATCAGAAACTACACACCATAGTAGTATAAAGCTATCAGAAGCTACACACCATAGTAGTATAAAGCTATTGGAAGCTACACACCATAGTAGTATAAAGCTATCAGAATACACACCATAGTAGTATAAAGCTATCAGAAGCTATACACCATAGTAGTATAAAGCTATCAGAATACACACCATAGTAGTATAAAGCTATTGGAAGCTATACACCATAGTAGTATAAAGCTATTAGAAGCTATATACCATAGTAGTATAAAGCTATCAGAAGCTATACACCCTAGTAGTATAAAGCTATCAGAATACACACCATAGTAGTATAAAGCTATTGGAAGCTATACACCATAGTAGTATAAAGCTATTGGAAGCTATACACCATTGTAGTATAAAGCTATTAGAAGCTGTACACCATAGTAGAATAAAGCTATTAGAATACACACCATAGTAGTATAAAGCTATTAGAATACACACCATAGGAATTTAAAGCTATCGAAGTAACCCATAGTAGATAAAGCTTTTTAGAATACACAATAATAAAATAAAGCTATCAGAAGCTAAACCAAAATAGTAAAAGTATAGAAAAACTAACACCATGAGTATAAAGATCAGAGTTTAACCATAGAGTTTAAAGTTTTTCTGAAGAAATAAAGGAAAAAAAAGCATGGGAAAAATACCCTGTAAAAAATATATGTTTTTTTGTATATTTTCATTACATGAAAAAAACCTTACCGAAAAAACAAAAAAGAAAAAACCCAAACCCCCCCCCCCCCCCCCCCAAAAAAAAAGCAAAAAAATTTAAAAAAAACTCGTGAAAAAGGGAAATTTAAAATTGTTTGCAATTTTCAGATAAAAAACCCCCCATATTTTTTGTCTAAAAATTAACGGGCTGTACAAGCTTTATTAGGGAAAAAAAATGCCTGATCCCCCCCCCCCCACCCATCCAAACAAAAAAAAAAAAAAAGAAGAAAAACAAGCCCCCCCCCCCCCCCCCCCCCCCAAAAAAAAAGCCCCCCCCCCCCCCTGCAAAAAACCCCCCTCCACCTTATTGTCTTGATTTTTTTTATACATTTTCCCCTGTGTGAGTGTGTGTGTGCACATGCGTGCGTGCGTGTGTGTGCAAGGAAGTGTGTAACGATGAGAGAAAACCTTGTACATGCTGCCACTTGTTTACGTGTCCAAACTCTTGGATAATGACTGTATTAGCTGCCTACAATGTTAACATTGTGTCATTGCCATGGACAGTTCAGTCCCAACATGTAGATAGGCGTTGACAGACACTGTAGCCGAGTGGTTAAGACCGTTTCACTTCAGTCCCGTTGGTCTGTGAAGTCGTGGGTTCGAATCCCGGCATCGGCATCTGGTGAATTAAGGGTGGGGATTTTTATGATTCCAGAACAACTTCAAGTTCAGACCTGCCAGTGCCTTCATGGGTATACACACGCAGAAGATTAAATATTCACATTCCTAATTCATGTCAGCGAGTTGCGGAACACAAACATGCCCAGCATGCAGCCTGTACATTGAAATGGGCTGCTGCGAAGTGGGAATGTGTTGGCTGAGGCCAACAGGCAGACCTCAGGACTGCAAAGTGATGAGCTTGGAAGAAGACCAGACATAGGTACCCCAGAGAGAGAGAGAGAGAGAGAGAGAGAGAGAGAGAGAGAGAGAGAGAGATTGATTCCTTCTCTGAAAACGTGCTGTCCAGCTTTTTGTAGAAGGTAGAAAGCCAAGGGGTGAAGAAACTTGCTAGAAGGTGGCCCCTCAGAGTTCTTCTTCTTCTTCTTCTTCTTCTTCTTCTTCTTCTTCTACTTCTTCTTCTTCTTCTTCTTCTGTCTTTTAAGCTAAAGTTGTATTTCATTTTGCCAAAGTGGACAAAGATGTTGAAAGGAGGAGAATAAGAACAAAGCAGCATTTTTTGGGAAAAAACATGGTTGTTGTGTGAGGTGCGGGTTAACCAATGTATGTATGTATGTTATATATATATATATATATTTTGTTTGTTTGTTGGTTATTGATGCTCCTGTTTCGCATGTAACTGCATAGGATTTTTTGCTCCAGGTCTACTTGTGTGAGTGAGCTCTTAAATTATGTGTGTGTGTGTGTGTGTGAGTGTGTGTGTGAGCTCTGAAATGATCTAATGTACATGGCCTTCTGGCCACGATAGACTTCGTGTGCATGTGCGTGCATGCATGTGTAAGTGTGTGTGTTTGCTTAAGTTTTGGGCTTATCTTGGAATAGAAGAGAGAGAGAGAGAGAGAGAGAGAGAGAGAGAGAGAGAGAGAGAGAAGAGAGAGAGAGAGAGAGAGAGAGAGAGAGAAGAAAAACAAAAAACCCCCACCAAACCAAACTCCCCCGCCCCCCTGCCACACCCCCCCCCCCCTCCCCAAAACTGTGAGCTAATAATGCTTAAGTACACATCAGTAATTTTATTTTATTTATTTAAAAGAGGAAGAAAATGAAACACAGCTTTGGCCAGACCAGGCAACACAAAAGTGTGTACCTAAACATGCACGTTTCATAAACATGGATAAAGTGCTGACTGGAGAGAAAAACTCCACACAAAACACAGTTCAGAGAGAGAGAGAGAGAGAGAGAGAGAGAGAGAGAGAGAGAGAGAGAAAGAGAGAGAGAGAGAGGAAGTCTTGAAATATCCGTGGATGTACAACGATTTTGTGGCTATTTGATTACCTTTGATCATTAAGATTAGTTGGTGTGTAAAAAAAAGAAAAGCAAAATATCACTGCTGATGTTTGCTTTTAAAAAAATTCCGTGGAATCATGTATTCATTCCTTCTTCGTTATCTTTTGATTGTATAACAGATTTGTCAATTTTTTCAACTTGCTGATCAATTTCCTTTATTTTGATTGTTTCTCTATTCTTTTCATTTGTTTATCATTGATTGGGTGATTGGGTTTTAACATTTTAAAATTGTCTATTCATTTTCATTAGTTTGCAGTTGATCACTTGACTGATGAATATATTTCTTTTTTCGTTTTTTTTTGGCTTACAGATTTATGTCTACATTTTTTTATAGGAACACACACACACGCACACGCACACACACACACACACACCTATTTATGTATGTATCACTCTGCAATGTAGATATTCAAAAGCTTTCTGTCACAATGATAACAATGACCAAAAGATGATATATTGATTGTATATTGATCTCCGGTTATGAGAGAAGAGCTGTCTTAACCATCTTGAGATGAACACACTTAGTTACATGGTATGATTGTATTGCATGATATGATGACAGGTGAAATTTTGCCTTTGGAATACGATGTTAAAAGTCTTCTATCATTTTTGTTCATTTGCAGTTGAAATGTATAGGTTGTACACTTTTTTGTTTGTCATTTTTACTTTTTTATTTTTTTAATGCAAAGACAATGTTTAGAGTTTGGGTTTTATCCAAAGGCAGCATGCTGTGTGTGTGTGTGTGTGTGTGTGTGTGTGTGTGTGTCTCAGAAAGAGAGAGAGAGATCATGTGTATATGTGTGCGCATGTACAAATTTGTGTGTGTATGTGAGAGAGAGAGAGAGTGTGTGTGTGTGTACGTGCGTGTGTGCATGCATGCGTAAGTAAGTGTTTGAAAGTGTATGGTTTTAGCATTTTCATGTTTTTGCGTTTGAATAAACTGCCTGCATGCTTTTATAGTGTGCTGATGACAACAATGTGTCCTGCTTTTGCTGTCACCTTTATGAAGCATTTTTTAAATTCATTTATTCTTTTGAAACAAATTTGCAATTTTTGGGGGCTGTTCCATGTTTTTGCTGTTGTTGTTTTGGACTAATTTATCTTTGTCTGTAAAAACATGAGTGTTTTGGTACTTTGTCTTCATTAATGTAACGATGCATTTTCTTTTCTTTTTTATAAAAAAAAGATACACAAAAGAATACCGAATGTGTTCTTCATTCACTTCATTTTGTACTAATTTTGATTTTAACTTGTATCATTCCTTGTGAGACTTAGAGCACTTGAATACATCGTCAAAACAGGACTCCCCCCCCCCCCCCCCCCTCCCCCCCTGTTGTTGTTACTTACTTTTTTCTGTAAAAATTCTTCTTGTTGCATTTGAGATTGTTGCATGTACTTCAGTTTAGGTTTTTTAAACTGTAACACTTGTAAAAGAGGTGACAGGAAGAAAGAGATCAAGGCAGAAACAAAGGGAGGGATAGAAAAGAGGAAATTGCTAACACAGAACTTCCAGAGGGTTAGGATGCTGTTTATACTGACAGGCCTCTGGCATCAGGACAGAGGAGCCCTCAGATACCAAGTTGGGAACTGTGACCCTTAGATAAGTTGTTTTGTTCTGTGGAGGCAGAATGAAGTGTGAATGAATTGCCCAACCTTCAATTCAACCGTCAGTCAGGTATTGTTGAGTTTTGAACCTGTGATTCTCAAAGGTGTGTGTGTGTGTGTGTGTGTGTGTGTGTGTGTGTGTGTGTGTGTGTGTGTAAAGGTGTGTGTAAAGGTGTGTGTGTAAAGGTGTGTGTAAAGGTGTGTATGTGTGTGTGTGTGTGTGCTTTCTTTAATTTAACGTCTGTTCACTCAAGGTGATATTAGACAAATGTGTGTGTGTGTGTGTGTGT
>CM054145.1:3695311-3730311 GCA_028751875.1 Rapana venosa
GTGTGTGTGTGTGTGTGTGTGTGATTTTATTCTTTTATATCGAGGATAATGGAATAAGTACTTATGTGCTTTTTTACATCTAGTCCCCGTGTGTATGCAGTTTTGTAAATTTTGTCATCTGTTCCCACCGGCACACAATGGCCTACTCTTCCGAAAAGCGGAACAGGATTTAACGTGTGCGCAAGATGTTCTGCGTGCGTTCGCACACGGGACCTCGGTTTATAGTCTCATCCGAAGGACTTTTGGGGAAAGTGGAGTCTGCACTGATGTTAACTCCAGGGGAAAATGTCCCATTGAAGGTGTGTGTGTGTTCTCTCTTTTCTGACATCGTTTTTGATTACACTGTTTCTGCTTTTTGCTTTGGGTTTGTTTTTCTGTCGCGAAAACAAATACTTATTTTTCAAAACAAATAACAAAACACACACACACACACACACACACACACACACACACACACACACACAAAAGGAAACAAAGAAGAAGAAAAATCCCAAAATGTGTTTGTTGTTTATTGTGCGTGCGTTTTTCTTTTCTTTCTATGTAAATGTGAAGAAATGCTATTCAACATTGAATAATCGGGTAGATACAGGGTGTGTGTATGTATGTATGTATGTATGTATGTATGTATGTATGTATGTATGTATGTATGTATAATTATATGTATGTATGTATGTATGTATGTATGTATGTATGTATGTATGTATGTGTGTGTGTGTCTCTCTCTCTCTCTCTCTCTCTCTCTCTCTCTCTCTCTCTCTCTCTCTCTCTCTCTCTCTCTCTCTCTCTCTCTCTCTCTCTCTCACCCCTACCCCCTTTGTGTGTGAGAGTGTTTATAATTACTTGTCTGTTTATTTATTCTATTCTTTTATTTCGAAGGGAATAAGCACTCATGTGCTTTTTTCATCCAGTCCCCGTGTGTACGCAGTTTTGTAAATTTTGTCATCCGTTCCCACCGGCATACAATGGCCTACTCCTACGAAAAGCGGAACAGGATTTAACGTGTGCGCAAGATGTTCTGCAATGTATGTGTGTGCGTGCATGTGTGTGTACTTGTGTGTGTGTGTGTGTGTGTGTGTGTGTGTACTTATGTATGTGTGAGTAAGTCTTCAAGTTTAGCGTCTTTCGCAAGTCATACCATACGACACTAAAATAGAAGACTAGAGAGAGAGAGAGAGAGAGAGAGAGAGAGAGAGAGAGAGAGAGAGATAGAGAGAGAGAGAGAGAGAGAGAGAGAGAGAGAGAAGAGAGAGAGAGAGAGAGAGAGAGAGAGAGAGAGGACGATTGAGAAATCAGATCTAATCAAATAAAATCAAATTCTTTTATTTCGAGGATAATGAATAAGCCTCCTTGTAATTTTTTTTTTACATCCAGTCCCCGCCCTTAGGGACACATCATGATACTAAAATAAGCCCAATATTCATACGCACAGTATTAAAAAAACATGAAAATAATAATAATAAAAAATGAAATTTATACATTTTTCTTGTAAAAAACAAATCAAAGCTCTGTGCACACTGAATTATACCCCTACCCCCCAAAAAACAAAACAAAACTGAACAAAAAAACAAAACAAACAACAAAACAAACAAACAAACAAAAGAAAACACCCCCACCCCCTCCAAAAACAAAAAATAAAACAAAACCCAAAGACCTGCACAATATAAAGGAATACAAACCGTGTAAATAGTATCATTTGGCAAACGGGAAAATAAACGTCAACCAATTCATTATCCCCCCCCCCCTCCCCCTTTAAAAAAAAAAAGAACAGAAAAGCAGGAACAATAGTAGACTACACAAAAGCAAAATAAACGTCGTATAATTAAACAAAAGGAAATTATGCAAAACAAGCTATACCGGCAAACACACACACACACACACACACACACACACACCATGCATTAACTAGCTGGCTACAGTAAAATACACTGTAAATTCAGAGAGAGAGAGAGAGAGAGAGAGAGAGGTGTCTCACTAACTGACTTGCATTCACAACTGTAAAAAAGTAAGATTAAATACAGAAAAAATTATTAAATATTTTTAATGTAAAGCAAGAACAGAAAAAAAAAAAAATCAGGACAGTATTTGATAAAAAAGAAAATTCCTTTATCCACTAAATCAATTACCTCGTAACAATATTTCCTAAGGGGTAAAGGAGCAAAATAAAGACCAGAAAAACAATCAGGCAAACAAAATGGCCAATTAATCCTACCCAAAAAATCTCAACAGAAAACAAACAAAAAGACCCTAAATTCACTCCAAAAGAATAACAAAAGCAAAACTAAGAATAATATAGAGGTCAAAATTGTAAGGAAGAAGAGAGAGAGAGAGAGAGAGAGAGAGAGAGAGAGAGAGAGAGGGAGAGAGAGAGAGAGAGAGAGAGAGAGAGAGAGAGAGAGAGAGTGTGTGTAAAGGTAAAAGGTAAAGGTGTCCCATAACCTATATTAAGGTCGTAGGGGAGCGAGGCGTCAGAGACCTCACTTCTCTAGGGCCAGCGTATTGAGGGCGGCACCCATCTCCTCTCCCTCGCTGCTTTACCTTCCCTGACCCTAAAGAGGGCAGGTACCCATTTACAGCTGTGTGTGTGTGTATAAACCTGTTAATCCTATTATTTGTGAATGGTTCCATACGTGTAAATGACTTGAATCCAAGCGCTTCGATTTGTTTGCTTTACAAAATTCAGCGCTGTATAAATTCCATACATTGTTATCTTTATATTTGATATTATCATTATTCTTCTTATTATTATCATCATTATTATTGTTATTAACATCGTCACTATTATTTATCTATTTATTCATCTATTATAAGGACAGACTGGAAGACTTGGCTTGGCCTAACATCTTCATTTTTGTATATCAAAGATCATTGATTGATTGATTGATTGATTCCTCTCTCAGCAATTCTGTGTGGGGCAGGTTTTAACATTGAATGGATGCAGCAAGGTGTTGGAGATGAAAAGATGTTTCTACGTTTGTTTAAACAGCGACTAATTGATATGTTTATCCAAGAATGGGATGGAACAATCAGAGAACGTGAAAAGTATAGCATTTATAGGTCTTTTAAAGGAATTTTTCAAAAGGAGAAGTACATCTATGATATGGAGATGTATTGTTTTCGTGTGGCTATTACGCAGTTAAGATTTAATGTGCTTCCTATCAATAATAATGTCAACAGATATAGCGAATCTATAAGAGACAAAAGCTGTCCTTTCTGTGTGAACAAAATAGAAAATGAATGTCACTTCATATTTGATTGTAGTTTGTATACAGATTTAAGAGAGAAATTTCTTAAAGAATCAAAATGCATGACACTATCCAGATTGCTGAAAGGAACAAATGAAAATCACCGCCAAATCTCTCCAGGTATGTTTTTCATGCTATCAACAGACGAAAAAAAAGCATTTTGTAACTGTGCTGTTGTTTGTAGGCTACTCCTTGTTTCCATTATAAGTCATTGTGGCTGCTTGATGTGCCGTTCTTTTGATTATCTTATATGCATTGACTTCGTGTTTTGCTTTCAAGGTTTATCGACTTATTGTTTTGTTTATTTGGATGATGTACTTGATGTGATGCCACCAGGAGAGCTGGCTTAGATGGAAAATGTGACGATCTCTTTTTGCATTTTGTTTCCTTCACTTGCCTCTTTTCCTTGGCCACTGTATGTATTGTGGCCAAAGACCATTGTACATTAAACCTGTTCAGAGTTCAGTGTTCTCTCTCTCTCTCTCCACCCCATCCCCCCCACTTTCGAGTTGCCTGCACTTGAGCAGATGCTGGGATTAAAAAAGAGAATATCCACAGGATTATTGCTTTAAAAATCGAAGAGAGAAAGAAAGAAAACGGAAGTTTCAATTAAAAAAAAGCCCAACAAATGCCCCCAAGCTTATCATGCACGAAACACTACAAGGAAAACAGATGACTACATCAAACAAACATTATAGATGATGATAAAGATCATCACAGTAGTAGTAGTATGTTCTTTCGAGCCAGAAGGCCCATAGAGCCGGAGCTTATCCCGGTTTCTGTAGCGTTAAGCGAACTGATGGTTTTTCACCACCCCTGTGACAGGACGCTAGTCTGTCGCCAGATACTTCCCCAGCAGAGCTGGTACCCACTTGTACACCTGGGTGGAGTGAGGAAAATAGGAGTAAAGTGTCTTTCCCAAGGACACAACACCGAGCCGAGCGGGGATCGAACCCGCGACCTCTGGATCACGAGTTGACCGCCTAAACCACTCGACCACGGTGCCTCCTCAACAACAACAACAACAGCAAACAATTCAACACCAGCAACAGTAAGCGAATCATAATAACAAGGGGGTCGGGATAGCCTAGTGGTTAGAGCGCTGCGCTCGTGATCTGACGGCCCGGGATGGAGCCACCATAGAGGCATCTGTTTTGGGGGAATTTTCCCCTGGAGTTGACAACATCAGTACCAACTCCACTCCCCCCAAAAGTTCTTGGGATGAGACTATAAACCAAGATCCTGTGTGCGGACGCACGCAGAGCATCTCCGGCATACGTTAAATCCCCCGTTCCACCTTTTGACGGAGGAGGCATTTCGTGCCGGTAGGAACGAATGATCAAATAACTAAAAAAACAACAACAGCAACAGCGCATGCACGCAGGTGTCGTGTTCAGACACCATCCCCGAAGTCGGAATGTAGCGACCGTACGGTGGGTAAAAACGGTCGCATACGCAAAATCTCACCGTGGTGAACCTTGGTGCTCTAGCCGAGGTACGACCCCTCCCCCCTCCTCCCACTCCCCAATAACAATAATACCAACAAAGGCAAGGAGAAGAACCACCACCACCACACAGCAGCAGCAACAACAATAGCAACAGCAGCAACAGCAACTACTACTACTACTGCTACTACTACTACTACTACTACTACTACTACTACTACTACTACTACTACTACTACTACTACTACTACTACTACTACTACTGCTGCTGCTGCTGCTACTACTACTACTACTACTACTACTACTACTACTACTACTACTACTACTACTACTTCTGCTGCTGCTGCTGCTGCTGCTACTGCTGCTGCTGCTGCTACTACTACTACTACTACTACTACTACTACTACTACTACTACTACTGCTACTACTACTACTACTACTACTACTACTACTACTACTACTACTACTGCTACTGCTACTACTATTACCGCTACTGCTACTGCTACTTCTACTACTGCTACTGCTACTACCACTACTACTACTACTACTGCTGTTGCTGCCGACTCTGTTGCCACTAACGACTTCGAAACCAGTCAGATCAAATGAAATATCACCACGCATATGTTCAGAAGATGACTGAGGCCATGAGGAACTGGATGTCAGAACAATGCTCCAAGGTTGAGAAGGCAATGGCGAAAGGAGACAGCAAGGAGGCGTACCAGACCATCAAGGTACTAACCAAGTCCCAACAGCCAAAGACCTCCGTTATTGAAGACAAAGAGGGGTCAGTCCTTACAGAGAGCGCCACTATCATGAAGAGATGGACAGAATATTGCAGCGACCTGTACAACTACAAGCTGAAGGCTGATCCGAACAAACTTCACGAGCAAGATCCCAGACCATCAGATCCTGAAAGCACACAGGTGCTGGAGGAAGAGGTAGAAGAAGCAGTAAGATCCTTGAAAGGAGGCAAGTCACCAGGGATTGACAACATCCCGGCTGAGCTCATCAAGTACGGAGGCCCAAAGATGATCAAGGCACTAACAATCATCTGCCAACGCATCTGGACCAGCAAAGAGTGGCCTGAACAGTGGACCCAATCCATCATAGTTCCACTTCCAAAGAATGGAGACCTGAAGAAGTGCCAAAATTACAGAACAATCAGTCTGATAAGCCATCCAAGCAAAGTTATGCTACGCATTGCCTTGAACAGACTGAAACAACAAGCAGAAGAAATCCTATCAGAAGAACAGGCAGGATTCAGACCAGGTCGAAGCACTGTCGATCAGATCTTCAACATCAGAATGCTCATAGAGAAGCATCTCTAACATCAACTACAGCTCTACAACAACTTCATTGACTTCAAGAAGGCCTTCGACCGAGTGTGGCAAGAAGCTCTGTGGCAAGTCATGAGAGACTATAACTTCGACGAGGACCTGATTCAAGTCATCAAGGCGCTGTATGACAGCTCCCACAGCGCAGTCCTCATGGGTGGAGAAATCGGGGAGTTCTTCCGGACTTCAGTTGGAGTTCGACAAGGCTGCCCGCTATCCCCCGTTCTTTTCAACGTGTTCCTGGAGAACATCATGCAGGAGGCCCTCCTTGACTTCAAGACCACAATCACAATAGGGGGAAGGCCAGTCTGCAATCTTCGATTCGCAGACGATATTGATCTCATGGGCCGCAGTGAAGAAGAACTCCAGGATCTCACCACCAGACTGGAAACATCAGCCAATGCCCACGGTATGGAGATCAGCACGGAAAAGAGCAAGATCCTAGTGAACAGTACCACACCGACCACTCCCACCAGCATCAAGATGAGTGGCGAGACACTAAAGGAGGTGGAAACTTTCAAGTACCTTGGAGCAGTCATCACCAAAGAAGGTACGAGCACACAAGAGGTGAAGATCAGACTTGCTGTGGCACTCTCCTCCATGACTAAGCTGGTGAAAGTGTGGAGAAACCATAACATCAGAACCCACACTAAGGTCAGACTCTACAAGGCACTCGTCACATCCATTGCCTTGTACAGCTGTGAAGCATGGACACTTACTGCCGATTTAGAACGTCGCATTCAAGCCTTTGAGATGAAGTGCCTCAGGCGGATCCTGAACATCACCTACAGAGACCGTAAAACCAACGACTACGTCTGGCAGCAGATCGAGGCACTGGCTGGCAAACAAGAACCATTGCTAGATACAGTCAAACGGAGGAAATTGAAATGGTTTGGCCACACAACAAGGCATAACAGCCTGTCAAAGACAGTCCTGCAGGGAATGGTGGAAGGAGCAAGGAGGCAGGGACGACCACGCAAAAGCTGGATATCCAACATCAAGGAGTGGACCGGCCTACCTCCTGAAAGCAGCCCAGGATAGAACCATTTGGCGGTCCACTTGCAGCGTCCGTGCGGGTACCCCAACGGTCGTCACGACCAAGGGATGAGTGATGATGATGATGATATGTTCAGATTATTCCAAGTCACTGTTTTCGTCACATCATCCCTCAGATAATGCACATTTCACCGAGAGAATGGAAAATACGCTGAATATGCATGACCTCAGTAATTGTGAAACATTTTGTCGATTCACAACTTGGTGATGATATCACTGAGAGTGAAGTGTATACAGCTTTGAAAAAATTGAAGAGTGGTAAGGCTTCTGGTCCTGATGGCTTGATGTCAGATTTTTTCCAGCATGCCACTGACATTCATGTCAGATTTTTTACTGCCTCTGTTCAACAGTGTTTTCATCAGGAACATACCCAGAAAGCTGGACACATGCAGTGATTTTTCCTCTGCATAAAAAAGGTAGCACTGCACAGGTTGATAATTATAGAAGTAGTTCATTGTTGAACATAATTGGTAAACTGTATGGTACAATTCTGAATGAAAGACTGACAAAGGTCTGTGAAAGTGCACACTTAATTCCTGAGGCACAGGCTGGTTTTCGCAAAGGTTACAGCACCATCGATCACATTTTTACACTTCAGTCTCTAGCACAAAAGTATCTGACAAAGAAAAGGGGGTAGATTTGACACCCTTTTTGTAGATTTTTCCAAAGCATTTGACAGTGTTGACAGGATAAAACTTTTATTTCTGCTGCCGCAAAAGGAGTCCATGATAAAATGTTCATGACGCTGCAAAGCATGTACAAAAGTGTGGAGGCAGCTGTGAGAGTCAGTGCTCACATTACTGAATATTTTGATTGCATTTCTGGTGTCAGATAAGGGTGTGTGCTGAGTCCCCTATCGTTTTCGATTTTTATTTCTGAACTAGAATTACAGCTTACTCATAGCATAGTTATCTTTTTCTGAGCCATTCTGAATAATGTATGCAGAGGATATTGCCTTGGTTTTAGATTCTGTTGTAGACTTGCAGAAAAAGAAAATTATTGGAATAAATGGGGACTTTATGTAAATATGGACAAAACTAAAGAAGCTGTCCTTAAAAATGATGGATTCTTTAGGAAGTTTGGAAAAAAAATGGTGTTACAATAATTATGTTATGCAGACATGCTGAAGCCGGGAGAACTGTGTTTCCCATGGTTTGCTGATTGTGTTTTGATGCATGTATGTATGGTTACAAGGACAGATTGTAGGACTAGCCTTGGCCTGACATCTCTCTCCTTGTGTATTGCAGATCATTCATTCATTCATTCATTCTCTCTCTCTGTGCCTGTATCTGTGTGCATCTCTCACGTTCTCTCTCTCTCTCTCTCTCTCTCTCTCTCTCTCTCCTCTCTCTCTCTCTCTCTCTCTCTCTCTCTCTCTCTCTCTGTATCTCTGTCTCTCGTTGTGTCTTTCTAACACCTCCCTCCCTCTCTGTCTGTCTTTCACTCTTTCTTTCTCCCCCCCTCTCTCTTTCTCTACCTCCTCCCTCCCTCCCCCATCTCTCTCTCCCCCCTCCCTCCCTCCCCAACTGTCTGTCTGTCTCTCTATCTCCCACCCACCTCTGTCCCTTTCTCCGTACACCCGCACCAGACTCATACTGAAGCTCACGCGACACTAAAAAAACACATCTGACAACAACAGCAGCAGCACTAACGCTCTATGTTAACCTCCTAGCTGTCGCATCAAAATCCAAAAACCAACCTGTACACATCACATCTGACCTGGCCCTGTAGTTCAACAGTATTAACCCCCCCCCTCCCCCCGCCCCCCAAACATCCCCCCCCCCGTCCTCCCCCCCCCCCCCCCCCCCCCAACCTACCAGCATACCGAAGTTAATGAATGTCTGTACTGCTCCTGTCCTCCATGAGGAAACAGATACACTTGAACAAACAAGCGCATGATTTACACAGTTCGTAAAACTCCCTTTAACGCGCGATTGTTTAGTTGAGGGGAGGAGGGGAGGGGAGGAAGGGGACGCGTGATATATAACGATACACATACATACCTCTTTCTCTTTATTATCTCTGTGATGATGATGATGATGATGATGATGATGGTGGTGGTTGTTGCAGCGCTTGAGCTTTGGCCGACAACATAAAGATCGGGTGGTGATGAATAATGGATAGAATTGGAAACACGTGGTGTACGCTAATGGTCCAGTGGTTTGAACGCTGTTGCTGGTGGTCTGACAGTTGCGGGGGTCGTGGGTTCGTATCTCCGCTCAGGTGACTGTTGCAGAGGATTACCGCCCGCCCGCCCCTTTCCTCCGCTCTCTTGCAAATCTTTCGGATGAAGGTGTAAACCGAGGTGCTTGTGTGCGAACCTACGCTGAATGTCTTGTGCCCGTGTTAGAACTGAAGCGCTGTATAAATCATCATCATCATCATCATCATCATCACCATCACCACCATCATTACCACCACCACCACCACCACCACCATCATCATCATCATCATCATCATCATCATCATCATCATCATCATCATCATCATCATCATCATCATCTCTTCTTCTTCTTCTTCTTCTTCTTCAAATTCTTCTCTAAATTCTTCTTCTTCTTCTTCTTCTTCTTCAAATTCTTCATATTCTCTTTGTTCTTCATCTCATGATCATTAGAGCTTTTTTCATTTGACGCAGAAGAGTAGGCCAGCTATGGCCGGTGGCATGGATGACACCAACATACCCAGCATGTATCCTGCTACCTGGATAGGGATGGACTCCGCCAAGCTCAAGTTGCCCACCACACACTGCCTGAAACATTCACTGCAGTGTTCTTTTTGGGGGCAATAATTTAAAGCTCGAAAAGGCAATAACAGATTTGTGTGTGTGTGTGTGTGTGTGTGTGTGTGTGTGTGTGTGTGTGTGTGTGTGTGTGTGTACGTATGAGTGTGTGCGAGCGTGCGTGCGTGCGCACGCGCATGTGTCTGTCTCTCTTGCCTTTCTATGTCTATCTATTTTATTTTATTTTATTCTTTTATATAGAGGATAATGGAATAAGCTCTTGTGTGCTTTTTTACATCCAGTGCCAGTGGGAACAGATGACAGAATTTACAAAACCGCATACACACGGGGACCGATTGTAAAAAAGCACATAAGTGCTTATTCCATTATCCTCGAAATAAAAGAATAAGACAAATAAACAGTATTGGAATATCTACCTTAATTTGTGAACAACAAACCTTCAATTGTTCTTTGATACTGAAGTCTATCAGGAAAACTCCGTTTTCAGAAAATTTATTATTTCCATATTTTTTTTTACAACTATCAGCCAAAAAAAAGTCATAAATCTCTTAATATCGTGCCACTAAGAAAACTGTTTTAAATTATAAAATATTTTGTAATTTCGCGACAGTCTAAAAAAAGACACCCCCCAAAAAAAACAAACCACCAAACAAACAACACCCAACCAAACAACAACAAACCAACAATCTCTTCATGGTGTAACACAAGCAACGCTACATTTTAAATTATTATATTTTTGGTATTATTTATTATAGTCTGAAACAGTTTTGTCAAAAATCTCCGACATTTCGTATTATTAGAAAACTCTACTTTGAATTACAGAATGCAACTCTACTGTAGATAATTATGGAATACATTGTAATGCTACGACAGCTGAAAGAATATAATTATTATACAGTCATAAATCTCTTACTTCTCATAATACAGGTCCCACAGACAATCATTTGAATTTTGATTCTGTCAAAAGTGATTAACTTGTCAACATTTGCTAAACGAGTATGTCATTATACTTATCAATTTTTATTGGAACAATAATTTACATGGAATGTATTAGTTTTCAAAAGGAAGAAAAAACAGCGTAGATTGCAGGAAAACGAATTCATGAATAGTGGAATGTGAATCGCATTGTTAATGATCTCGAGTTAGCTATCTTTTTTTCCCCTCTGTGGAGTATATTGCCTCACAGAAAATATTCCTGAAGATACTTGAAGGGTTTATGGTCTGTGTGTGAAATAGATTAAGCCATTCTAAACAATGTGTTATTTAGGTGCCCAATTTTGTTTTGTATGCATAGGTTTATATCCCTAAGTGTGTGTGTGTGTGTGTGTGTGTGTGTGTGTGTGTGTGTGTGTGTGTGTGTGTTTATTTTATTCTTTTATATCGAGGATAATGGAGTAAGCACTTAATTGCTTTTTACATCCAGTCCCCGTGTGTATGCGGTTTTAGAAATTCTGTCATCTGTTCCCACCGGCACACAATAGCCTAATCTTACGAAAAGCAGAACAGGATTTAACGTGTGCGCAAGATGTTCTGCGTGCGTTCGCACACGGGCCTCGGTTTATAGTTTCATCTGAAGGACTTTTGGGGAGAGTGGAGTCTGCACTGACGTTAACTCCAGGGGAAAATATCCCCTTGAACGGAATCGAACCCGGGTCGTCAGATTCTAACCACTAGGCTATCCCGTCCCCGTACAACAAACATGTAGGCAAGATTTCATTAAACTGTGTAAGACGAATAAACAGTATTGGATTATCTACCTTAATTTGTCAACAACAAACCTTCAATTGTTCTTTGATACTGAAATCTATCAGGAAAACTCCGTTTTGAGAAAATTTGTTATTTCCATATTTTCTTTACAACTATCAGCAAAAAAAAAGAAGTCATAAATCTCTTAATATCGTGCCACTAAGAAAACTATTTTAAGTTATGAAATACTTTGTAATTTCGTGACAGTCTGAAAAAAGACACCCTCCAAAAAAACCCCAAAACAACAACAACAACAACAACAAAACAACAACAACAAAACAACCTCTTCATGGTGTAACACAAGGGACGCTACATTTTAGATTATTACATTTTTTTGTATTATTTATTATAGTCTGAAACAGTTTTGTCAAAAATCTCCGACATTTAGTATTATTAGAAAACTCTACTTTGAATTATAGAATGCAAACTCTACTGTAAATAATTATGGAATACATTGTTATGCTACGACAGCTGAAAGAATATAATTATTATACAGTCATAAATCTCTTACTTCTCATAATAGAGGTCCCACACACAATCATTTGAATTTTGATTCTGTGAAACGTGATTAACTTGTCAACATTTGCTAAACGAGTATGTCATTATACTTATTAATTTTTATTAGAACAATAATTTACATGAAATGTATTAGTTTTCAAAAGGAAGAAAAAACAGCGTAGATTGCAGGAAAACGAATTCATGAATAGTGGAATGTGAATCGCATTGTTAATGATCTCGAGTTAGCTATCTTTTTTTCCCCTCTGTGGAGTATATTGCCTCACAGAAAATATTCCTGAAGATACTTGAAGGGTTTATGGTCTGTGTGTGAAATAAATTAAGCCATTCTAAACAATGTGTTATTTAGGTGCCCAATTTTGTTTTGTATGCATAGGTTTATATCCCTAAGTGTGTGTGTGTGTGTGTGTGTGTGTGTGTGTGTGTGTGTGTGTGTGTGCGTGTGTGTGTGTGTTTATTTTATTCTTTTATATCGAGGATAATGGAGTAAGCACTCATGTGCTTTTTACATCCAGTCCCCGTGTGTATACGGTTTTGTAAATCCTCTCATCTGTTCCCACCGGCACACAATGGCCTACTCTTACGAAAAGCGGAACAGGATTTAACGTGTGCGCAAGATGTTCTGCGTGCGTTCGCACACGGGGCCTCAGTCTATAGTCTCATCGGAAGGACTTTTGGGGAAAGTGGAGTCTGTACTGATGTTAACCCCAGGGAAAAATATCCCCTTGAATGGGATTCGAACCCGGGTCGTCAGATTGTGAGCGCAATGTTCTAACCACTAGTTTATCCCCTCCCCCTCCCCGCGCGACGTGTGTGTGTGTGTGTGTGTGTGTGTGTGTGTGTGTGTGTGTGTGTGTGTGTGTCTGTATATCTATTATGTGCACGAAAATAAAAGTGTACAAATGTGTGTGTGTGCACGTATGCGCTTGCTTGTGTGTGTGTGTGTGTGTGTGTGTGTGTGTGCGCGCGCATGCGTGCATATATACGTACCGTGTATGTGTGCACGTGCATATGTGCATGTGTGTGTACACACGCGTGTGCGTACATCCTAGTGCAGACGCAGCATTATATATTGCACAACAACCGCTCGCATAATGATACCAGACAACACAATCATATACATCCCTTCCTCCTCTCAATGCATTATTCATCGTCATATGCTGTTCATTATCTTTGATAACGGCTTAGTTTTGTTTTTATTTACAACCAGGATCATGGAAAAGGGTGAATGACGAAACAATCGTCTGGTTTCGCAATTTTATGTAAACTAGAAACTTCATAGTGCTGAGAAATAGTGATTTGTGTCAGCAGCAAATTTGGTCTTCATTGCAATAGTTTTGAAGGAAATAAGATTTTGTTTTGTTGTTGCTGTTGTTGTTTTATAATGAAAATGATATCTTTCTTTATCTGTTTGTCAAAAAATAATAGTTTTCTTTGTTCATTGATTTTAAAAGTGGTACTTTTGCTCCGTGTATAAAAAGAATTCATGTTTGTTTATTATAATATAATAGTTCTCTATGCTTACCGATTGAAAGAAGTGATATTTCTGCTTTGTTTATGCAAAAACTCTGTTTCTTTATTTCAAAAAGTTGTGTCTGCTTATTAGGAAAATAAGAGTTCTCTTTATTCAATTTGTTGGTAAGTAAAAGGTATTTCTGTTTGCAATTTTAGTCACAAAAGTATGTTCCCATTTTTAAAAATATTCATTTTGACTGACTGATATGGGTGGTACAGACATTCTGCTTTGCGAATTTACCGTATTATTCAAACTAAATATGTGTGTGTGTTCTTTAAAAAAAATTATTTTTATTCTTTTATTTCGAGGATAATGGAATAAGCACTCATGTGCTTTTTTTCATTCAGTCCCTGTGTGTATGCAGTTTTGTAAATTTTGTCATCCGTTCCCACCAGCACAAAATGGCCTACTCTTCCGAAAAGCGGAACGGGTTTTAACGTATGCGCAAGATGTTCTGCATGCGTTCGCACACAGGCCCTTGGTTTATAGTCTCATCCGAAGGACTTGTGTGTATGTATATATATGTGTGTGTGTGTGTGTGTGTGTGTGTGTGTGTGTGTGTGTGTGTGTCTGTGTGTCTGTGTATGAGTGAGTGTGCTGAAATCGCAGGTTCCATAGATACCCCCCCCCCCCCCCTCCCCAAAGCAAACAACAACTCAAGACATATTTATTGAGTTCTTCAGCAACGCGGTGGAGCACTGATTCCCAATATGTCCTTAAGTGTGATCGATGCAACAACGCCTTCGTTTTTCATTTCTCGCCGTGATGATACTACCATTGTTTACTTCAGCAACCCTTTCATAAATAATTTCACACATGCACACACATGACTATAAACCGTGTGCGAACGTACGCAGAACATCTTGCGCACACGTTAAATCCTGTTCCGCTTTTCGAAAGAGTAGGCCATTGTGTGCCGGTGGGAATAGATGACAGAATTGACAAAACCACATACACACGGGGACTGGATGTAAAAAAAGCACATAAGTGCTTATTCCATTATCCTCGATATACAGCGGAATAAAAAGAATAATAAAGATTCAAAGATTCTCAAATAAAGATTCAAAGATTCATCTCTCTCTCTCTCTCCCTCTCTCCCTCTCTCTCTCTCTCTCTCTCTCTCTCTCTCTCTCTCTCTCTCTCTCTCATAATAATAATATATGGAATTTATATAGCGTTGAGTCTTGTAAAATAAACAAATCAAAGCACTTGTACTCAAATTATTTACACGCATGCAACTCTCCTTAAACATAATGAACAACATATTTCAAATCCATGCGCGCGCACGCACGTACGCACGCACGCACGCACACAACACACACACACACAAACACATTCACGCGCGCACACACACACACACAAACACACTCACGCGCGCGCGCACACACGGTACACACACACGGTACACACACACGGTACACAACACACACACACACACACACACACACACACACACACACACACACACCACACACACACACACACACACACACACCACTTAGGAGGTGAAGGATGCTGTTGAAAATTAAGGACAGATGTGGGGGAAAGTCTCAGGTAGAAAATAAGTATGTCTTATAAGTCTGTCTCTCTTTCTTACCGCTCGGCTATCCCTCCCTCCCCCACTCCCCACCCCCTGCCCCCATAAACAAATTTATATACATGCAGCCCCCCCATCCCATCCCCAGATGGGCCCATAGAATGTCATTAAGTTGATCACGAATATAAATTATGGAGAGAGAGAGAGAGAGAGCGACACAGAGAGAGAGAGAGGAGATGATATTTTAATCTGGTGAAACTACCTCCCTCCCTTTACAAAACCAGATTTCACAGCTGATAAACATGAAGATGCATCAACGGATATGTGTGTGTGTGCACACATGTGCATGGATACGCTTTTAAATGTACGCGCACCCGTATGTGCGCGCGCGCACGCACGCACGCACGCACGCACGCACGCACGCACGCACACACACACACACACACACACACACACACGTGGATGCTCGTGCGTGTGTATGCACACACTTATACACATACACACAAAGGCACACACACACACACAAAACTCTCTCTCATTGCCATAATTAACCTCTCTCTATCTCTTTCTACGCATCTCTCTGTCGCAATCTGTCTCTGTCTTTTTAACCCCCTCCTCCCCTTCCTCCGAACACTACAGTCTTGATTTTCATTGTGTTAACTTTTAGGCCAATAACTCGCGAAAAGGGATACTTAGCACAACAGTATAGGAGCAGTTAACCCCGGCCATAAAGGCACCGTATGTATGCATCTGTCTGTGTGTTTTATAGGCATGCAGGTCCACAGGTGCTGCCGATATGTTCACGCGCACCAGCGACAACTTGAGCATGCGGGTGAGCCTATGTCAGGGGTAGCGGCGCCCGAGTGTATATTAGGTTTTTATTGGGTTAAATGTGTCTAAAGGGGTAGGTGGGTGGGGATGGGGGAGGGGGAGCGAGGGAGGGAGGGAGGGAGGGAGACACACACACACACACACACACAGAGCGGCAGTTGGAGAGAAAAAACCAAGAGTGGCATACAGAGATAGAGATGCACAGAAAGAAAGTCAGGAACATGACATACAGGAACTCCAAGAGAAAGACAGTACAAGAGAGGGAGAGAGAGAGAGAGAGAGAGAGAGAGAGAGAGAGAGAGAGAGAGAGAGAGAGAGAGAGAGAGAGAGAGAGAGAGAGAGAGAAGAGAGAGGAGAGAGAGAGAGGGAGGAGAGAGGAGGAGGAGAGGAGAGAGAGAGAGAGAGAGGAGAGAGAGAGAGAGGAGAGGAGAGAGAGAGAGAGAGGAGAGAGAGAGAGAGAGAGAGAGAGAGAGAGAGAGAGGAGGCAAGCAGAAAGCAGACGAGAAGCAGAACGATGAAAAGAGAGAGAAGAGGAGAGAGAGATGAGAGGAGAGGTGGGAAGGAGGAGAGAGGAGGCAAACAAACAACAGACAAAACACAAAGCATGCATACAAAGCATATCAGCCCCAGAGAGAGAGCCAACACAAGAAGGAAAGGTTTGGTGACATGCGTGTGAAGGGGAACACACATCACACACACACACACCACATAACATCCACAACACACCAAAACACAACCACACACCAACACACACAACACACACCACCACACCAAACCAGTAGGTGAGTGAGTGATGAGTGAATGAGGAGAGGACATGATTCTTTACATCAGACTCCTACAACCTATCATTTTCCAAACCCAAAACTTTTTGAACCCATGCCAACAACATGAACCTCCCCTCCTCCTCCCTACCTTTTCCTCCCCTAACTTATCCTACTCCTCCCCCCCTTCCCACACCAATCTACCTGGAGCTCTCCAACACTGTCCTCACCTCTTGCCCCTCCCTCCTCCATCTCTGTGTGGTCATCATCTCTTATTTGATTTCCTGGCCTGGTCAGCTGCTAACTGTTGGCACAGCAAATGGACCCAATGGCGCCATTATCAGAGGTCAAAGGGTGGAATCCACTGTGACTTGCAGAGAGAGTGAGAGGAGAGGAGAAGAAGAAGAGAGAGAGAGGAGTCCCTGCCATTGTTCCAGACTGGGTAAACTGTTGTGTCACAGTGGCAAGTGGCACATCCTGTCTGCTTCAGGGTCAGGGTTTGTGCTGAGGGAGAGGCCTGATAAAGAATCATGTAACTTTAGGGCACACGGGTCTCTCTCTCTCTCTGTTTCTCTTTGTCTCTCTCTCTCTCTCTGTTCTCTGTCTGTCTGTCTCTCTTTCTCTCTCTCCCTCTTTCTATCCCTCTCCTGTATTTTAAACATTTTCTTATTATGAGCGGCCTGAAACGCACTTGTTTTAGCATAGATGATTGACATATGGCCGGTATAATGTGCTTGTTTATATGATTATTATTTCCTGTGTATGTTGATAGTAGTTAGTTAATAACACTGACTTCATATGGCCTCCACTGTAGTGTGGCCTAAGGCTGATGTAAGTTAAAAGTCTAAGTCTCTGTCTTTCAGAGTTCAGTTCTCTCTCCATCTCTCTCCCCCCTCTCTCCCACCCGGTCTCTCTCCCTGTCTCTCTCTCTTTCTCACTTTCTTCCCTCTCTCTGTGACTCTTTTACTCTGTCATTCTTTATCTCCCCCCCTCTCTCTCTCTCTTTTTCTTTCACTCTCTCCCTCTCTCTGCCACACACACACACACGCACGCACACACACACATACACACACACACACACTGTCTCTCTCCCTCTTTCTTTATCTATCTCCCTCTCTCTCTTTCTCTCTCACACTCAAGAATACTTCAATATCTCGATAGAAAAATTATGAATGGTATTTTAAAATCACGCAACAAGCATCTCTCTCTCTCTCTGCAACACACACTCACACCACCCCACCCCCTCTCTCTCTCCCTCTACTTCTCTCCCCTGGGTGGGCGCATGTGCAGGGTGTTGGCCCTGATCATTGTGCCCTCTGGAGGGAGTTGGTGAGGTGGTGAGAAAAGGGGACAGCACTGAGTGGGCAAAGGTAAAGAGAGAGCAGGGGATTTGGGTGGGAAAGGTTATCATAACCCTGTGGCTCAGAGAGAGAGAGAGAGAGAGGGAGAGAGAGAGAGACAGAGAGAGAGGGAGGGAGGGAGAGAGAGAGGGGGACAGAGAGGGAGGAGAGAGAGAGAGAAAGAGAGAGAGACAGAGAAAGAGGGAGGGAGAGAGAGAGACAGAAGAGAGAGACAGAGAGACAGAGAAAGAGGAGAGAGGGAGGGAGAGAGAGACAGAGATACAGAGAGAGAGGGAGGGAGAAAGAGAGACAGAGACAAACAGAGAGAGAGAGAGAGAGAGGAGAGAGAGACAGAGAGAGAGAGCGAGCCCAAAGACAAATACATGTTGACAGAAAAAGCAGTGATAGTCGCTTTCCCATCTGGTTTTTTACAGCCCACATTTTTAGCAAGCTTAGAGTACAGCCCTGTAAAGTAGTTTTAAATTAAGAGTACTTCCATAGCAGCATCAATAAATCATCTTCCTCAAATCCCAAAGATATTTCTTTTTAAAAAACACCTTCTTTTTGCTTCTATGTATATAACGTAAACACCCACACCCATTCCATCTCGCCCCACCCCTAGTTGCTGCCATTCTCTTGACTTCACCTCTCACCTAGCCTTCCACCTCTGCCTTGTTCACCAGAGAGCTCCCTCCACACACTGTCCTCACCTTCTTGCCCCTCCCTCCTCCCTCCTCCCTCTCTGTGTGGTCATCATCTCTTATTTGCATTTCCTCTTGCCTGGTCAGCTGCTAACTGTTGGCACAGCACTGACCCCCCAATGGCCGCCATTATCAGAGGTCAAAGGTGGAATCCCACGTGACTGTAGAGAGCGCCACTGTGCCAGAGACTGGGTAAACTGTTGTGTCACAGTGGCAAGTGGCACATCCTGTCTGCTTCAGGGTCAGGGTTTGTGCTGAGGGAGAGGCCTGATAAAGATCTCCTCTGCCACTGTGGCTTAGTGGTAAATGCGTAGGGATCTTAACTGGAAGGTTGTGGGTTTGAATCCCTCAAGAGTCATAGGACTAAAGAGTCATAGTTAAAATTTTTGGTATACTCCAAATCCATTCTATTCAGAGTCCACTTGGTTTAGGTTCATTGGAAGACTAGGGCCACGCAGTTTAGCTTCTATCATGTGCGATTCTGAGAGGAGTGTTGTTCAAATCACTTGACCAACACTGCAGGTGTCTGTTTCTTTCAGACCCAGTTGATGCTGGGATACAGGAGATAGGAAGCATAGAGTACAGCCATGTACAGTAGTTTCAAAGCAAAAAAAATAGTTTTATAGTAGCATCAATAAATCATCCTCGTCATCCCTGATTATCATGCAATAAAAGAACAGTCTGATTCTGAGGTCCTGTCTGCTGTGGTCGCATAGTGAGCTCTGTTCCCCATACAATTTTGTGCCTAAGGCCAGTTAGAGTCAAAGCCTTTGGGGGCTGAAAGTTCACAGGAGCAGGACATTGGAAAGATGTTATGGTGGTCATCAGTAAGGGGCTTAGGAGGTGGTGTCCTGCGTGTATTAGCTCAGAACAGGCACCACTGAACACCACCACAGTGACCCAGCAGCAGTGCAGGGCTCCTCTGGCTTGTGGGCTCCACAGCAACCTGATAGTGATAACCTCCCTGTGGACCTCTGACCCTGAGGATGCGATCTGACAAGGCTGGGTATTGCTGGGGTGGTGAGATAGATCGATATAATAATTATTATTATTATGTGGCAATGTCACAAAAGACAAAAGGCAGACAAAAAAGAAAGTCGTTGTAATCATATTTCATAAAGGGCACATGAGAGGATGCTCTCTCTCTCTCTCTCTCTCTCTCTCTCTCTCTCTCTCTCTCTCTCTCTCTCTCTCTCTCTCTCTCTCTCCTCTCTCTCTCTCTCTCTCTCTTCTCCCCTCCTCTCTCTCTCTCTCCATCTTATGCACTCTTCCTCTCTCTCTCTCCCTCTCTCCACTCTCTCTCTCTTCCCCCAGGCTGGGGGGAGTGCACAAGTGCAGAAGTGTTGGTCCTGATCGCTGTACCCCCTGGAGGGACAGAGAAGAGGCAAAGGTAAAGAGGGAGCAGGGGATTTGGGAGGGAGGGAGGGAGGGAGGGAGGGAAAGGTTACACTGACCCTGTGGGAACCAGCAGTGGAGAAGCAGAGAAAGAGAGGGCGTATGCGCGCGTTCAAACACACATGGGCATGCATGCATGCACGCACATGCATATACCACTAGAGAGAGTGACAGGCTGGGAACCAATGACATACAGACAGACAAACACACACACACACACACAGATGCATTATTTACACACATGCACACACACACATAAACACACACATATATGCACACACACAAACGCTCACACACACAGACACACAAACACATACATGCATGCACACACAGATACACAGACACATACACACAAACACATTCCATTATCCTCGATATAAAAGAATAAATAAAATGAAATAACGCGTACACGCACAGGTGTATGCATTATTTACCTACAATATTCACACGCACGCACACGCACACGCACACACTCACTCACACAAAAACACACACATAGGCCCTACACACATAGTGTGTGCATGAAAACACTCGGGGTGAAAAAGAGAGAGAGAGAGAGAGAGAGAGAGAGAGGAGAGAGAGAGAGAGAGAGAGAGAGAGAGAGAGAGGAGGTAGAGAGAGAGAGAGAGGGGAGAGAGAGAGAGGGGAGAGAGAGAGAGAGAGGGGGGGGGGGGGGGAGAGAGAGGAGAATGCTTGTCCTAGAAAGGTTATATTAACCCAGGAGAGAACATACAGCCATGAGGAACAAGGTCTTGATGACCGCCCGAGCGCGCGCGCACGCGCGAGTGCGGTGCGTGTGTGTGAATGAGTGAATGTGCGCGTGCGTGCGTGCGTGTGTGTGTGTGTGTGTGTGTGTGAATGAGCGCGCGCGCGTGTGTGTGTGAATGAGTGTGTGCGTGCGTGTGTGTGTGTGAATGAGTGAATGAGTGTGTGCGTGCGTGTGTGCGTGAATAAGTGTGTGCGTGCATCGTAGTTAAATGTGTGTGTGAGTTAGTGTGTGTGTATGTGTGTGTGTTGTGTGTGTGAGGAGAGAGAGAGAGAGAGAGAGAGAGAGAGAGAGAGAGAGAGAAGAGAGAGAGAGAGAGAGAGAGAGAGAGAGACGGAGACAGAGAGAGAGAGAGATGACTGGCTAAAAAGGACAAAAAGTGAGATGCGAAAATGTTATCGTTATTCACATGGGATACCACACACACACACACACACACACACACACACACACACACACACACACTACACACACACACACACACACACAACACACACACACACACACACACACACACCACACACACACACTGAATGGTTTATTGCCCTAACCTTCAAATACCAGTTTCAATGGGACGGTTAGGAGCAAACGGAGCAGAAAACACACCATTACTATTATTATTATTCTTTGATACAATGTGACTATGATCATCCACAGCCCAAATCATTCTCATGGCATCAACTTCCTCCTACAGTTTTTAACAGACTGAACATACGTGGATAATATGAAATATAGAAAATTCATAATGGATATACATATCTCTCTATGTATCTCTCTATGTATCTATCTATGTATCTATCTATGTATGTATCTATCTACATACATACATATAATGGTTTGATTATAGATAATGTTCAAAACAGATAATTCTGTCGTGGTTAATGCCAAAAAACAAACCTGTTCTATCAAGGATAATTTTGAAAAATAAAGAATTTCTTTTATGGCTTAAGTGGAAACAGAAAGAACTTGGGCGAATAATGTAAAAAGTTGATGATTTTAGAAAACGTACCACACTGTTCTGGCATGCCTAGCGTGAAAAAATAGTAATATCACATTTAAGGTAACCACCAAACACACCACCACACCACCACACCACCACCACACCACCACCACCACCACCATCACCACCACCACCACCACCACCACAAATAGTTCTAGCATGAATAATGCCAAAAATGTATCGTGGATAATATAAAAAAAATGAATAGTTCTATAAGAGCTGATATGAAAAATGAGTAGTTCTGTCGCGGACGATAGAGATTTATTATAGTTTATGTGAAAAGTGAATCAAAAAGCTCGATCAGTGAAAACGTGAAAAAGAAATAGAACTCTCTGTCACAATATTGTGGTGTTATTTGAAATGTGAAAAGCTCTATCAGTGAAAACGTGACAAAGAAATATAGCTCTCTGGTCACAGTATTGTGGTGTCTACAAGGAAGAGTGAATTCTTTATCAATTATGATCCCATCCATCCATCCACCCACCCATCCGTCCTACCTACCTACCTACCCATCTATCTATCTGTATGTCCGTCCGTCCATCCATTCACCCACCCAAACCCACCCACCCATCCATCTGTCTGTCTGTCTGCCTGTCCGTCCGTCCGTCTCTCTATCTCTCTCTCTATGTGTGTATAATATCTATCTGTGTGTCTATGTGTGTCTGTTTGTCTATCTCTCTACCTACCCATCTACCTACCTACCCTCTATCTATCTATCTATCTATCTATCTATCTATCTATCTATCTATCTATCTATCTATCTATCTATCTATCTATCTATCTATCTATCTATCTATCTATCTATCTGTCTGTCTGTCTGTCTGTCTGTCTGTCTATCTATCTATCTATTTATCTGTCCGTCTGTTTGTCTGACTAGATGACCTATCTAAAGAAAATTAAATAAGTATATTTATTTATTTATACCACTTTAAGTCACGGCAGATTTCTCTGAGTGAAATTCGGGCTGCTCTCCCTGGGGAGAGCGCGTCGCCACAAGAGCAGCGCCACCATTTATTACACTACGAAGAGGAAAAAAAAAGAAACAAAGAGAATTTAATCAATGTACATATTATCACAATACACCTCCCCCCCATCCTCCTTCCCAACTACAGTACTTGCATATGACAGACACATGGAAACAGGACACGCTATAAGATTTTTGGTCATAACAGGAGTAGTCTGGCCTGATCCCCACCACGGTGGCCAAGAAGCTCTTTGGCTGTTGGAGGACCTGCAGGGTCCTGTTGTCCTCCCGACACCAACGGAGCTGTATGTAGCGCCAGCAGTTCACCAGTGGTCGCTCAACTCGTTGATGTGATGCAGTCTTTCTCAGTGTCCTTAACAGCAAAGTGAGAGGCTGTAGTATGATCAGTGGCTTTCCCACTCATGGAACTCCACTTTACAGCTTAGTCTTTAGTGATCGACTATGACTCTCTGACTAGGAGGCTTGACTCGCACAGTCCTTATGTGCTGCAGCCCTGGGGGCTGGTTGGCCTTTGGAGAACATCTCCAACGCTGACTGTCCTTATGCCCACTTGGCCGAGAGAGTGGGGATGTACTGTGGGCAAGGCATCTCCACTATAATCAAATTTCTGCCCAGTTTCCAAAACAGCAGCTGCCTCCTCTGCTGTTTTGGAGGTCATCGTCGGACACGACGGACAAACATACACATATCTGCACAGTCGTCCATGCGTTTTCCCTCTTGTTCTTTCTTTGTATTCCAAAAGGGACCTAGCTTTTCACTTCGTTTCACCTTCTTCAAATCTATGGATTCGTGGTGTGTAAGAAACTCACCTGTCTAAAAGCGAAAGTAAAAAAATCAAACTGAAAACCAGAGAAAGAATATCCACAAGCAATAAAAACGTTTTTATTGTACTTTTAAAAAATCTATCTTTACTGCGTAAAAACTGCTGAAATCAGCACATAACAGAAAAAAAAGATTGAATGATTTGGAAAAAAAATAACAGCACGGCACTTAAAAAAAAAGGCAGGGAAAAGACAGAAAGAAAGAAGAAAAAAGAGAAAACAAAAATAGAAGCAAAACAGAAAAAGAACACCAAAACATGAAAGGAAGAAGAGAGGTAAATAATTTAAAAAAGACATTAAAAGCAAAACAAACACCACCACCCGTCAAAATAAAAGGTAGAACAGAGTTGAGGAAATAACATAAGGATCCCCCTCCCCCAAAGCAAAATTAAAATAAAAAAAAATCACAAAAAAATTCAAGGGAAACCAAAACGGGGTGTTAATGGGAGCAAACTCCCCCTTCTGATTTATGACTCAGGGGACACAACTGGAGAAGACCGAGGCACCAATTCAGTAATAATCACTTGACAAATTCATGACTCCCCCCTCACCCCACCACACACCCCCTCCACCCTCTCACCACCATCTCCAACCACGTGACCCCTCTACCCCCCCCCCCCCCACCCCCTCCCTGCAACCACAAGTTCTCCCAATTCGCAGCCACTCGCAGAGTGTCCTCCCTTGCCGATTTCTCTGTCTCCGGTGATCGCCCCTGACACACGTACGTGCACACGCGCGTGTTGGCGCGAGCGTCTTTGGCGCATGTCCCGGGGAAATTCGGCGCGTGAGAGTCACGTGTGGGGAAACCTGGCGTCAACAGCGGACGTTGGTGCGGCGTCGTCGGAGCCAAAGTTTAGGAATTTGTCAGAAGAGAATTGGTATTCATGGACATAGATGAATGGGACGCACTTCCGATTTCCTTGCAACTCTCTACCTCCATGTGATAGAAAAAATGATAATAATAAAAAAAAAGCCCTTTCAGTCCCCTCCTCCCCCCCCCCCCCCCACATCTAACTTTTTTCTTTTCACTGTATTGCCCCATTTGTGTGTGTGTGTGTGTGTGTGTGTGTGTGTGTGTGTGTGTGTGTGTGTGTGTGTGTGAGAGAGAGAGAGAGAGAGAGAGAGAGAGAGAGAGAGAGAGAGAGAGAGAGAGAGAGAGAGAAATAAATTATTTTACTTTCAAAAGTTGTTCAGAAGAAAGGTAGTCTTTTAAAAAAACATTTTATTCCTTGCTCCATAGCAGATGAGTGTGTGTGTGTGTGTGTTTTGCATAGACATACATGTACAGGCATAAACTATGCACGGGGCGAGAGCAGAAGAGAGAGAGAGAGAGAGAGAGAGGAGAGAGAGAGGAGGAGAGAGAGGAGAGAGAGAGAGAGAGAGAGAGAAGAACTCTGAAATGGTTTAATTGCACATCGGCCTTAGGCCACTACACAATATAAAGAAAAAGGGAAATACCTAATATAACAGGACCTAGCTATATTACACAATCTCCAGTTAGCTTACACTCATATTATAATCTCATATTGTGCAGTACAGTTCAAATCTTCAGGATGGTTATCTAACCTTATTGTCACTTCTTCTGTACTGATCAGAATAATATGCTTTAGTGTTGAAAAGGGAGGTAATACAGAATAATCATGTTATGTCACGAATTCATAATAATACGCTATATATAAACAAAGACAGACATGTTTTATACAGAAGTACATCACAGGATACCTAATGGACAAAAACTATTTTCTTCCACCTATTGATTGCATGAAACATATTTAGATAGATTATATTTGTGGATAGGATCAGTAGCTCTGAGTAACATGTGCAAAGGAAGTCCTTTGGATTCTTTGAGAAATTTGACCCTTAAATCTTCATATGTAGCACAAAATAACACAAAATGCTTTTTATTTCTGATCTAGAGAGAGAGACAGAGAGAGAGAGAGAGAGAGAGAGAGAGAGAGAGAGAGACAGAGAGACTGACAGAGAGACAGACAGAGAGAATATGAACAAATCTTACTTAATAAGAGAGAGAGAATTTTGAAGACAACAAAACTTACAGAGGGGATACTGCTGATGACTGGCTCTTGGGAATAAGGTTTTTAAAATCTGACTTCTGAATGTGGAGGTTTTTACATTACTTTACATTATATTTATATTATCTTACATTATCTGTCACATTATTTTACACACTGAGGTGCTCCTGTCCGCCCCTTTATCTTTTTATTATTTTTAAAGATTTTTTAAAATACTGTGTGCAATCTTATGAAAACAAAGACAAAGCCTCATTTTAGATATGCGCGACGGACGCTATAGCCGAGTGGTTCAGACCGTTCAACTTCAATCCCACGGGTCCATGAAGTCGTGGGTTCGAATCTTGGCGGCGTTTGGTGAAATAAGGGTGGTTTTTTTACGATCTCCCAGGACCACTTCAAGTGCAGACCTGCCAGTGCCTTCATTCCCTTTGTGTATATACGCATGCAGAAGATCAAACATACATGTTAAAGATCCAGTCATTCATGTCAGCGTTGGGTGGGTTACAAAAACACAAACATACCCAGCATGCACCCCGAAGGGGGAACGCAACCACATTCACGGTGGACAAAAACGGTTGCATACGCAAAATGTCACCATTGGTGAACGTTTTTAATTTTTTTAATTTTGAGGATAATGTAATAAGCACTCCTGTGCTTTTTTCATACAGTCCCTGTGAGTATGCAGATTTGTTTATTTTGTCATCCATTCCCACCGGCACACAATGGCCTTCTCTTCCGAAAAGCGGAACGGGTTTAAACGTGTGCGCGAGATGTTCTGCGTGCGTTCGCACACGGGGCCTCGGTTTATAGTCTCATCCGAAAGACTTTTGGGGAGAGTGGAGTCGGGACTGATGTTGGCTCCAGAGGAAAAAATTCTTTTGAACTAGATTCGAACCCGGGTCAGCAGATCACGAATAGATCACTCTAACCACCAGGCTATCCCGTCCCCCGAGCTCAGAGCTGTAGCCAAGGAACGAGAAAAGGACTTGCAATTCATTCATTCTACTTTTCTACATAACACATTAGTTTCTTTCTTTCGTAAGCTTTTCTGTGGACCTCAAGCCACACAGACAGCATCAGCGGGTTCTGTCCTGGCTTTCTGAGCACTGCAGAAACCGATGATGGCTTTCAGTGTCTGTGTTTGTTCTTCGGTTAGAGCTCCGAGGTTCACTATTGGTGATATTTTTGCGTATGCGAGCGTTTTTAGCCCACCGTTAAGGTAGCCGCGCTCCGACTTCGGGGATGATGTCTGAACACGACACCTGTGAGTGTTATCTATCTATCTGATCTGATCTATGTATCTATCTATCTATCTATCTATGTATCTATCTATCTATCTATGTATCTATCTATCTATCTATCTATGTATCTATCTATCTATCTATGTATCTATGTATCTATGTATCTATCTATCTATCTATCTATCTATCTATCTATCTATCTATCTGTGTCTGTCTATCTATCTGTCTATCTACTCTGTCTATCTATCTATCTATCTATCTATCTATCTTTTCTTCTATCTATCTATCTATCTACCTGTCTGTCTTTCTTCTATCTATCTATCTATCTATCTATCTATCTATCTATCTTCTACTGTCTGTCTGTCTATCTATCTATCTATCTATCTATCTATCTATCTATCTATCTACTCTATCTATCTACTTCTTCTGTCTGTCTATCTTCTGTCTATCTATCTATTATCTATCTATCTCTCTACCTGTCTGTCTGTTCTGTCTGTCTGTCTATCTATCTATCTATCTTCTCTATCTATCTATCTATTCTATCTATCTATCTATCTTCTATCTATCTATCTATCTATCTATCTTCTCTTACCTGTCTGTCTGTCTGTCTGTCTGTCTGTCTGTCTATCTATCTATCTATCTATCTATCTATCTTCTTCTATCTTCTATCTATCTATCTATCATCTATCTATCTATCTATCTATCTATTCGTCTATCTATCTATCTATCTATCTATCTATCTATCTACCTTCTATCTATCTTCTATCTATCTATCTATCTATCTATCTATCTATCTATCTTCTTCATCTACTTTATCTGTCTGTCTGTCTGTCTGTCTGTCTATCTATCTATCTATCTATCTATCTATCTATCTATCTATCTACCTATCTATCTATCTATTACTATCTATCTATCTATCTATCTTCTATCTTCTTCTATCTTCTCTCCTGTCTGTCTGTCTGTTCTATCTATCTATCTATCTATTATCTATCCTCTATCTATCTATCTATCTATCTATCTGCCTACTTCCTATTCTTCTATCTGTCTGTCTACTGTCTTCTGTCTTCTTCTGTCTGTTCTATCTATCTATCTATCTATCTATCTATCTATCTATCTATCTATCTATCTATCTATCTATCTATCTCCTGTCTATCTTCTGCTCTATCTCTACCTGTCTGTCTGTCTGTCTGTCTGTTTCTATCTATCTATCTATCTATCTATCTATCTATCTATCTATCATCTATCTATCTATCTATCTATCTATCTATCTTCTATCTCCTTCTCTCTACCTGTCTGTCTGTCTGTCTGTCTGTCTTCTGCTCTATCTATCTATCTATTTCTATCTATCTATCTAATCTATCTATCTATCTATCTATCTATCTATCTACCTGTCTGTCTGTCTTTTTCTGTCTCTCTGTCTATCTATCTATCTATCTATCTATCTATCTATTTATCTATCTATCTATCTATCTTCTATCTTCTATCTTCTCTTTCTATCTATTATCTATCTATTCTACTATCTATTTTACCTGTCTGTCTGTCTGTCTGTCTGTCTCCCGTTCTTACTAGCAGGAATCACCTCCTACTCTTCCGAAAAGCAGAACAGATTTTAACGTGTACGCAAGATGTTCTGCGTTTGTTCGCACACGGGACCTCGATTTATAGTCTCATCCGAAGGACTTTTGGGGAGAGTGGAGTCTGCACTGATGTTAACTCCAGGGAAAATATCCCCTTGAACGGGCGTCTTTGTGGTGGCTCGAACCCGAACCTGTATCCCATGCGCCTTCACACGCAAGACTCCGGTTGATGATCTCACCCCGAAGGATTGAAGTGGATTGGAGTGGAAACCAATCACTTATGTGAAAAAAATGGCGTTGGATTGGAGTGGAATCAATTACTTTTACGGAAAAAAGTCAATGGATTGAAGTGGAATCCAATCACTTCTATTGAAAAAAGTCAATGGATTGGAGTGAAATCCAATAACTTCTATGGAAAAATGTCAATGGATTGGAGTGGAATCCAATCACTTCTATGCAAAAAAAGTCAATGGATTGGAGTGGAATCCAATCACTTCTATGCAAAAAAATGTCAATGGATTGGAGTTGATTCCAATCACTTCTATGCAAAAAAGTCAATGGATTGGAGTGGAATCTAATCACTTCTATGGAAATAATGCCAATGGATTGGAGTGGGAAACAATCACTTCTATGGAAAAAATGTCAATGGACTGAGTGGAATCCAATCACTTCTATGGAAAAAGATCTCAATGAATTGGAGTGGGAACCAATAAAAAAAATATCATCAAAACGGATACAGCTTAGTGAAGACTCGAACACGATGTTAGATGTTCCGACCACTAAACTAGTTCACCCTCCAAAATATCAGACACCAGTCCCCATTAGAAGACCCAGCACAAAGAACATCTCTCTCTCTCTCTCTCTCTCTCTCTCTCTCTCTGGGGACAATTACTGTTCGTGTTTCACAGCAACGCAAAACCTCTCTGTATCTGTCCTCTGTCGGGGGGGGGGGGGGGGGGGCGGGCGGGGGGGGGTGAGAGAGTGGAGATGGGCACCGTACCTCCCACATGGATCTACAGAAGCAGACGTCTCTCTCTCTCTCTCTCTCTCTCTCTCTCTCTCTCTCTCTCTCTCTCTCTCTCTCTCTCTCTCTCTCTCTCTCTCTCTCTCACCCCTCTCCCCTAACAACGAGTTAAATTACTGGGCAACATCCCAGTCTGTTTGTGCACGTGGCAGTGATTTTCGTGAAAAGAGTGTCAATAGTGATATGGCCTGACCATCCCGGTTATCTGTCTGACCATAAAGTTTGATATGGTCATTGTTATGGTGGTTTTTTGTTTTGTTTTAGTGGTGGTACTATCAGCGTTTATCTTCTGACGAGAGTAATAATATATTTTTGGGGTGATAATGGTATGGAGAATTAGCAACAGTGTCAATTATAGTGTCAATTGTAATGTCGAATATAGTTTTAATTATAGAGTCAAGAAAAATCTTTTTTTCCAGACTCATTTATTAATAATAATACATGGAATTTATATAGCGCTATATCTTGCAAAAAACAAATCAAAGCGCTTTCATTCATCCTAGTCTTTCACATGCAGCCAGTTACAATTAAGAGTATTTACAAATTCAAATGTAAACACACACACGCGCACAATTAATAGTTTTTACAAATTCAAATGTAAACACACACGCGCGCGCCCTCATACACACATAAAGGTTGTACACTCCGGCAGGGTGATGGGGGGGGGGGGGGGGGGGGGGGGGGGAGTTGGTTGTTGAGGGCAGGGACATAAATAAGATGAAACTAGACGAGATAATCTTAGGTTTGAAATAAATGTGTCTCGAGGCTGGATTTAAAAGTGTCATAAGTAGGCTCTTGGCGAAGAGAGAGAGAGGGAGGTCATTCCAGATCGATGGACCAGAAACAGAGAAAGAGCGACGGCCAGCGGTGGATTGGTTGAATCTAGGTATTCTTAAGCACAAGGTATCTGCAGCAGAGCGGAGGGAACGAGAAGGAGTGTACAGGTCAAGACATTCATAGAGGTAGGAAGGTGCTGTTTTGTGGAGACTTTTGTAACAGAGGGTACAGATCTTATAGCTTACTCTCTGTGGCACAAGCAACCAGTGGAGAGATCGCAAGAGAGGAGTAATGTGCTCAGATTTTTTTCTTTCTGAGGACTAGTCGAGCTGCATAGGTTTGTATACGTTAAAGAAGGTGGATAGATGATGCTGGCAGACCAGCCAAAAGAGAATTGCAATAGTCCAGACGTGATAGAATGAGAGACGTGACTAGTTTGGATGTTGCATCAGTGGACAGATACTTTCGAACTGCACTAATGCGCCGCAATTGATAGTAGCACAACTGGCAGGTCTGGGTGATGAATTTTTCTATGGAGAGTGTGTTGTGGATAACTACCCCTAGATATTTCACTGCAGTGGATAGAGGGACAGACCTATTGCCGAATTCTGTTGAAGCTGTTGTGATGGAAGAGACTTTGTGTTTGGTCCCTACAAGCATGGCTTCGGTTTTATCTGCATTTAGCTGTCACTTATTCTCTATCATCCAATTTTGGATATCTTGAAGGCAGTAGGACATATTTGTCAAGAGAGAAGGCAGATTTTCAGGAGTTTCACTGCTAAGAATCCGAGAGTCGTCTGCATAAAAATGATGGCTGATCTGATGACGATTTATTATATGTGAAAGTGGAGCAGTGTAGAGAGTGAAAAGAACAGGGCCGAGAACTGATCCCTGTGGGACTCCACATTCCAGTTTGGCAGGTGTTGATTGAATCTTATTTACTGAAACTGTGGAATCGATCAGATATATGGTACACTATATCTTGACGAAATATTCTAAGTGGAAAAATCGCTTTCTTAAAAATCATAAGGACAGTGGGGAGCAAAAGAATTTGCGCCAACACTTGTAACAGTGTGCAGCTTCCACCATTTTAAGCACTGCTACTGGTACAGTATGGTTCTTCAAGGAAAGCCAGTTAATCGTGGCAGAAACCCTGCTACATAAGAGACAATAATTGTAATTGTACTGCACCCAGTTGCCTATGGACAGCTCAGTGGTCAGAGCACTCGCTTTCCCTAAGCTAAGGTTAAGCAGTGTTGAGCGTGGTTACCAAGTGGATGGGTGACCGTTTATGCGCCTTGGCTTGAGTCCAGTCCCCCAGTTCACCCAGCTGTAAATGGGCACCTGCCCTCTTTAGGGTCAGGGATGGTAAAGCAGCGAGGGAGAGGAGATGGGCGCCGCCCTCAATATGCTGGCCCCTGGAGAAGCTGAGGTCCCTAGCATTCCCTCTCCAACGAACGCATAGGTTAAATGAACACCTTTACTGTTGCCTATCATGTCCAATCAAATATCTATTGCCCCAACGACCACAAACACAGTGTTCCTGTTTTGACCTTCTTGAGAAGTTAGGCACATATCAGGTTAAAATGGTGCAGCTGTCTACAACTATAACTACTGTAAAAAAAAAAGGCAAAGGTGTTCCTATAACCTATGTGATCGTAGGGGAGCGAGGCATCAGAGACCTCAGCTTCTCTAGGGGCCAGCATATTGAGGGCGGCGCCAGTCTCCTCTCCCTCGCTGCTTTACCTTCCCTGACATTAAAGAGGCAGGTACCCATTTACAGCTGGGTGAACCAGGGGACTGTACTGAAGCCAAGGCACGCAAACGGTCACCCATCCAAGTGGTAACCACGCTCGATGCTGCTTAACCTTGGCTTGGGGAAAGCGAGTGCTCTGACCACTGAGCTGTCCCGTCCCCATGACCACTGTGCTCCCAGGAAACCTTCACAGACCAACAGAGGAAGCCGCTGTCATCGGCCTTGACCCAGTACATGACGTGGTATCAGGAGGTACTTGATGTGACATGGTATCAGGAGGTACTTGATGTGACATGGTATCAGGAGGTACTTGATGTGACATGGTATCAGGAGGTACTTGATAGGACATGGTATCAGGAGGTTCTTGATATAGACAAGTGGCGCCATTCCATCAAAAGAGCCAGCAGAAAGTTTGACCTTCAGAGAGGCGACACAGCAAGAGAGAAGCTTAACAGGCGGAAAGAAGGACCAAAAGACCAAACCAGCACCAGTCCCAGTTCCTTCCTTCGTCTGCCCAGCATGCAACAGAACGTGCTTCTCACGCATCGGCCTCTTCAGTCTTCACAAGGCTTGAAGAAACCGAAACTGTCTCCTTTTCTCCCGTGATCCTCGCACGCAAGGAGCCAGCCATCATCTACAATATCTTAAAGTTAAAACTAATGCTTCAGTCGTTCCATGTCTTAAAGCCCTGACGAGCCAGCAGAGCCACACTGGGATAACTGTCACATGGGGGAAGAATGTCAGCGGAGATGATCTGAAATGAAATATGAACCCAGTGACTGAAAGGTGAAATCCCTCAAAGATTGTTGTAAAAGACCGCAACAGAATGCTCCTATTAGATGAATAATGAATGCCTGATATTATGAGAATATTGAAAATGGTGTCTGATGGAGTGTAACAGAACACACTGTCAAGTCATCGGCAAAGAAATGCTTGAAGTGTGATGGTCTGGACATCTGGACACTCTCTTGCCCTAAATAACACTTTGAGGTTTGATACTTTTTGTCTTTCGTTAAAATAGACAAGAACACTGACATGTGAGCTTTCATGTTTTCTACAGACTTTTGCCATAATTATGTAGTTTGTGCTGATGTGACAATGGGGAATGTTCACCTATAAATCTAGCAACCCTGACATGGTGAGGTTTGGATGTACTATTTCCTGTCTGGCATGGATCCCTGACCAAAAACATTCTTCTGCTCTTGCTTGTTTGACTTCTTCCTTCTTTCATTCTGTCATTCCTTTCTCCTCTTGTTCCATTATTCCGTTTCCTCCAACCAGCTTGCTTCTTTTATCCATTTGGTTTAGAGCACAACCAAGCCAAATCAAGGCTGACACCACAAACACAAAGAAAGTGGACTGGAATAAAGATGCCCCAGTTGGACAATGCAGAAAAATTAGAGTACACTTCCAACCACTGCAAGGGGAGCTGCTATAGTGACATAACAAAAAAAGGTTCAGGCCGAATTTTTCAGTGCTACACAAAGACTGTGGTAAATAACAAACTCGTAAGAATCAGAGTGACAAACAATGTATCAGCGCTCTTTAGGCGACAGATTCATTTTCAGAAGATGTCACTCTTCTTGTTTATGTTCAAGAAAAGCAAAAAGTATCAGACCTTCAAGTTCTGCCCTCTCCTCCTGACATCAGCTGTGTGAAAGGTCTGAGACCACGTCAGCCTCAGTCAGGTGATGGGCTGATTCCTAGCCTTACACCGTGAAGATCACCCAGAATATGCTCTCTGTAGCGTCACATATAGGTTTTTCCTGTGAAACCATAAGTACACACTGATGATAAGTGTGAGTGAGTGAGTGAGTGAGTGAGTGAGTGAGTGTGTGTGTGTGTGTGTGTGTGTGTGTGTGTGTGTGTGTGTGTGTGTGTGTGTGTGTGTGTGTGTGTGTGGTGTGTGCAGTATGGATGTTGTTAAGTACCTCACCATATAAGCTGCTCTGCTCGGAGATCAGAAGATTTGTTCTTTATCCTTTTATGGAGAATACAGGTTGTTACATAGCTCTCATGGATGAAGACAATCTCAATCTCAACATTATATTTCAGAACGTGGTGATATCTTCTGATACAGGCGTGGCAAAGCGTTTATCATGGGCTATATGTTAAGAAGAAGAACAATAATTTTTAGAAGAACAAAAACACAGAAAAGAAAAGAGAACAAACAAACAAAGCGAATGATTTTAATTTGAAGAAGAAGAAGAAGACAGCTTATGACTGTAATATCATCGACAACAATACCAAC
This sequence comes from Rapana venosa, assembly GCA_028751875.1. Lineage (NCBI taxonomy): Eukaryota > Metazoa > Mollusca > Gastropoda > Neogastropoda > Muricidae > Rapana > Rapana venosa. The sequence goes on from CM054145.1 coordinate 3,729,700, forward strand.
AACTCAAGTAAAGAAACAATCACAGTTTGGGAACAAAATCAAATATCAAAACTGACGGAAGCTAAAGCCGAGCGGTTAAGACCGTTCGATTTCAATCCCATGGCTTCATGAAGTCGTGGGTTTGAATCTTGGCAGCATCTGGTGAATTAAGGGTGGGAATTTTGACGATCTCCCAGGTCAACTTCAAGTGCAGACCTGCCAGTGCCTTCATTCCCTTAGTGTATATACGCATGCAGAAGATCAAAACATTCCCACCAAAGATCCTGTAATTCATGTCAGTGTTCGGTGGGTTACAGAAACACGAACATACCCAGCATGCATCCCCCGAAATGGGAATGCAGCTACCTTCATGTTGCAGCAAAAACAACAACAACAAAAAACCAGTCGCATACGCAAAATGTCACCATTGGTGAACCTTGGAGCTGTAGCTGATGAACGAAACCAAAAAAGAAAAAAATAGAAAGAATCAAAACGCTGATGAAAGTGGTCTGTAATCATAAACCACAACACACAGATCCCTGTCAGTCAAGACAGGGCAAAGGCCGACTGAAGAAGGAGACAAGAAGAAGAGGGGTTGGGGTGGGGATTGGGTAGGTAGTGGGGGGTGGGGGT
>CM054145.1:3735311-3745311 GCA_028751875.1 Rapana venosa
ATAGAATCAAAGATTCTGAAAACATTTGGGAAAAAAACAGAACTCAAACAAATCACCAAACGACTAAATGACTAACTACCCCCCCCCCCCTACCCCCCCCCCCCCCCCCCCCCCCCCCGCCCTTACTTGGCTTATATATCCAAAAAACCAACGTGTTTGCAATCACAGACATGCGGGACTACATGTAGGCCTATTGCAAGCACACCACACACACACACACACACACACACACACACACACACACACAACACACACACACACACACACACACACACACACACACACAACTGTTAACAATTTTGCTGTCAATAAAAACGGGCCTACTCATAGACTATTTTTGCCCAGGCCCCATAATAATCTCTACAAATCAAGCCTTGCTTATTCGGGAAAAGCATTCTGGAATAGTCTACCTCCCTTTTAAAATTAGCTCATATACGTTTAAGAAACTTTTGACAAGACACCTGATGGACAAATTGTAAGTTCACTTTTATGCTCAAGGTTGCTTTCATGTGGCTGGTTTGTACATTGTTATTTTTAACCTTGTTATTTTGCATTTTTATGTCTGTAAAAACCATCATTTATTTTGGTTCTTTTCGACATAGATTAATTGTCTTTTGAATAGTTCTGTATGTCAGTTTTCTTGTTTTTTTGCGAGGGCAGGATGGAAAAAAGTTGTGTAAACTTTATCTTTTACCCCCAATAAAGATCATTTTGATTTGACTTGAAACACACACACTGAACAACTTCAAAGTAAGAGCACACTTACATATGTCTTGAACCTATTTACAACTCACAAAAGTACAACAATTCATTCAGTACATATGACAAACCCAAAAAAACCAACAAAACCTCAACACAAAATCAAAGAAAAACAACAGACCCACCCCCACTGAAACAAACCCGCACAAACCCCCACCACAAAACGACACAAAAAACTCCCGACCCAACCGAAAGTGGAACGACAAAGGGGAAAGAAATCCCCCACACGCTTTGCTTATCTCCCTTGAACTCCCTGGCTCCGAGATTGGCCGTGAATCTCGCACGGTCGGGGTGGCGAGCAAACATGGCCACTATTAAAGCACGTGCCTTTTGCCGGCTTCTGCTGGTAATTTGCTGTACTTTCAATCATAAGCGGCCTGCTGCTCAAATATTTGATCGCCTGAGGGGAGGGGTGTGGAGGAGGGATGGCACTGGTCAAAGAGGATGGCGCGTGAGGAGGAAGGAGGAGGAGGAGGAGGAGAGGGGTAGAGGAGGGGTGGGGGTGGGGTGATGGGTGGGTGTGGTGGTGGTAAGCAAAAACAGAAAAAAAATCCCAAGACTGAGTCATTTTCGTGATGTTTCAAAGGGTTTTTTTTCACTGTTGCTTTTGTGGGTGGCTAATTAACTAGCTAGCTAGCTACATAACTAACTAAATTACTAACTAACCATCCAACCAACCTACCTACTAGCTAGCTAACTAATTAACTAACCAGAAAATGAATGGCTAGCTCACTCACTAACTAACTAAAACCGAGAAACAGATTCTTAAAACAGGTTCCTTTGCAATTATACATTCACTTGTACATTCTGAAAAGAAACATGTAACTCACTTAATATCTCACTTGCTCGGTAGCTGACAAACAAACCAACCAAAACCACCAACAAACTAGCAAACAAACTAATTGACTTGCTCAAGAACCCACTAGCTAACTACTCAGCTAACTACCCAGCTAAGTAATTAAGTGTCTGTGTAATTGTACGATTAATTTTACCTTCTGAACAGAAGTAAGTAAATAAGCAAGTAAACAAATAAGTAAGAAAGTAAGCAACCGCCTAACTAACAATTTGTGTGACAAACAAACCTACTAAAACATGAAACACATTTTTAAAAGGTTCTTCTGCACTAGATCTATAACTTTAACAATCTCGGCAGAAAAAACCCTGAAATTTGAAGAAGAATTGATGCTTCAAATATATAGCCTCAACATTCATAATAAAGGATGCAGTGTAACGAATCAGAAGTAACAGTATGAAAATAAACGAAAGAAACTGCACCCTACTCAAAACGTTGGGAGAACGGGTTACCTCCCTTACTGAGTTATTGCCTTCTTGGGCTGTTCCTTGTTTTGCATTGTTGCTGTAATGCCGGCACAGTGACAGCAAGGTTTGAGAATACTGTGCTGTCCATTCTGGGTGGTTTCATTTCTATCGAAGCGGAGCGAATTTTCTTTGAATACATGATGATCAACAGTGATGAGGATGATGTAACACTGCTGCTACGACAGTGCATGTACTTTGAGACGATGTGACAGGCCTGTGCTCCATGTTCCATAAAATAACATATCTTGACGTCGACCAGGCTTGAGAGATACAGACACCTGCAGTGTTGGTCAAGTAATTTGAACAACTTTCCAAAATCGCATCCATAAAGCTGGGCTGTGTGGTCCCGGTCTAACCAATAAGCCCACAGCAAAACTCACGCTGGGAAGAAGCCAGTTGAAATCAGAAAAAAAAATCCCTGTAACTATGGGGCTCGAACCTGGGACCTCCCAGCCCGTAATCCGAGGCGCTGACCACTGCAGTATAGCATCTGGTTTGGGTTTTTGGTGTTGTTTTCTTTTGATTTTGTTTGTGGAGGAAACAAGAATAAATTTACCGGGGTGGAATAGCCCAGTGGTTAGAACGTTGTACTCCTCATCTGACAGTAACGTAGGGGCTCTGGTTCCAGTCTCCGCTGAGCTGGCTGTTCGAGATTTACCTTGGAGTTAACACTGGACTGACTCCACTCCCCTGAAAATCGTTCGTATACAAATATAAACCCTGGTCCCGTATGCAAACCTTAACATACATCTTTCGCAAGAATGAACAACTCCATGCGCCTTTCGTTGAAGAGCAGGAGGTGGCTGGTGGTATATACGATACAAGGATACCCAGCATGCATCCTGCTACCAGGCAGGGTATGGGCTCCGCCGGGTTCAACTTCACCACCACACACTCCTTGGAAATTCCGCGCAGTGACGGAACAACAGCGGTGACTGAAACAGCAAACGAGCTTCTTGGCAAACGCCGACCAGTCAAAAAACCATGGGTCACACCTAACATCCTACAACTATGCGACAAGCGTAGAGAGTTGAAGAAAAAGAAAAATGAAACAAAAGAAAGAGCAGAACAATATAGGGCAGTCAACAAAAGAATCAGGAAGTCCATGACGGAGGCAAAAGAGAAATGGATCGGTGAACAGTGCCAAGACATTGAAGAGAACATCAAGAAAAACAATAGCAAGAAAGCATATCAGCTGGTGAAAGACCTGACTAGCACGAAACAGAGAAAAGGGTTTAACAATCCAAGACAAAAATGGGAAGTGTCTCACTGACGACCAGGATATTCTGAACAGATGGACAGAATACTGCTCCGACCTGTATAACTATAGAACCGCAGGAGATCCAGAAGTCCTTAATGTACCGAAAGCAAAGACACAGACAGTCACCCTATCCTCCGAGAAGAATTTGGAAACAGCAGTCAGATCGCTGAAAAAGGGGAAGTCAGCAGGGGCTGACAAACATTCCAGCTGAGTTGGTCCAAGCTGGAGGGGAAGCCATGATCAGCGCCCTACTAAGAATCTGCAACAAGATCTGGCAGACAGGAAAATGGCCAACACCATGGACGCAGTCACTCATCATCACCCTCCCCAAGAAAGGAAATCTACAACAATGCCATAATTACCGCACAATCAGCCTCATATGTCACCCAAGCAAGGTCATGCTGCAGATAATATTGAATAGACTGAAGCCACAAGCAGAGACCATCATTGCTGAGGAACAAGCAGGTTTCAGAGCAGGGCGCAGCACAACAGAACAGATATTCAACCTCAGAATACTATGTGAGCGGTACCTTCAACATCAACAAGACCGTTACCACGTATTTATCGATTTTAAGAAGGCATTTGACAGGGTGTGGCATGCAGCTTTGTGGGCAAAACCATGAATTTGTACAGGATCAATGCAAACCTGATCAGAGTCATCAAACAGCTGTACAGCGAGGCCACCAGTGCAGTGTACTACAACAACAACATTGGAGAATGGTTTCGAACAACAGTTGGAGTAAGGCAGGGCTGTCTACTCTCACCCACTCTTTTCAACATCTTCCTTGAGAGAATCATGGCTGATGCACTGGAACATCATGAAGGATCAGTCAGCATTGGTGGCAGAACGATCACAAACCTCCGCTTCGCAGATGACATTGATGAAATAGCAGGATCAGAAAAAGAGCTTGCCAGCCTAACAGAACACTTGGATAAGGCCTCCAAAACATACGGCATGGAAATCAGTGCAGAGAAGACCAAACTGATGACTAATAACACCAACGGCATTAGCACTGATATCAGGGTTAATGACCAGAAGCTGGAAACGGTTCAAAGCTACAAGTACCTGGGAGCCATTGTATCCGACCAGGGATCTAAGCCAGAAGTAGTATGCAGGACTGCACAGACAATAACAGCTTTGTCAAAACTAAACACCATCTGGAGAGATAAGAATATCTCACTTATCTCCAAGATCAGACTAATGCGCTCCCTTGTCATATCCATATTTCTGTATGCCTGTGAATCATGGACCCTGACTGCAGATCTGGAGAGAAGAGTACAGGCAGTGGAGATGAGATGCTTTCGGAGACTCCTTGGCATCTCCTACAAAGACCACATAAGCAACGAAAGCGTGCATAACAGAATCCAGCAAACCATTGGACCCTATGAGAACCTTCTAACGATCGTGAAAAAGCGTAAACTTAAGTGGTATGGGCATGTCACAAGATCCCAAGGAATTACAAAGACAGTTTTACAAGGCACTGTCCAAGGAGGAAGAAGAAGAGGCAGACCAAGAAAGAGCTGGGAGGATAACATCAGTGAATGGACAGGCCTAGAACTCAACAAAACCCTGAGAAAGGCAGAACAGAGAGAGGAATGGAGGGAACTGGTTGCTGAGTCTTTGAGGGTGCCCCCACGGTCGTCAGACTACGGGACAGATAGATAGATAGAGACGGAACAACTCTTGAAGGAGTGCAGGGAGAAGTCAAACCAGTCATTTCCTACAAAAGTGCAAATTCGGGCATACACTTTCTTCAACTTAGTCTGGGATTGAAAGCAATACCCTAAGAACATAAGTTGGTTTTTTTTTTTTTTTTTGCTGCCTCATCTTCTGACGACCCCCGTCCTACTGTTCCCACGCCGCTCATTCCAATCTCCCCGCCACAACCACACCCATATTTGTTATGTCTCATCCTCAGGGTCGGAAGTCCACAGGGAGCCCATCACTATCAGGCCGCCGTGGGGCCACCAGCCAGAGGGGCCCTGCACTGCTGCTGGGTCACTTTGGTGGTGTTCAGTGGTGCCTGTTCTGAGCTAACATACGCAGGACACCACCTACTAAGCCCCCTACTAACGACAGTATTAGCTCAGTCGCGGAGCCAGACTGAGTGAGTTGCCCACCCCAGGTGGCAACCACCACAACGTCCCTCCAACGACCGTCCCCCGCGAACCTCCAACCCCAAAGGCTTTGACACAAACTCACCACAGGCACAGAAGTGTATGGGCAAACCGAATCTGATGTCACCATGAGACCAGAGAAACCGGGACCACCGAATCAGAGGCAATTTTTTTTAATGCATGATGATCAATGACAATGAGGATGACGTAATGATGCTGCTGTGGAAGTGCATATGCTTTGAGACTACTTGACAGGGTTGTACTCTACGCTTACTATCATAATATATCCCGGCGTCAACCGGGCCCGAGAGATACAGACACCTGCAGTGTTGGTCAGGTAATTTGAGCAACACTCTCAAACTCGCATCCGTTAAGTGGATGAAGCTCGACTGTGTGGTCCCAGTCTTCCCACTGAGCCCACAGCGCACTCACTCTGGGTAGGAGCCGGCCGGAGTCCGAAAAATCCCTATGACTCTTATGGGAATCGAACCCGCGACCTTCCAGTCCGTAACCCAAGGCGCTAACCACTGCGCCATGGCGGCTGGTTTTTTTTGGGGTTTTTTTGGGAGGGGGTGGGGGGGGCATATTGAGCATTTCATCATAATACCTTACTAAACAAATCAAACTGTCTCCATTCTCATCACGCTTTTGATATGCATATGCGCGCGAGTACACGCGTGCATGTATTCAAGTGTGTATGCGCAAGTACAAGGCTTTATGTATGCGCGCGATTTAAATCTGACGTCATGGACCGCGACAGGAGTATGCCTGTGCATTGGATGGACACGTATAACAAACAGGCTTCTCTCCCTTTTCTCTTCCATGTTCGTTTTATTCCATTTTTTCTTATTTTTTGTTGCTGTTCAGAACGCACGGCCTGGCAAATAAAACATGTGCTAACCTTTTACATCTTTTCACATAACAAGTGCACAGGGAAGGGATGGGGGGTGATTAAAACCCAATAAACAGCAGGCATCGCCTTTCACGACTCACGTGTGCCCACCTTAAAAAACCCAGAACACTTTATACAGCTGCCTCTCTGCCTGCCTGCGCCACAGCTTTGAGGACTTGGGTCCTCTTCCTGTCTGAGATCGAGATCGTTTTAGAACATGGCAGGCAGATGCATTTACAAAAGGAGACTGTTTCATGAGATCACATGCAGATGCACCTACAACGGAGACTGAATCATGAGATTGTAAAAGATAAAGGTGTCCCATAATCTATGTACTCGTTGGGGAGCTAGGCATCAGAGACCTCAGCTTCTCTAGGGGGCCAGCATATTGAGGGCGGCGCCCATCTCCTCTCCCTCGCTGTTTTACCTTCCCTGACCCTAAAGAGGGCAGGAATTCATTTACAGCTGGGTGAAGTGGGGGACTGTACAGAAGCCAAGGCGCGCAAACGATCACCCATCCATTTGGTAAGCAAAGTCTATGCTGCTTGACATTGGCTTGGGGAAAGCAAGTGCTCTGACCATTGAGCTATCCCGTCCCCAAGTAAGTAAACAAATGAGATTGTAGGCAGATGCACCTGCAATAGAGGCTGTTTTATGAGATCAGATGCAGATGCACCTACAACTGGAGACTGTTTCGTGAGATCAGATGCACCTACATATGGAGACTGTTTCATGAGATTACAGGCAGCTGCATCGACAACGGTGACTGTTTCATGACATAAGATGCATCGACAGTGGAGATTGTTTCATGATATCATATGCATCTGCATCTGCAATGTAGACTGTTTCATGAGATCACGGGCAGATGCACATACAACCCTTCCCTCCCCCCCCCCCCCCCCCCCCCCCAAATTCTGTGGCCAGGACTTTGTGGCTTGGATACCGAATTTCCTCCAGATCCAACATGGACTGGTATACAATCATAATCTCAGAAGTAATACGATTTGGATTCGTCTCATCCCCGCCCCCCCCCCCCCCCCAACCTCTCCACCTTTCCCTACAGTGTCAGAAGTTGCAGGCTGACACACTGTCTGGAAGTCCATGGGGTTTCTTCACTGAAGAGTTCTGCTGTCCACCTCTCCCTGCAGTTTCTGTCTGTTATTGGCAACTTTCTTTGTTTTCCCCCCTGACATGGGAAAGTCACTTTTTCCAAATTTGGTAAGAAAAATGAGCTCTTTTTCTTTGGTAGGAGAGGGGAGGGGGGGGGGAGATGTAAAATGATCTTCATTGGAGGCAGTTCTAGGAAGCAAAAGCAACGGACATTTACAAAATCAAATTAAAAGATTGTTGGACAGAATCGAAGTTGCGTTTTAGTACTATGAATAAAGGACAACACTCTTATGAGCGTTGTTTGCAAATAGTATAGATCTCCTTCTACCAGGCTATTCTTCTTCATCGAACGGTCAGACAGCAACTATTGTTGCCTGTTAGATGAGTGAAAAGCCACGTTGCACTGCCGTTAAGCGCCTAGCAAGTCAGACCTAGCGCATCCGACTTAAACGTGAAGAGAATTGTTCTTGAAGCTTTATGATTTTTTCAAGCGCACGCATGCACGCACGCACGCACGTACGTACGTGTGTGGTGTGTGTGTGTGTGTGTGTGTGTGTGTGTGTGTGCGTGTGCGCGTGCGTGCGTGTAGGTGTGCACATGCGAGCTTTGAATGTTATCTCAAGGTTTTAAGGAATATGTGCTTCTGTCACTTTAAAGACGAAACAGATTTCTCTCTGTCTGTCTGTCTCTCACATTTTCCTTATTTCTATAATGTTTTGTGGCCTAAGGCTGACCTACAATCAAACCATCTCAGAATTCAGAGTTCTCCCCCTCCTCCTCCTCCTTTCTAACTCTCACTCTCTCTCTCCCTCTCTCTCTCTCTGCTTGCTTCCCCCCAATCCGTCTCCATACATGTTCAAATCTGTTTTACAAGACAGACTGAAGCACAGTGACATGTGACGACGTTTTAGAGCTTTTCATATAACCAACACACACACACGCGCACGCACGCACGCACACACACACACACACACACGCACGCACGCACGCACGCACGCACACACACACACACACACACACACAAACACACACACACAAACAAACACACACACACAAACACGGGATGGTCCAGGCTTAAAGGAAGAAAAAACTGAAAGGAGTGTGACATCATTTTTAAGTTACCTGTGATGTATTGATGTTTCTCGCTCTCTCTCTCTCTCTCTCTCTCTCTCTCTCTCTCTCACTCTCTCTCTCTCTCTCTCTCTCTCTCTCTCTCTCTCTCTCTCTCTCTCTCTCTCTCTCTCTCTCCCCTCTCTCTCTCACCTCCCCCTCTCTTTCCACACCTACTTGCCCATATTCATTTGACAACTTAAAACTTAGGCACATTAAAATTTGCTGACGTTTAAGAGCTTTCCCCATAGCCAGTTCATAAACTGAGGGGTGCTGAATTGAAAATCTCTTTCTCTCTCTCTCTGTTTTATATAAAAAAAATTGTCTTTAAATTTGCTTGAAATCATTAGTTATGATTATTAAGGATAGTGCCTTCTCAGAGCAAGAGCGGGAAGGAAAAAAGTATGTCAATACTTGTCTGTAACAATTGGGAATAAAGATTATCAACCTGTCTCTCTGTCTATCTCTCTCTCACCCCCTCTCTGTCTCATATCAAAATAGTTTTCTTTATGTTTACTTCAAATTATTAGTTATGATTAATAAAGACAGTCCCTTTTGGGGGCAAGGGCAGAATGAAAAAAAAAGTATTATGTCAATACTTGTCTGTAACCCTTGGGAATAAAGGTCTCTCTCTCTCTCTTCCCACTCTCTCTCTCTCCCTCTCTCTATATCTCTCTCTCCCTTTCTCTCTCTCTCTCTCCCTCTCTCTCCTTCTCTCCCTCTCTCTCCCCCCCCCTCTCTCTCCCTCTCGCTCTCTCTTGCTCTACTTGTCTACATCCAGTTTATAACACAAAGGCCCATTAACATGTGCTGACGTTTAAGAACTTTTCCCATAACCAGTGCATTCTGTGGGGCCTTGAATTGAAAATCTCCGTCTGTCTGTTTGTCTGTCTGTCTCACCCTCTCTCCCCCCCTCTCTGTCTCATATCAAAAGAATGTTCTTTATGTTTACTTCAAATTCTAGCTGTGATTATTAAGGATAGTCCCTTTCGGAGGCCAGGGCTGGATGAAAAACAGTATGTCAATTCTTAACTGTAACCCTTGGGAATAAAGATTATCAACCTTTCTCTGTCTAATATCACTGAGTGTGAACAGACGTTAAATTGAAGACAACAACAACAGACTAAGGCCCATTAACATGTGGTGACGTTTAAGAACTCTTCCCATAACCAGTGCATTCTGAGGGGCCTTGATTTGTAAATATCTGTCTGTCTGTCTGTCTGTCTGTCTCTCTCCCCCTCTCTCTCTATCTATCTCTCCTTTTTTCTCTCTCTCATCCCTCTCTCTCTCCCCCCTTTATCTCTTCTCCCTCTAGCTCCTCTTGCTCTAACTGTTTACACCAGTTTTAAACACAGACTAGCCCATTAACAGTGCTGACGTTAAGAACTTTCCATAACCAGTGATTCTGAGGGCTTGATTTGAAAACTCTG
>CM054145.1:3750311-3760311 GCA_028751875.1 Rapana venosa
TAGAGAGTGAACAGAACAGGGTCCAGAACTGATCCCTGTGGGACTCCACATTCCAGTTTGGCAGGTACTGACTGAATCTTGTTTACTGTGACTGTCTGGAATCGGTCAGTGAGGTTTGAACTAAACCAGGAAGGGCTGCACCTTTGATACCAAACGTACACACACACACACACACACACACACACACACACACACACACACACACACACACACACACACACACACACACACACACACACACACACACACATAAATAAATAAAAAAAAGAAAAAGAAATATATATATATATATAAATATCTCTCTCTCTCTCTCTCTATATATATATATATATGTGTGTGTGTGTGTGTGTGTGTGTGTGTGTGTGTTGTGTAGAGCTTTTTTCATAAAAAAGCAAATAGCTTAGATATTAATATCTTAGAATATCTGTAAATATGACAGTCTATCATAGTCATTAGTGTCACTTTGATGGAATCAGTTATCTTTGTTGAACTAAGTACCACTTAAAAAGTGGTGTTTACAAAATAATTAAATAAAATATTCAATTTCTGTTTAATGTCTTCTATCAGTATCGATGCTTTTCAAAAATGTGCAAGACATGCATACAAGCTGAAGTTGTTTTTTTTAAAATAAGCAATATCACTTTGGAATATAGCTTTGTGGGCAACCATGAGGTGGTATAATGTCACTGCCACCCTGATCAGAACCATACAATGCCTCTATGACAAGGCAACCAGCACAGTCTACTTCGACAACAACACAGGAGAGTGATTCCGCGCTTTGATTTGTTGCTTTACAAGATTCAGCGCTATATAAATTCCATACATTAATAATAATAATAATAATAATAATAATAATATTATTATTATTATTATTGTTCCGAACCATATTGGAGTACGCCAAGGATGTCTGCTCTATCCCACCCTCTTCATCATCTTCTTAGAGAGAATAATGGTTGACGCTCTTCAACACCCTAAGTCGGCATCGGAGGCAGGACAACTAAAATTACGTTTTGCCGACGATATCAACGGCCTATCTGGACAAGACCAAGAGCTGGTCAACCCTGGTCAATCACCTTGATGAAGCCTCCTTAGCATATGGCATGCAGGTCAGTGCAGAGAAAACCCAGCTGATGACAAATAGTGCCAAAGGCATCAACACTGACATTACCATAGATGGCAAGAAAATTGATACTGTCCACAGCTTTAAATATCAGGGAGATATAGTATTGGAAGAAGGATCAAAACCTGAAATTCTCTCCAGGATAGCCCAGACAACAGCTGCAATGACCAAACTCAAAGTCTTATGGAATGACAAGAACATCGCCATCAGCTCCAGAATCAGACTGATGTGTTCCTTGATCATAATAATAATAATAATAATAATATAATAATGTATGGATTTTATATAGCGCTGAATCTTGTAAAGTAAACAAATCAAAGCGCTTGCATTCAAATCATTCACACGCATGCAACCATCCATAAATATCAAGATAAACAAATATCAAATTTATATACACAACACACTTAGGCGGGGGTGGTGGAGGTGAAGGCAGCTATTGAAAAGTAGGAACAGATAACAGGGGAAGATCTCAAGTAGAGTATAAGTGCGTTTTGAGGATAGATTTGAAAGAATCAAATGAAGGCTTTTGGCGAAGTGGAAGAGGGAGGTCTTTCCATGTGGAGGGACCAGAAACAGAGAAAGAGCGACGGCCAACAGTGGTTTGTTTAAATCTGGGTGTTCGAAAGCACAACGTATCTACAGCTGAACGAAAGGAATGGGACGGAGTGTACAGGTGAAGACAGTTACAGTGATAAGAAGGTGCAGATCATGTCCATATTTTTGTGCGCATGTGAAACGTGGACCATAACAGCAGACATTAAAAAAAAGGATAAAGACAATGGAGATAAGATGCTTTCACAAACTTCATGGTATCTGCTACAGAGATCCCATAACTGACGAGGAAGTGAAAATCAGAATTTAAAACGCCATCGGGACATATGAAGGAGCTCCTGACTTCAGTGAAAAAACCACAAACTGAACTGGTACAGGCACGTCACGCGAACATCTGGACTGGCCAAGACTGTCCTACTACAGGGAACAGTACAAGAGTGAGACGAAGAGGCAGACAAATAAAAAACGATAGGAAGACAACGTGAGAGAGTGGACTGGCATTTTGTGGAACGACTTGCTACGGAAAGCTGAAAACTTTGAGGAGTGGAGGAAGTTGGTTGCAAAATCTTCAGTGGTGCCTCAACTGTCGATCAGACTACACGAAAGGTGACGGTGAAGGAAAGATCAGAATGGTAATCCCGTGTGGGGATGCCGGGGGCCTGTCAGTGTTAATAGCATCCCCATCTTCTAGAAAATCTGTGCTAGGAATCCCTCTTTTCTATCCCCCTCTTTGTTTCTGCCTTGTTCCTTTTCTTCCTGTCACCTCCTACTTGCCTATTTTCCATTCTCCTGCCTTGTTCCCGGAGAGACTTAAAAGACAACGACTCTTTCCCCCCACGCCGAAGTCAGATGTGCTGGGCCTGAGTTTTCGGGGACTTCAAGGCAGCGCAAAGCATTTTCGCTCATCTGATGGACAAGAACAGTGTCTGTCCGAGCGTTCGACGACGACGACGAAGAAGAAGAAGAAGAAGAAGAAAGCACGGTATTATCAAAATTGTATTCCGCTTTTTCTTAGCCAACCTTTGACCTGCTTACCATTCAAAAACCAGCCCCTCCACCCCCCCCCCCCACAACAACAAAACAAATAAAAACAAAAATCACAACAACATCACCGCCAGCACCCACAAAAAAACTCACAACAAACAAAAACAAAAAATCTCAAACAAACCACCACCACCACCAAAAACACAACAACGAAACAAATACCACCCCCAAAAATTGAGCAAAAAAATCCATCCATTCATCCATCTGTCCCACCGTCTGTCCGTCCGTCTGTCTGTCTATCTATTGCTTAGCTTCCCAATCCTACAAATAAGTGTTTTGTAGTGGAAACAAACAAACAATTAAGTGTAGGTACTCAGTAACAGTTTCATCATCATCTAAAATGTACGATCGCACACACTCTGAACAGCAGCAGCAGGAGCAGCAGCAGCAGAAGTAGTAGTAGCAGCAGCAGCAACAGTAGTAGTAGTAGTAGTAGTAGTAGTAGTAGTAGTAGAGTAGTAGCAGCAGCAGCAGCAGCAGGAATAGAAGTAGTAGTAGTAATAGCAGAAGTAGTAGTAGCAGCAGCAGCAACAGTAGTAGTAGTAATAGTAGTGGTAGTAGTAGCAGCAGCAGCAACAGTAGTAGTAGCAATAGCAGCAGCAGAAGCAACAGTAGTAGTAGTAGTGGTAGCAGCAGTAGCAGCAGCAACAGTAGTAGCAGCAGCAGCAGCAGCAGAAGTAGCAGCAGCAGTAGTTATAGTAGTAGAAAGAGTAGCAACAGCAGCAGCAGCAGTAATAATAACAGCAGCAGTAGTAGCAGCAGCAGTAGTAGTGGTAGTAGTAGTAGCAGCAGCAACAGCAGCAGCATCTAATATTTTTTAAGGACAGCTTTTGAAGTACTGTTTAGTGAGGGCTATTTCTTTTCCATGACATGACACACCTACCAGACCCCCACCGGCTCTTGCTTAAAATTATCGTTTGGTCACATTGTTGTTGTTGTTCTTTTTTTTAACGTTCTGATATAGCTATTCTGATAATATAGCTATGACTTCTATATCTCCGACTTCTCACTAATATGAATTTGTCCTGATGTAACTATCGACAATGTTAGCTTCTGGCATAAAAGGAAAGAGTTAGCGTTGATAATGCACGTGGGTATGTAAGATTAGGATTAATTAATTAGGTACAATGATACATCATCATCATCATCATCATCATCACCATCACCATCACCACCTCCATCATCATCATCATCATATCATCATCATCATCATCATTTATCCTCCCCCTCCTCGGTGGTCTAGAGGTAACGCGCCTGTCTAGAAAGCGAAAAGTCCGGGTCTGAAGTGTGCGGCGGTTCGTACCCCGTTTGGACCGGAAATTTTTCACCCATCCATTAGACCATGAGTGGTGGTCTGGGCGCTAGTCTTTCGGATGAGACGATAAACCGAGGTCCCGTGTGTTACACGTAATTATTTAGCGCACGTAAAAAAACCCACGGCAACAAGAGAGTTGTCCCTGGCAAAATTCTTAGAAAAAAGCCACTCTGATAGGGAAACAAATACAGCTGCAGGAAAAAAAAAAAAGGGTGAAAGGGTGGCGCAGCGCTAAGTGGCGACGCGTTCTCCCGCTCTCCCCGGGGAGAGCAGCCCGAATTTCACGGAGAGAAATCTGCCATGACTTAAAGTGGTATGAAATAAAATCTGAGCGCTTTGATTTGTTGCTTTACAAGATTCAGCGCTATATAAATTCCATACATTATTATTATCATTATTATAATAATATCACTACCACTACTACTACACCACCACCACCTACTACTACTACTACTACTACTACTACTACTACTACTACTACTACTACTACTACTACTACTACTACTACCACCACCACTACTACTACATCTACTACCACCACTACTGCTGCTGCTACTACTGCTACTACTACTGCTACTGCTGCTGCTGCTGCTGCTGCTACTACTACTACTGCTACTGCTGCTGCTACTACTACTACTACTACTACTACTACTACTACTACTACTACTACTACTACTACTACTACTACTACTTCTACAACTTAACAATTTTTAAGAAAGAAAGAAATATTTTGGCTTCATAATAATCCGTACTCTTTCTTTCTATAAACAAGTTGTCTGAAAGTCTGCATCTTACCCATCTGCCTGTGTGTCTGAGTGTTTGGCTATGCATTTGCGTGTCTGAGTGTCAGGTTTATGAACTCTGATGACACTTTTTTTGTTTGGTTTTTCTATTGCAATATTGTCAGTGTGTTGTTCCTTTATCTGTACATATGTGGTTATCTGTTGGTGTGTCTGCTTACCTGTTTGCAGTGTTCTGTCTGTTGGTGTGTCTGCTTACCTGTTTGCAGTGTTCTGTCTGTTGGTGTGTCTGTTTCCCTGTTTGCAGTGTTCTGTCTGTTGGTGTGTCTGCTTACCTGTTTGCAGTGATATGACTGTTGGTGTGTCTGCTTACCTGTTTGCAGTGTTCTTTACTCCTGAATGTCTGTTGTCTGTATAATTATCTGTCTCACTGTCTACCTGCCTCCCCCATCCCTCCCCATCTCTCTTCCCTCTCCCCTCCCCTTCTCTCTCTCTCTCTCTCTCTCTCTCTCTCTCTCTCTCTCTCTCTCTCTCTCTCTCTCTCTCTGTGTCTCGCTTCCTCGCTCGCACTTTACAGCGGATACTTAACAGGATAAAGAAGACAAGCCGACCTACACTTTCACCGTCTTTCATTTTAGGGGAGAACATTTATGTCCCAGGGTGTAAATCTTGCGTCTCATCACTGGCGGACCCCCCACGTTGACCTGCACGAGTCGCCAGGTTTGCTTTTGCCTTTATGCCCGCCAACAGGGTTTAATTGTGGCCTGAAGCCAGCGCCATATTGTTTAAAGGGATGACAACAAGGCACCGCCGGTACACCTCATTTTTTTCATGTGTCCTCTTTCGTTAATGCCCTTGTTTAAGGCAGTCGGGGAACTGGGGTTTTAAAAAGAAACAAAGGAGGAGCGAGACAGTCGGGGAATTTTGTGTGGTGTGTGTGTGTGTGTGTGTGTGTGTGTGTGTGCTTTGTTTTGTCTGGGTTTTTTATTGGGTTTTGTTTCTTTTTTGCTTTGTTTTGTCTGTTTTTTTTCCATTTGTGTGTGTGTTTTGTTTTGTCTGGAGTTTTCATTTGTTTTGTTTCCTTTTTTCTATGTCTTTGTCCTTTTTTTGGCTTCTCTGTTTCCTAGTTTTTGTTTGTTTGTTTCTTTACACAGATGTATATTCGGAAAAGAACCACACTGTACACAAATCCCTTTGGAGCAGCAACAAGCTAATAGGTTGTAGTGAGTGCACTCCTCCATCAAACCAAACGAAACCTGTTATTTGGCAGCTGTAAAAATACACTGTCACAACAAATCACTCCTTTTGGAACAAGTGTAATCAATAAAGTAAAGACATCATTTCTAAACATGCTTCCTTTACACTTGTGAAAACTTTAAAACCTCAAATTATGCAAATCAATATATATATATATATGTATATATATATATATATATATATATATATCTATATATATATATATATCTTTCTCTCTCTCTCTATATATATATATAAAACAGCAATGGCAAGTCAGCCTCAATGCATCCAACTTCGGCGTGAGGGAGAACTGTTATCTTTTATGTCTTTCTGGAAAAAAGGCAGGAGAATGGACCAAGAAAGCAGAAAACACACAATAAGGGAACAGGGGAAAAAGGAACAAGACGGAAACAAAGAGAGGGATAGAAAAGAGGGAATTCTGAACACAAAATGTCCAGAAGATGGGGATGCAACTTTTGAGAACCCTCCCCCCCCCCCAAGCATTTGCAACAGATAGTATGGCGGCTCAGTTTTAAAAAAGAAGTTCAGAGGTCAGAGGCAAAGGGTAAAGGACACACACACACATCAGACACACTCACAAGTTCTTTATAGGTCAAGGCAGGTCGCCGCAGCGTTAACACACAGAAGCAAGCAGCATGAAGAAAGTCTCTGAAGGGAGACGGAGAATAGCAAACGTATCCAAATGACAGAACATCCCACGATCAGCACGTGAATCCCAAGAGCACAAACTGGGTCAGAGACACACCACCAACACTAGAAAATCGCAGGAATTATACAGTATCAAAAATAATTTCAATATTTTGTTTGAAACCACCAATATCCATGCATTGCACCACCGTAGACTGTCAGATCTTCGCCATCGTCACAAACGTCCACGACACGATCCACCATACCGTTGCACAGGCACAAGTCACACATAAACTTCCACATTTTTGTCAGGAGTGTACGAACACACAACCTGGCACAACCGCCATCTTGACACACGCTTTTCCTGTCTGTCTTGTGCATTTACCTTCTGTCTTATTTCCCAGGTTTTTTTGCTTTTTAAAAAAATTGTGTGCATGTTCTGTATCTTTTACGTGCTGACCCGCTAACCTGTTTCTAGTTTATCAATTCTTTTTCCATACCTACTCCTACGTAGTTAATGAATTCAACATTTCTTGTTAGTGTTTTTATCTGTTCAGGGTCCTCTTTGGTTTCAACACCATGTATTTAAGAAAAAGTGTCACAAAAACACAAGCATAACCTTGACTAGTAAACTTATGATAGTCCTGTCATATGGCCTTCTTTCATTTTGTTCAGTTGAGCATAGTATATTCTTTGAGGAACTTTTCCTTTATATTCTGATATTTTCCTTTCTTTTAAATTGTGCAAAGAAACTTCCATGACCGCGACAGTTTTGTTTGGTTGTAGTCTTTTATGGAAAAACGACCCTTCTTCTGGGTGAAAAAAATAGTATCAATTGTAACAATAACGATGCTAATGATAACAAAAATAACAACAAGGATGATGATGATGCTAATAGAAATGATAGCCATTATTATCATAATTACTATCATTATTCTTTTCTTTCTTTTAATTAGTATAATTGATAACTATTATCAGTCTAGATTCATTGACACAATCACCCAGGGGCTGAGTATCTCATTGGTTAATTTTTTAGTGTGTGTGTGTGTGCATATGTATATGCGCGCATGTATATGTGTGCACAGGTATGTGAGTGGTTAGCTCTGTGTGTGTGTGTGTGTGTGTGTGTGTGTGTGTGTGTGTGTGTGTGTGCGCGCGCGCGCGTGTGTGTGTAGCCAAAATTTGCGAGTTGAAATCTGACTGTCTGTTAGGATAACTGTTGCAACAGAACAGTCGGCTACAAAACGACATTTCATACAATTGCACACTTTAGTACAGTATTTATAGATTGTGTAAACGCTTTTGATTTATCAATATAAACGTTCTTCTGCCAATAAAATATTTAAATACAAAAAGAAAATGTATATAGCAAGTGGACCAGGATGGGGGAGATAGCAGATTAAGTAATACGTTAACAGATTGCTAGAGACGTTACTATAAATGGTGTCCCACAAGGTGACGAAAGAGATCCTGTTTTGTTTTGCTTTCTTTTCTTTTTTTTCCTTTTCTTTTCGTTCCTTGGCTAGAGATCCCAGGTTTACCAATGAGTAGATTCTGCGTATGTGATCCTTTTTGCCCATCCTTAAGGTAGCCACATTCCGACTTTGGGGATGATGTCTAAACACGACACCAACGTGGACGCAGTTTTCGTTGATGACATTTCTTGACATCCGCTTTTACCGGCTACTCTTCCGAAAGGTGGATCAGGACTTAAGGTGTGTGCAAGATGCTCTGCAGCATTCACATACAGGGCCCAAGCTTACAGTCTGATTCGAAGGACTGTCGGGAGACTGAAGTCTGTACAGAGGTTAACCCCAGGGGAAAATCACCTTGAGCCAGCCACGTGTAGTGGCTCATTCAAACTGGGGCTGGATCCCGAGACGCCCAATCCGCCAGTGCAACGCTCTGACCGCTAGGCTGTTTCCCCTGCCCCCTTACTCTGCTGTCATTTTTTGTAGTGACTCTACTCAAGACTAGAAAATAATTATGGCATTGTCATGCTTTTATATGTCCTGCACGCGTAATTAATAAGTTCATATGTCTTTTCCAATCAATGTTGTTTTTTTGTTTTGTTTAAACATTTTTTTACAACATTGTATTCCTACATTGGCGTGTGTGGGTATGTGTGTGTATGTGTGTGTGTGTGTGTGTGTGTGTGTGTGCGTGCGTGCATATGCCGTGCGTGTGCGTGCGCGCGCCTGGGTTCGTGTGTGGGTGATATATATTTTTTTAAAAGCTATCTTGGAACGTTCATAACAATTTGAAATGTAGTTTTCTTGTGTCTTTTGAGATAATTATACGTATCAATGTGCCTGTCAGTTTTGTAATTGCCCTTCATGGGATGATTAAAGTGTTTTTGACTTGACTTGACTTCATCAAGTCATCTTTTACCAACAAATAATGTTGTAATTATTTAATAAACAGCGGTCTGCATTAAATCAAAGGGCTCTTTAAAAAAAAGGTTATATTAAGTCAAGTGTATATAATATATTAAATCGAAACATTCATAATTAAGTCAGACCCAATCGTAGCACAGTCACGAAAATAAAAATAAACTTTAAAAAAACTTATCTATTTCAAACCTAAGATTCTCCCATCTTGTTTCATCTTATTTCTGTCCCTGTGTGTGTGTGTGTGTGTGTGTGTGTGTGTGTTTACATTAGAATTTGTAAAAATCTATTAATTGTAATTGGCTGCATGTGAAAGACTAAGATGAATGAAAGCGCTTTGATTTGTTTTTTGCAAGATATATCGCTGTATAAATTCCATGTATTATTGTTATTATTACAAACAAATATCATAGAACATATAAAAATCTATACTGATCCGAGTTCATCATAACACAGTGTTTGCCTAACTCAAAAGGAGAAGAGTAGAAGGATGAAAATAAGCAAGTGAAAAGTAAGTGACAAGGAGGATGGAAAAGAAAAGCAGGAAGAATTCATAAGTTTGAAGCTTGTCAGCAAAAATGTCGCAGAGTGTGCAAAATATGACTTGTAACCCATAATTATCATCCACGCAAATATCCTATTGGCTGATTATCTTCCAGCTGCAAAACATAATGCGGTAAACAATAATAAAATTTTTGCTCTTTTCATTAAAAATTAACGTTTACAGCACATTACATGGGTTTACGAATAAAACTACAACATTTAAAAATGGAATTTATTGTCATTGTCTTGCAATACAATGCAATACAATAACTATGTAGAACAAAAAGCCATTCATACCATGGCAATAATAGCTTACATGTATAAAGCTTGTTTTTGAACGAACAGGACAAGAGCTATAATCAGACACGTGAAAATTGTACAAGTAACAATCTTTATATAGATTAAAGCCGTG
>CM054145.1:3762811-3770311 GCA_028751875.1 Rapana venosa
CAAAATGAACTCGACAGACCCCTTACATAATGTACAAAGAAGATCTATATGAGAGAGAGAGAGAGAGAGAGAGAGAGAGAGAGAGAGAGAACGCTGAACGCTGAACGTGTTTAATATGTACATTGGCCTTAGGCCACAATATACTGGTATATACAATACCATAGTATATGGAAGAAAAGAAAACAAACAAACCAGCAACCGATTAAAGTGAATCATGACTACAGTGATCAAGTCTTGGACTATGAACTAGATAAACAATGCTATTTGACTACGTAAATATTCATTACACAATATATATCAAAATCGGTATAAATCAAAATGTAATATTTTAAATTCAGTTGATAAAACAGTATTGTAGAGACATATCTTATTTGACACACGTATCAATTAAGCACATTTGACACAACAATTTTCTTCACTATTCATGAATGGAATATGTATCTGATAAGAAGACTGTGTTCTACATTTGAATTTCCGATAGACTCTGATATTGTACATCAATACATTCATTAAAAATCCTTAATCGAGTAAGAGATTCAAAGAGAATGGGCTGAATTGTAGCAAAAGGAAAAGGAATGAGAGAGAGAGAGAGAGAGAGAGAGAGAGAGAGAGAGAGAGAGAGAGAGAAGAGAGAGAGGAGAGACAGAAGACAGAGAAGAGTGATAGAAGGAAGGAAAGGAGACAGAGGGAAAGAGGGAGAAAATGGAACTGATGAAAAAGACAGATATTGAGCAGAAGAAGAAGAAGAGAAGAAGAAGAAGAAGAAAAAAGAAGAAACTGTACATAGGCATTAGGCAACGATACAAATGGATTGGTATAGGGGGTGGGATACAGAGTGGGCATATGACATAAGTGTTATTAACACAGTATTATTACACCGCGCGCGCGCACACACACACACACGACACAGCACAACACACAACGAACACAAAATAACTCACACCCCTATATATATATATAATATATATATATAATATATAATAAATATATATAGAGTATGAGAAAGGGAGGGAGAGAGAGAGTAAATTAAGAGTGAACAGAGTAAATGAGAAGAGGAGGAGAGGGAGGAAGGGAGAGAAGGGGAGAAAGAGAGAAGGAAAGACAGGAGAGAAAAAGGGAAGAAGAGAGAGAAGAGAAGACAAGAGAGAAGGAAGGAGAGGAAGAAAAGGGGAAGGGGGTTGGGAAGAGGGGAGACAAGAAACAATAAAGACAATACAATGACAAGCAAACTAACGAGATATGAATAAAATAAGTAGATAATCTTAATAATATATAAATATATAAGTTGAATAAAACAAGGGGAGAACAGGGAGAGAGAGAGCTAAATCCCCAAGAGAGAAGCAGAGTTAAGAAGAAGAGGGAAGAGAGACGAGCACAGAGAGAGAGGAGAGAGAAGAGAAGAGAAGACAGAGGAAGAGAGGGAAAGAGAAAAAGAAGGATGAAAGAAAGAGAGAGAGGTGGGGAGAGAGGGAGAAGAGAGAGAGAGAGGAGAGAGAGAGAGAGAGAGAGAGAGAGAGAGAGGAGAGCAAGCGAGAGAGAGAGAGCAAGGGAGAGAACGAGGGGGGGAAAGGGAAGAGAGAGAGAGAGAGAGAGAGAGAGAGAGAGAGAGAGAGAGAGAGAGAGAGAGAGAGAGAGAGAGAGAGAGAGGAGAGAGGGAGAGTTCAGATAAAGACTCCAAAAAAGAAAACGAAGAAGGAAAAAAGGTTTGTGCATGAATTAACAAAGAAAAGGGACAGAGAAAATAATTAAACAAAAGCCGAAAAAAAAATCCCAACTGGGAGGGGTGTGTGTGAAAAAAAAGCGTATTAAAGGAATAAAGAAAGAAAGAAGGAAAGAAAGAAAGAAAAAGAGAAAGAAAAAACCCAGAAAGAACGAAAAACAAAACCCAAACCCGGAAACAAGCAAGTAAAGAATGAATGAAAGAAAAAAAAAAACATGGAAAGAAGCAAAACAATGTCCCTCTCGCCATCAACAAAAAATAGATAAAAATTAATGGATACAAAAGTCCTATCTGAAATTCAGAGACAGACAAAGCCACAAAACAAAAGAAACAGACAGAGAAAAAGAAAATACCCAGAAAGAAAGAAAAAAAAAAAGAGAACTCAAAGAAAGAAAAAAGAGAAAGAAAAAGATAGAAAATAGAAGAACAAAAACCCAACAACAAAAACGCGAAAGAAAGAACAAATTTCTCGATAAAAAATGCATCCTTTGAGAATAATTATTGTTAAAGTTTGAGACAGAAGTGAAAGAAGAAAATGACCTGTATATAAAACACACAATAACTATATTCAATGTACTCTTCCCTCCGAGTGTGCGTCGCCATATTACATATTTTTCCTTTTTCTTGTCGGTCTGCTGGCCATGCGAAAGCACGCGCGCGGCGTGCGTGCGTGTGTGTGTGTGTGTGTGTGTGTGTGTGTGTGTGTGTGTGTGTGTGTGTGTGTGTGGTGTGTGTGTGTGTGTGTGTGTGTGTGTGTGTTCATTTAAGCACGAAAGTTGTTTTCTTTTTCCCTATAATTTTTGCAAGACCAACTCTGTTGTTGCGAGTCGAAGGTTCGTTTACGTGCACTAATGGTAACTGCACACACAACTTCAGTGTCTTGAACCATCAAATCACGAGGGCAACACACACCCCTTTAACCACCAGGCCATCCCTGCATGATAGCTGCCCATAGAAAAGGTCTACAGCCCTTCTGTTGTAGCATACCAAGAGCCATATGTCTGCCGTTGGTCTGAATATACACACAGTGGAGTAATTTCAAAGGTGGATCGGTGGTCTAGAGGTAACGCGCCTGTCTAGAATGCGAAAAGTCCGGGTCGGAAGTGTGCGGTGGTTCGAATCCCGTTTGGGCCTGAAACTTTTCCCCCATCCATCAGACCATGAGTGGTGGTCTTTCGGATGAGACGATAAACCGAGGTCCCGTGTGTTACATAAAACTTTCAGCGCACGTAAAAGAACCCAAGGCAACAAGAGAGTTGTCCCTGGCAGAATTCTTAGAAAAAAGCCACTCCGATAGGGAAACAAATACAGATGCAGACAAACAAAAAAGAATAAAAAAGGGTGGCGCTGCTCTTGAGGCGACGCGCTCTCCCCGGGAAGAGCAGCCCGAATTTCACGCAGAGAAATCTCGTGACTTAAAGTGGTATAAAATGAAAGTCTCTTTAAGACTTTGCTCCTCTTTCGTACATTTTGTTCTTTTGAATTTTAACATCTTTGTTAATCAACATCTCTCGGAAAAATCGTCCATATAACATGTTTTAAACATTTCTTTTGGCATTTTTGCTTTCAGCCTTAGCAAAGGATGCACATGATATGCTATGCTGGTTTTTCTTAATGTTGTACACATGGACTAAGGGATTAATGAAGCATTTCATTGCTGATATAGTTCTTATTTGATACTTCAACTTTATTCTCACTGCCAAACAGTATTACGATCCTTAAACAAATGCTATGCCTATATTTACCTTTCGATTGGGACTGCGAGTTCAGAAATGCATGGCCATAACTCAAAATGCAATAAATAAATACATGCATAAAATAAACAAATAAATAAAGACCATAAAAATGTGAGACAGCGCACGCGCGACTAGCAAAAACTAACGGAACCTGCACCGACTTTAAGTGTTTAATTTAACCTATGACCTTAAAAGGCCATCTAGTGGCTGCGAAATTCAGAAGAGAAACTCTTTAACCTCGAACATCCCCCCCCTCTGTCCCATCCCACACACCTGTTCACCCCCTTACCCCAACTGCTCGCCCACCAAGACATCCTTTACGAAGGCACGCGCTTCCTTCTTTTGATCTCCAGACCCAAACTGGACACAGAAGCCTTTCCTGCCTTTCATAAACTGCACACGCATTTGCACACACGCGGTCACGCTCTCTCAACCAAGACGCAGCGGTCAAGACAGGACACGCGTGGCTGCTTTCCTCCTTGACCCGTTGTCCAGTGTCTTAACTGACCATTAAATTGATGTACTGGCTTCAAAAGAGGGAGAGGGCGAGAGAGTGGACAGCTTGATTTTAGTTTTGAAGATGGTAGAGCGTTCCACTTTGGTGGGTGGGATGCGGGGTGTAGTTGATTTTCGTGGTTAATTTTTGAAGTGTGTGTGAAGCATGCGCGTCTGAGTGGATTGTTGGTGGGGAGGGGTGGGGTGTATGTGTGTGTTCTGCGTTTGTGTCTTTTAATGTCTGTGTGTGTCTCCCTTCTCTGTCTTCCTTGTTCTTCACCTCTGTTTCTGTCTTTGTCTCTCTTACACATGTGACATATGTGCGTACACACACACGCCCATACACACACTCGCACGCACACACACTAAAAAAAGAATAAATACAAGAAACAAAAGCCAAAGATCGGAAGGAAAACAGTTTTAAAGCAAACTTTAGCACAGAAAATCAATGCTTACATCTGTGTGAGCAAAGAATGAAAAGAGTGGTAAAGAAGAGGGAAAGGGGAAGAACAAAGGTGTGTGTGTGTGTGTGTGTGTGTGTGTGTGTGTGTGTGTGTGTGTGTGTGTGTGTGTGTGTGTGTTTGTGTGTGAGGGGGGTTGAGATAATTTCTTATGTCGTTTATGTTGATGCGGTACATTTTCAAACTTTCTGTCTTATTTTTGTGAAAAAAACCCTAACTTTTATTCTAGCAAAATTTTTTTTGAATGTAACATAAATGTTTTATTGCAATAAACTTTTTGCTCCTAACTTATTTGCGTGCTCACTTAAATCTTTTTCAAGATGTTGTTTGCTTGTTTTCTTTCCTTTTCTTTCTTTCTGTATGTTATTCTAGTTTGGTTTTGCTGTCTTAAATTGGTGTCCTTGTTTTTCGAGTATGAGAAAATATTGTTTTTCCTTCTAATACAACTCTATACTTCTATAGATGCTTTATGGAGTCTCATTTCTTTCAGTGGTCGGAGCACTCGCTTTCCCCCAGCCAAGTTAAGCAGCGTCGAGCGTGGTTACCAGTTGGATGGGTGACCGTTTGCGCGCCTTGGCTTCAGTACAGTTTCCCCAGTTCTATCTATCTATCTATCTGTCCCGTAGTCTGACGACCGTGGGGGCACCCTCAAAGACTCAGCAACCAGTTCCCTCCATTCTTCTCTCTGTTCTGCCTTTCTCAGGGTTTTGTTGAGTTCTAGGCCTGTCCATTCACTGATGTTATCCTCCCAGCTCTTCCTTGGTCTGCCTCTTCTTCTTCCTCCTTGGACATGCCTTGCAAAACTGTCTTTGTAATTCCTTGGGATCTTGTGACATCCCATACCACTTAAGTTTACGTTTTTTCACGATCGTTAGAAGGTTCTCATAGGGTCCAATGGTTTGCTGATTCTGTTATGCACGTTTTCGTTGCTTATGGTGCTTTGTAGGAATGCCAAGGAGTCTTCCGAAGCACTCCTCCACTGCTGACTCTTCTCATCCAAAATTCTGCAGTCAGGGTCCATGATTCACAGGCATAACAAATATGGATATTGAAAAAAGGGAGCGCATTAGTCTGATCTTGGAGATAATGAGATATTTTTATCTCTCCAGATGGTGTTTTTATTTTGACAAAGCTGTTATTGCTGTGCATCCTCATACTACTTCTGGCTTGGATCCCTGGTCGGATACAATGCTCCCAGGTACTTAAAAGCTTTGAACTGTTTCCACTTCTGTCATTAACCCTGATATCAGTGCTAATGCCGTTGGTTTTATTAGTCATCAGTTTGGTCTTCTCTCACTGATTTCCATGCCGTATGTTTTGGAGGCCTTATCCAAATGTTCTGTTAGGCTGGCAAGCTCTTTTTCTGATCCTGCTATTCCATCAATGTCATCTGCGAAGCGAAAGGGTTTTTGATCGTTCTGCCCCCAATGCTGACTGATCCTTCATGATGTTCCAGTGCATCAGCCATGATTCTCTCAAGGAAGATGTTGAAAAGAGTGGGGGAGAGTAGACAGCCCTGCCTTACCCAACTGTTGTTCGAAACCATTCTCCCAATGTTGTTGTTGTAGTACACTGCACTGGTGGCCTCGCTGTACAACTGTTTGATGACTCTGATCAGGTTTGCATTGATTTCTGTACAAGTTCATGGTTGCCCCACAAGCTGCATGCCACACCCTGTCCCAAAAGCCTTTCTTTAAAAACGATAAATACGTGGTAAGGTCTTGTTGATGTTGAAGGTACCGCTCACATAGTATTCTGAGGTTGAATACTGTTCTGTTGTGCTGCGCCCTGCTCTGAAACCTGCTTGTTCCTCAGCAATGATGGGCTCTCTTGTGGCTTCAGTCTATTCAATATTATCTGCAGCATACTTTGCTTGGGGGACATATGAGGCTGATGTGCGGTAAAATTTTGGCATTGTGTAGATTTTCCCTTTTTTGGGGGGGGTGATGATGAGTGACTGCGTCCATTTGGGGTTGGCCATTTTCCTCTCCAGATCTTGTTGCAGATTCTTAGTAGGGCGCTGATCATGGGTTCCCCTCCAGCTTGGACCAATTCACTGGAATGTTGTCAGCCCCTGCCCGACTTTCCCCTTTTTCAGCGATCTGACTGCTGTTTCCACTTCTTCTCGAGGATAGGGTTTACTGTCTGGTCTTTGCTTTTTGGGTACATTTTAAAGGACTTCTGGATCTCCTGCGGTTCTATAGTTATACAGATCGGAGCAGTATTCTGTCCATCTGTTCAGAATATCCTGGTCGTCAGTGAGACACTTCCATTTTTGTCTTGGATTGTTAAACCTTTTCTCTGTTTCGTGCTAGTCAGGTCTTTCACCCAGCTGATATGCTTTCTTGCTATTGTTTTTCTTGATGTTCTCTTCAATGTCTTGGCACTGTTCACCGATCCATTTCTCTTTTGCCTCCGTCATGGACTTCCTGATTCTTTTTTTGACGGCCCTATTTTGTTCTGCCTTTCTTTGTTTCATTTTCTTTTTCTTCAACTCTCTAACGCTTGTCGCATAGTTTAGGATGTTAGGTGTAAACCCATGGTTTTTTTGACTGGTCGGCGTTTGCCAAGAAGCTCGTTTGCTGTTTCAGTCACTGCTGTATTGAAACTATTCGTCAGTGTGTCTATGTCTGAGTCTAACACAGTGAGTGCTGCAAACTTTCCACCTATCCTTGCTTGAAAAATTTCTAATACCTCTGGGTCCTTCAGCTTCTCGAGGTCAAATTTGATCCTGATGTTGTTCCGCTCGTGGATTTTCTTTAGACGTAGTCGGAAAGTCATCATCACAAGATCATGATCACTCCCTATGTCTGCTCCTGGAAAACTTCGTGTCTGTGCGATGTTAACGCTAGACTGAAACCGTCTTTTCACCATGATGTAATCTATTTGGTTGTGGTGTTCTCCATTTGGGCTATGCCATGTCCATTTTCTGGATTTCTTGTGTGGGCCAAGTGTATTCACTAGCTGGAGGTGGTTGTTACTGGCAAACTCCAGGAGTCTCAAGCCTCTTTCATTTGATTGGTTATTACAATGTGGCCCACAAACGCCCTCCCAGTCTTTCCATGCATCTTCTCCTACCTTGGTTCAC
>CM054145.1:3775311-3797811 GCA_028751875.1 Rapana venosa
CAGCAGTGTGTCTTCATTATTTGTGAATTGGAAAATAGGCAAGACCTGCTGTGGTCTGTGTGATGGCAGACTGGACATTGAGGTGAGCTGGTGTTGACGTGGGACACGGAAACTGATGACGTCAATTAGAATGCTGTCATTTGTCTTCTGTCTTAAACTGATGACGTGAATTAGAAATGTGTCATTCATCTTCTGTCTTTAGCTGCTCTGAATTCATTTCCTGTGTGGCAGGGTGTGTGGTGGAATTGAGGAGTTGTGTGTCTCTGCTTGGCATAGAGGACAAATGAAGAAGGAATGAGTTGGGGATTATGGAAAATATGGATGAAAGAATGAAGGAATGTATTAAAAAATATTTAAACAGAACATGCAAGCCCATTAAGTCATGCATGCAAGTATATAAACATGCATGTGCGTATGTGCGCATACACATACACATGCACATGCATGCTCGAATGCACGCACACACATGCTTCAAATTGTGACAAAATTTAAAACAAAAAGAGCTTGGAACCGGCGAATAGGCTTATGAAGTTGCCATGAAAAGAAAACAAGAGAGTAAAATGCTTTGAAGTGAACAATAAAGGAGACTGGAATTTGACATCAGGGCAAGTCTCAACTTTATGGACAAGTTGTTTTTATAACAAGATGAAACAGACTGAGCTGTGTAAACCTGGTGGATTTCTTTGTCATGTCTAGAACAGCTTTATTCAAGCCAGGGTAAAGTCTTCCTCTATAAATCTGCTGAAACAGTTTGCCTTTACTTATGTCTGTTACAGTTGATGTGGAATCTCTTCCTCTATGCTGTGTTGAAGAGATTATCTATTTCTCCATTTCTCCTTCATCCTTGCTTGAACAGCTTTTCCCCAGCAATTTCAAAGGAATCTTTCTGGCTTCTTTCCTTTGTACACTGAAGAAAACATTGGTACTGGGAAAAAAATAAGCTTGTAAAAATCCTAACTTTGATACAAGAGAAAAATATGAAAAAATGTATGTGTTACTCTTAAAGACTAAACATTCTGTCCTGCATGTACCTTAAACTTGCAAAACAGATGCATAATGAATCAGAGAGAGAGAGAGAGAGAGAGGAGAGAGAGAGAGAGAGGAGAGAGATAGTAGAGAGAGAGAGAGAGAGAGAGAGAGAGAGAGAGACAGAGGGAGAGACAGAGACAGACAGAGGGAGAGACAGAGACAGAAACAATTTTCTTGTTATCCCTTATCAAACATAACACTGCCCTGTCCCTCTAAGCACCCCATTTTCAGCATAATCAACCCTCACAAGATTATTGTGTCCTTTTTCAGCTCTAACACACTTCTCCCACTTAGTGATTTGTCATGCAGCCTGCATAAGACGTCCTAACCACTCAGCTATAGTCTCATCAAACACACACTTCAAATTGTAACATGTAGCAAAATTCTTCTGAAATCGTTTGTACGCTTCTCAACATATCTTGAAAAGAAAACTGAAGTGGCAAATGCTTTAAAGTGAACATTGAAAAAGACTTGAAAGGTTTTTATGTCAGACAGAGCTCAGTTTTATGGACAAGCTTATGACAAGATGACAGAGACTGAACTATCTAGGCCCTGTGAATGTCCTTGTTACATCTAAACCTGTTGCATGGATGTGTGTGTAAACTCTTACACAATGATTTTTGCTGAAACTCTCTGCTTCTGCTTGTGTCTGTTATGTTTGAGGTAACATCTCTTTTCCCCATACCCTGTATTTAAAGATATATGTCTTTCATGATTTCTCCTTACTGCTAGTTTATTCTACTTCTTCCAGTGATTTTAAAGGATTCCTCCTGGCTTCTTTTCTTTCTACGCTGAAGGAAACAAGAAAAATACTTCTGGGAATAATTCAGACTTTTATAAAACTCTGCCATTGATATGAGAGAAAAATGTGAAAAAGCAGCGATTTTTTTGTAATTCTGAACGTGTTACTATTCTTCCTGAAATGTGCTCCTTAAATGACTGGGTAATAATGAAACTGGGAAAGAGAAAGAGGGATCCCATCCCCCCCTCACAGAGAGAGAGAGAGAGGCAGAAGAGGAGAGAGAGAGAGAGAGAAGGCAAGAGGGAGAGAAAAAATTATTCGGTTTCTCTATTTCATGTTAAATCAAACTGAACCACACCCATGTACATCTAAGCATACCACAATGTCCGCATCATCACCCCTCACAAGATGGTTCTGTCTCCTTCTGTTGCTGCCACACTTCCTTCTCCCACTTCAGTCATGTGTTGTCTGAAGCCTGCATCCTTTCTTCACCACATCTTTCTTCCTATCTCACAGACAAGCACACACACAAACCACACCATCTGTTTTCTGCATGTGGCCTTTCTTTTATGATCACTGCACCTTCCAACCTGAGTGAATAGCAGAGTCTGCTGCAGATAAAACAGACAACAAATCAAATTGATAATGGCGTCCATTTTTTCCCCTCCTTTAGGCCTAATGAGAAAACGAG
The DNA here is from genome assembly GCA_028751875.1 of Rapana venosa. Taxonomy (NCBI): domain Eukaryota; kingdom Metazoa; phylum Mollusca; class Gastropoda; order Neogastropoda; family Muricidae; genus Rapana; species Rapana venosa. The sequence continues at coordinate 3,777,774 of CM054145.1, forward strand.
AAATCCCACAACTGTTTTCACTTCGCCAAATGGCGTCCATTTTGACAAGTGCGACGCCATGATATTGAAATTTGCTGCTGTGTTAGCAGATACAAATCGGAAGGGAAGGAAAGGAGGGAGGGGGATGTAACGGAATTCATACATGCAAAATGCAGCCACGACTTCCCAGCCCTCACGTCCAGCCCTGAGGTTCCTGCCCTGGCTCTGTGCTACACACTTGGTGCAGAGTCACAAAGCAAAGGGACATCACCGCGCGCCAGAAGAAAAAGATGGAGCCTGGTTGTGGCCACAGCGGAAATGAAGGTGACCCGCAGGCTAGCGAGGTGGGACAGCAGTGTGTCTTCATTATTTGTGAATTGGAAAATAGGCAAGACCTGCTGTGGTCTGTGTGATGGCAGACTGGACACTGAGGTGAGCTGGTGTTGACGTGGGACACACAAACTGATGACGTCAATTAGAAATGTTGTCATAGGTCTTGTGTCTTTGGCTGCTGTGAATTCATTTCCTGTGTGGCAGGGTGTGTGGTGGAATTGAGGAGCTGTGTGTCTCTGAGGAAAAATGAAGAAGGAAGGAGTTGTGAATTGTTGAAGACATGGGTGACAGAATGAAGAAATATGTTAAAACAAAGTTTGGACATAAAACCGTGACTACTTGGGGTATCATACACACTTGTGCACATGCACATTCCTGCGCACAGGCGCATGCACACACATACATACATACACACACACGCACACACACACAGTGTGCTCACATAATCCTGCCCCATCCATCAGACATGCCTTCACATTGTAACAGGTAGCAAAAGAACTTTAAACTGATATGTTTATGACTGCCTTGAAGAGAAACCCACCAGGTAAACTGCTTCAATTGAACAATGAACAAGGCTGGGAGTTTTACTCCAGGGGGAAGCTGAAGTAGTTTATAGACAAGTTTGTGACAAGATGAAACAAACTGAGCTGTCAAAGGCTTTGTGAATTCTTTAATACAGCCAGAACGGTTGCGTCAAAGTCTGTGTTGCATCCCCACAATAATTCTGCTGTAATACTCTGCTTCTTTTCTTTGAGTCTGTTTTCCTTATGAAACTATGAATTCAACACAATAAAGTGGAGCTTGCAACCCTGTGGCTGTGCCATGTGAAGCGCCTATCTGATATGATCTACTCACCTACATGGCTTTATAACTGACTGTCCCTGCCTTTACCTGAATTTGCAGGTTACTCAGCTTCTGTCAGTATTTCAACAGGTTCAGAAGTAGGCAGCACACTTAGCTTCCATTCTTTAAAAGTGTATACATTCTTCTTTCGTTTTACCTTCCTCACTGGCTGCCTTTAAAAAAGAGAGTGGTTTGCAAACTCTATTTTATGTTATGGGGGCCCCCGGATAGCTCAGAAGTCAGAGCACACGCCCTTTCCAAGCTAAGGTTAAGCAGCGTTGAGAGTGGTTGCCTCTTGGATGTGTGACCGTTCGTGCGCCTTGGCTTCAGTGCAGTCACCCAGTTCACCCAGCTGTAAATGGGTACCTGCTTTCTTAAGGGGCAGGGAAGGTATAGCAGTGAGGGAGAGGAAATGGGAGCCGCCCTCAAAATGCTGGCCCCTAGAGTAGCTGAGGTCTCTGACCCCCTACTCCCCAATGACTGCATAGGTTGTGGAAGCCCTTTAACCTTTTATGTTATAGGATTTATACATGAGAGTGGCTTACCCACTCTTTTATGTCAAAGGTTTAAGCCTTTGACACTCTCCCGCCTTTGACAGCCGCTTCATCTGAGTGTATCTTCCAGATGTCTTTGCTTCACATCAGATGTCTGTGTGCTGAAGTCTTTTCCATCATCCCAGTTGGTTCTCGCTAGCCTTGTTCTTATGGAATGCACTTCAGTCCTCTATCCTAACTCTGACTCTCAGCCTTTGTTTAAAGCTTTCTCAGTTAGTACTTAGTATTTTCCACCTCATACCATCCATACCCCAGACCTGTATTCATTCTCTCTCTCTGTTCTTGAAGAAAAACCAAGGATCCACTATGGCTTTGCTTGAGAAGAACTGAGTTTAAATGATAGGAACAGATCCCCTATCATATCAAATACACGCACAACCTCCCTACCCTTTTTCTTTAAACTAAGTCAACATTATAAGATATCAAACGAACAAGAAATCAGAAAAGAGTCCCGCCCCCCCCAAAAAAAAAAAAAGAAAAAAAGTCGACATTGATATGAGAGAAAAATATATGAAAAAAAAATCTTCATTTCATCCCGAAAAGCTAGCTGTTCCAGCTCGTGGACAACTGGTTAATAACACAAGGAGAGAGAGAGAGAGAGAGAGAGAGAGGGGAGAAGAGAGAGAGAGAGAGAGAGGAGTAGAGAGAAAGTGAGGGGAGCGGGGGAGAGAGAGAGAGAGTGGCATTGTGTGAGAGAGAGAGAGAGGGGCGAGAGGTGGAGAGAGAGAGAGAGAGCAGAGAGAGAGGGAGAGACGAGAAGAGAGGGAGACAGTAAAGAGGTGACAGAGAGAGAGAGAGTAAGGGGAGAGGAGAGAGAGAGAGGGGGGAGAGAGTAGACGAGGAGAGAGAGAAGTGGAGAGAAGAGAGAGAGAGGGTGGAAGAAAGAAGAGAGAGACAGAGAGAGAGAGAAGAGAGAGAGAGGGAGAGAGAGAGAGAGAGGGTGGGGGAGAGAGCAGAGAGAGAGGAGGAGAGATAGGTGGAGAGAGAGAGAGAGAGAGAGAGGTGGGAGAGACAGAGAGAGAGAGACAGAGACAGAGAGAGAGAGAGGGTGGAGAGAGCGAGAGAGCAGAGAGAGAGCTATCCCAGAAAACCACTTGCCTGTCCAGGCAGGACAGGGGAGGGAGAGAAGGAGCAGGAGGGAGGGGGAGGAGGGAGGACATGACAGAACCCAGAGACACTGGGGGATCAGGGGCCGCCACGTAAGACGACTTGGAGTCTAGGTCTGTCATCCTGCCGGCCCCCCTCTGATTGCATCCACCCCAAAATAATAGCTCGGCTGAGGCCGCCCGCCCGAGACCCTAACGGGGGGAAATTTGAATTCTTAACAGGCTAGTTAGTCTTCATATTCAGAGCAGCTGTCGGCGAGGTATTAGTAAATTGCTTCAGCTGCCCACAAACGGCCCGCGAGAAAGGTCTCCATGTGGAGTTTGTCTCTGGACCCTGTCCTTGTCTAATTGTCAACCCCGCATAGCATAAGCCCGCCGCGCTCCCTCTCTCCCTCTCCCCCTCTCCCAGCCCCGGAATTAAACGTCCAGGGGGAGCTCTGCAAGAGGGGGTCTGGTCGCCGAAAAATGGTCCTGATTATCGGGGGATGCATTTACATGATTCCGAATCAGGGGTGATCGCATCTCGGATTGTTCTGGTGTGATTTGAATAGTAACCTTTTGCAGCTGCTTCTTTGCAGCGGGGTCCACCCTCCCTTTGACTTGATTGGATTCGATTTTTAAAAGAGAGTCTTCTTCTTCTTCTCTCTCTCTCTCTCTCTCGTGCTTGTCGCCGTATTAAAATTTAATTACTCGGCCACCGCAACCCACGTTTCTTTGCTGGGCCTGTCAGGGGAAATCCAGTTGTCTCCCTTGAGAACAAGCCGCAGAAACGTGGAGGGGTGGGGGGCAGAATTATAAGAAATTAAAACAAAAAATAAAAACGGTTCAGGTTTTTCGTTTGTTTTTTTAAATTTCTTTCTTTCCGCTTGTTCCATAATTTCTTCATTTTTCTTTGTCGTGACAGTTTTTGATTCTATTTACTTTCTACACCCCTCCCCTCTCTCTCTAGGATTTTTTTCTCTTTGTTTTACTTCCCATAGTTCTTATCAAAAAATAATTTTAAAAAAAGGTGAGCGGGGAGGGAGGGAGGGAGGGAGAAAAGTGAGGTTTGAACAAGGAAGAGGGACGACAATTCGTGAAGCGACAGAGAAAAGCTTCAGCCTTTATTTAACTTAGACCAAGCACAATCCAATTCAGCGACGTTCTAAATTGTAAAACAGTGTCCACATTAACATGAAAGTCTCATTCCCTATCGATAACGTTTTAAGGCAGCGGAATCTATATACTCTCGCACAAAAGTTACGCCGGAGACTTTTAAACTTGCAGACCACGCTGCATTCAAATCAAGCCCATGTATGTGGTTTGTTTTAGACTGCAAAACTTTTGAGAGTGTATCGATCATTTGAATTTGAAGAAATGTCAAAAGTGAAATATTTACCCTGGTTAACCGTTCCGTGATGAAATTTTCATGAAAGATCAGTTTTTGGTGTGTGTTTTTTTTGTTTAAAGATTATTCGATGATTTGTTGGCCATCGTTACATTTTTGTGCCTAGTATATCATTAGCCTTTAGTTTTACTCTAATCTAGTACTCTTAACATGGTCCTCGTGGTCGGCGGAGTCATCAACATCATGGTTGATGAAGTGGTTGAGGTGAAATCCTCCCAGATAATGTTTATGTTTATTTCTATTTGCTCACCTATGAGCCATGTGGTTAGCACAACAAACTCTTTATAGGATATTCACTAAAAGCTTGGGGTTTGAGTATCGGCAGAGGGCTGTGTCAGGGGGTGGGGGAAGGGAGAAAGAGAGGGGGGTGGGGGGTCGACCAGAGCTAACATTGCTACCAACTTCAGTCCCGTGAAAGTCCCTGGATGAGACTCAAGACTCAAGAATACTTTGATGTATCAACTAGAGAAATTATGAGTGGACTAGACACAGAAAATCCGTTTGCGAATGGACATGCATCTTGCCCACATGTTTTAACCCTGTCCACTTTTCGTAGAAGAAGAAGCCAGCAAAGGCCAGGTGTATGGATGACACCAACATACTCAGCATGCACTCTGGAGAGGAATAGGCTCTGCCAGGTTCAACTTGCCCGAGAGACTCATCCTGAAACGCTCAGTGCTGTGCTACAAAAGACCTCTTAGAGAATTCAGGGGAAATTCCAGCCAAGCAATTATATCCATCCTGCTGATCACTTTTTCGCAAGGACAACGAAGACATTATCCCTAAATGTACTGCTTCTTCTTCGTCAAACGGTCAGACAGCAGTTATGGTTGTCGGTTATATGAACGAAAATATTCTTAGCGCTGCCGTTTAGCGCCTGACAAGTTAGGCCCCGCGTATCTGACTTAGGCGGGGAAGAAAATAGTCGATCTTCTGCATGTGTACATACACGAAGTGAATTAAGGCACTGACAGTCCTGCACTTGAGGTTGACCTGGGAGATGGTAGGTAAGAATTCCCAACGTTAACTCACAAGACGCCGCTGAGATTCGAGTCCACGACTCTCAGGGATTGCATTGGAATTGTCTTAACCATTCGGCTATAGCGTTTATCTACCTCTGAATTTGATTCTTCTTGTTCTTGTTGTTGTTGTTGTTGTTGTTGTTGTTGTTGTTGTTGTTCTTCTTCTTCTTCTTCTTCTTCTTCTTCTTCTTCTTCTTTCTTCTTTCTTCCTCCGCATTTATTTTAACTTATGTAGCATCAAAAACGTAAGTGTGTGTGTGTGTGTGTGTGTGTGTGTGTGAGCGCGCGCGCGCGCGCGCGCGTGCGCGTGTGTGTGTGTGTGTGTGTGTGCTTGTTTGTTTAGGTGGATTAAGTACTTGAAAAACAGTTGGTATCACTTGTTTATGAAAAAGAATTGTATTTGCACTTTCTCTTAATTTTTTTTTTTAGAAACATTTTTCTATAATTCTTTGTAAATGCAAAACGAAAATTTAAAAAGTTCAAAAAAACCTCTGAGATTCATTTGAGATGGAAATCTTTGGTGCACTTAACTGTTTTATGTACTATCAAGGTTGCCACATTCTGTCTTCGGAGATGATGTCTGAAGACGACACCAGGTGATGTCTTAAGTCATGTGCTTTGTTTATTCTATCGTCCATTCTCATTTCCCCTGTACGGTCTGCTCTTCTTCAAAAAATGGAACGAGGTGTAACCTGGATAAAAGATGTTTCTGTACTGATGACACAGGGAACGGTGGCCAAAACTGATGATACTGTAAATGATTAGAAGAAGAAGAAGAAGAAGAAGAAGAAGAAGAAGAAGAAAAAGAAGAAGAAGAAAAAGAGGAAGAGAAGAAGAAGAAGAAGAAGAAGAAGAAGAAGAAGAAAAAAGAAGAAGAAGAAGAGAAGAAGAAGAAAAAAAGCAGTAAGCAGCAGCAGCAGCAGCAGCAGCAGCAGGCGGGAAGCAGCAGCAGCACAGCAGACAGCAGCAGCAGCAGAAGATGATGATAATGGAGGAGGAGGAAGAGGAGGAGGAGACGAAGAGTTACAAAAGGAACAATAATGATTATAAATGATAATGATAATAAAGGAATTTACATTAGTGCAAAACCATGTGAAAAAGTATCAAATCGCTTGGCTTCAAATCGTTCATATACATGCAACCACTCACAAATTGCATTGACAAATTTCAAAATCACACACAGCGCACACACACTGCACGCACACGCACACGACACAAACACACACACACCAAACACACCACCACACGATAACGCACTTTGGCAGGACAATGGAGATGAAGGTGGCTGTTGAAAGTAGGGACAGATGAGAGGTGTAACAATCGGAGAGAACCCTAGATTAGTCATAAGCTTTCCCCACTTGGATGCCAGGGATCTGTCAGTATGAAAAGCATTCCCACCTTCTGGAAATTCTGTGCTCGGAATTCCCTCTTTTCTATTCCTCTCTTTGTCTATGTAATGTATGTATTATGTATGTATGCATGTATGTATGTATGTATCTGTCTGTATATCTATCTGTATGTCTGTCTAGCTATCTATTTATCCATCCACTTATCTTATTCTTTCTTATCCTATCCTATCCAGTCATCCATCGACTCATCTGCCCACTAGGAATTTTGCCGGAGGAGTGTCAGTAACAATGGTAAATCCGGAGGAAAAGAATCCCCTTTATGAACTGAAGTGACACTTCACCGGAGATTTGAACCCACACCCTCAGCTGTCGTCAGACCTGGAATATGAATCTCTGACCATTAGGCTAGTCCACCTATAGAAGATCAGGTAAAACAACAACAACAAAATACTTTCGAATATGTCTAGTCACTGGGATACATGATGCATACCTTTTTACGGAAAGTAACGAGGAGGGAGACGAAAAGGAACACAGAGAACACGATAGGAAGACAACATCAGAGAGTGGACCAGCCTTGGATGGAACGATTTGCTACGGAAAGCTGAAAACCGCGAGGAGTGGAGGAAGCTGGTTGCAGAATCTTTAGTGGTGCGCCAACGGTCTACTAGACTTGAAACTAGGTGAAGGCGGAGTTGAATAATAAAGGCTAAAAACAGACGAAGAAGGAAAAAAAGAAGGAAAAAGAATGATGATGGACGTTTCTTGAGCGCTTTCCTTTCTTTATAAAGCTTTACATTATAACAAAAAAAGTCTGTAGCAATACACTCAAACATATAACAACTCACTATCACACAAGTACTACACTGAAATAAGCAAAGTGAGATTCAAACAACGTAATATACATCCCTTTAAAAAATGATAAGACACAAAACATATATCTACCACATGAATAATGCCTACCTACCTCTTTACACACACACTCAACCCCCCCCCCCCTCCACACACACACACACACACATTGAAACGATAGTAGGACGTTTTTAAAAAAGATGAGTTTTCAAACTGGATTTAAGTGAAGAAAGAGAAGAAATGAAAGGAAATTTTAACCAAAAGAGTAGTGATGACTGCTATTACCGGAATCAATATCAAAGATAGTTCACAAGAAAAACCTATCTGTCTACCATATGGGTATTCTTTTACACCTGCACGCCTACAAAGGCCAGTTTCTTACCACATACAGCATTTGAGCGAAAGAGGCTAGACACAGAAAAGGTCAGATTCAGGGATGCCACTTTTATCATGAAGTGGTTTAAAATTAGTAATAATAATAATATTAATACTACTACTACTACTACTACTACTACTAAGACTAATTATACAGCGCTGAATCTTCTGTCTTGGCACTGCTTGAGAAGCTATTTAAAAAAAAAAAATTCTTTCATATCGAGGATAATGGAATAAGCACTCATGTGCTTTTTTACATCCAGTCCCCGTGTGTATAAAACAAGGGAGAAACATGAGTGGCTTTTGAAGAAAGATAAGTCAAAATGTATGTTCATGATTTTATTAATCTGGAAAGAAGATAGCTCAGACAATCAGCAAGGAAAGAGATATTTGGCCTGATAGCGCATAGTGGAAGGGGGCACAGGCAAGGGGAAGATACAGAGTGTTTGAGGAGAATAAATTTTAAAAAATGCCCGCCTGTGTCCAAACCATTGTTTATTTTACATCTTTACTTCGTGTTGTTTTCTTTAAATACATATTTCTTCATTCTTTCATCCATATTTTCCACAACTCATTCCTTCTTCATTTGTTCTCTATGCCAAGCAGAGACACACAACTCCTCAATTCCACCACACACCCTGCCACACAGGAAATGAATTCACAGCAGCCAAAGACACAAGACATATGACAACATTTCTAATTGACGTCATCAGTTTGTGTGTCCCACGTCAACACCAGCTCACCTCAGTGTCCAGTCTGCCATCACACAGACCACAGCAGGCCTTGCCTATTTTCCAATTCACAAATAATGAAGACACACTGCTGTCCCACCTCGCTAGCCTGCGGGTCACCTTCATTTCCGCTGTGGCCACAACCAGGCTCCATCTTTTTCTCCTGGCGCGCGGTGATGTCCCTTTGCTTTGTGACTCTGCACCAAGTGTGTAGCACAGAGCCAGGGCAGGAACCTCAGGGCTGGACGTGAGGGCTGGGAAGTCGTGGCTGCATTTTGCATGTATGAATTCCTTACACCTTCCTTCCTCCTGTCTTCCCCTCCCATCTGTGTCTTCTTGCATGGCGGTAAATTTCAATATCATGGAGTCGCACTTGTCCAAATGGACGCCATTTGGCGAAGTGAAAACAGTTGTGGGATTTCTCGTTTTCTCATAAGGAGGAAAAAATGGACCCCATTATCAATTTGATTTGTTGTCTGTTTTATCTGTGCAGGCAGACTCTGCTATTCACTCAGGTTGGAAGGTGCAGTGATCATAAAAGAAAGGCACATGCAGAAAACAGATGGTGTGGTGTGTGTGTGTGCTTGTCTGTGAGATAGGAAGAAAGATGTGGTGAACAGAGAGTGCAGGCTGCAGGGCAACACATGACTGAAGTGGGAGAAAGAAGTGTGGCAGGAACAGAAGGAGACAGAACCATCTTGTGAGGGTTGATGATGCTGACATTGTGGTGGTATGCTTACATGTGCAAGGTGTGTTTAGTTTGATTTAAAATGAAATAAGGAAACCAAATCTTTTTTCTAAATTTCTGTCAGCCTCTCTCTCTCCTCCTCCTCTTCCTCCTCTCCCCTCTTTCTTTCTCTCTGTCTATGCCCCTTCTCTCTCTGTCTGTCTCCACCATTTCTTTCTCTCTCCCAGTTTCAATACTATCCAGTCCTTTCGCAAGTTAAGGGCACATTTCAGGAAGAAAAGTTAGTCCTCAGAGTAACCAAAAAATCGTTGCTTTTTCAGATTTCCCTCACATCAATGGGAGGGTTTTCATAAAAAAATCTCAATATTTTCCCAGTAGTATTTTACTTGTTTTCATTAGCATAGAAAGAAAAGAAGCCAGGAAGATTTATTTTTAATCTCTGGAAGAATTAGTTAAAACTAGCAGCAAGGAGAAGTCAAGAAAGATATATATTTTAAAATGCAAGGTATTGAGAAAAGAGATGTTACCTCAAACATAACAGACACAGGCAGAAGCTGAGAGTTTCAGCAAAATCATTGTGTAAGACTTTACACACACATCCATGCAACCGGTCTGGATGTAACAAAGACATTCCCAATGCTGTAGATAGTTCAGTCTCTTTCATCTTGTTATAAGCTTGTCCATAAAGTTGAGCTCTGTCTGACATAAAACCGTTCAAGTCTTTTTCAATGTTCACTTGAAAGCATTTTACACTTCCGTTTTCTTTTCAATATATGTTCGGAAGTGTACGAACAAATTAAAAACAACAACCCTGCTACATGTTACAATTTGAAGCTTGTGTTTGATAGATACTATTACTGAGTGGTAAGGACCAGTTATTGCAGGTTGCATGAGGAAACATGAAGTGGGGGAAGTGTGGTAGGGCTTAACAGGAACAGAATAATCTTGTGATGCCTGATTGTGCTGCCATTGTGGTGCTTAGATAGACAGGGAAGTGTTTAGTTCAATCAGGGATAAAAAATGGTTACATCTCTGTGTTTCTGCATGTCTGTCTCCGTTTGTCTCTCTGTCTCTCTCTGTGTTTCAATATCACACAGCTATTTCGCAAGTTAGAGGCACATGCATGAAAGAAGAATTAGTCATTTAAAGTAAAATGTGTTTTTTCAGATCATTCTCTTATATCAATGTCAAGATTTTTCACAAATGTAAATTGTTTTCCAGTGCTAATTTGTTTGTTTTCTTCAACGTCAAAAGAAAAGAAACCCAGGAAGAATCCTTTGAAATCTGTGGGAAAAGACTGTTCACGCTGGCAGGAGGGAGGTATGGGGAAAGAGATAATCTGTTCAATATGGCATAGAGGAAAAGACGGTTACATCACACGTAACGGGCACTAGGAAAGGCAGAGTATTTCAGCAAAGTTAAGGTGCAAGACTTTACACTGGCTTTGATAAAGCTGTTCTAGACTTCTTCTTCATGTGCCAGGTCTGTTGCAGACATCGGCGATCATGGCCTTCCATTCCTCTCTGTTGTCAGTTCTGATGAGTTCATTGTTGGGGGATTCTTTCCTCGTTGCGTAGCTATTCAGACTGTGTATTTTGTGCGTTGCTTCCTCTGTCTTTGGTACCACAAATCTTTCCACACAATATTTGCTTTTTTATTCCATCAGCTCTGTTTATGTGCCCTAAAAATTGTAGTTGTCTTTTTCTGATGGTTTTGAGTAGGGATCTTTTGTACCCGGCCATTTCCATTACTTCTTCGTTTGACTTCTTTTCAGTCCATGATAATCTCATAATTCTTCTGATATACCACATTTCTGCTGCTTTAAGTCTTCTTTCGGGGTCTTTTGTCAGCGTCCAGCATTCACATCCGTACAGAAGGATGGACCATATGTAGGCTTTCAGAGTGTTGATTTTGGTGCTGAGTCTTATATTTCTGTTGGTAAAGATGGGCTTCATCTTGGTGAATGTGTCTTTAGACAAAGCGATTCTCTTCTTTATTTCTGTGTCGCATCTGGCGTCTGGAGTTATTGTGAAGCCCAAGTATTTAAAGGTGCAAACTTGTTTTATTCTTTCCCCTTTGCATAAAATGTTACATACAGGCATGTCTGACTGTTTTGAGATTACCATACACTCAGTCTTCTTTGCATTCAGTTGGAGTCCTTTGTTTTCACTTTCGATTGTGACTGTTGTTAGGGTATTTTGTAATTTTTCCCCCGAGTCAGCAATCAGCACTGTGTCATCCGCATATCTTAGATTGTTTATGTTGTGACCTCCTACTTTGACACCTTCATGCTGCTCTATGTTCCGTAGAATCATTTCGCTGTTCTAGACATAACAAAGAAATTCACCAGGCTGTACACAGCTCAGTCTTTTTCATCTTGTCAAAAAATGTGTCCATAAAGTTGAGACTTGCCGTAATGTCAAATTCCAGTCTCGTTTATTGTTCCCTTTGAAGCATTTTACCCTTTTGGTTTTGTTTCAAGACAAGCTTATAAAAGTACTTGCAGGTTCAAAGGTCTTTTCCTATAATTATTATGTCACGATTAGAAAAATGTGTTTGTGTGCGTGTCTGTGTTGTGTGTGTGTGCATGTGTGTATGCATGCATGAGTGCGTGCATGCGCGTCCATGTGTATGTGTATGCGCATATACGCACATGCTTGTGTGTGTACTTGCACGAATGAGCTTGTCCATGAGTTTGCGTGTTCTATTTCAATATTCTTAAATACATATTTCTTCATTCTTTCATCCATATTTTCCATAATCCCCAACTCATTCCTTCTTCATTTGTCCTCTATGCCAAGCAGAGACACACAACTCCTCAATTCCACCACACACCCTGCCACACAGGAAATGAATTCACAGCAGCCAAAGACACAAGACATATGACAACATTTCTAATTGACGTCATCAGTTTGTGTGTCCCACGTCAACACCAGCTCACCTCAGTGTCCAGTCTGCCATCACACAGACCACAGCAGGCCTTGCCTGTTTTCCAATTCACAAATAATGAAGACACACTGCTGTCCCACCTCGCTAGCCTGCGGGTCACCTTCATTTCCGCTGTGGCCACAACCAGGCTCCATCTTTTTCTCCTGGCGCGCGGTGATGTCCCTTTGCTTTGTGACTCTGCACCAAGTGTGTAGCACAGAGCCAGGGCAGGAACCTCAGGGCTGGACGTGAGGGCTGGGAAGTCGTGGCTGCATTTTGCATGTATGAATTCCGTTACATCCCCCTCCCTCCTTTCCATTCTCTCCAATCTGCCTCTGATTTTAAGGTGGTAAATCTCAAAACCATGGAGTCACACTTGTCAAAACGGACGCCATTTTCTGAAGAGAAAAAGTGTGCAGGAGTTTTGTCTTTCTCATCAGACATGGAGAAGGGGAAGATATGGATCCTACTTTATGACTTCTTGTTTGTTGTTTTATCTTTGTCAGTGGCTGGCAGAGTCAGATGTTGGCACATGGCACAGGAGTGCTGGAACGTAAAAGAAAGGACGAACGGAGAAACAGGTGGTGCAGTTGTGTGTGTTTTTCTCTGAGATAAGAATGGTCAGCTGAAAAAAATGTGGAGGCTGCATCAGGAAAACTGCAGGGAGAGAAGAGTGTTAGGAGCTGCAGCTGGGAAAAGAGTGATCTTGTGAGGTCTGGTTTTGCTGAAACAGGGGTGCTGCTTAGATGGACAATGGAGTGCTCAGTTTGATTACAGATTTATACAGAAAAATACTTTTTCTTGATGTCTTGTCTTTGTCTGTATGTCTGAATGTCTTTCTGTCCATCTCCCTCCTTTCCCCTCCTCTCTCTCTCTGCCTCTGTCTCTCTTTGTATTACTATCAAGTTGTTTGCAGAATAAGGGCATACTTTAAAAAAAAGAATAACTTCCAGTTCATAGCAAAGTAAAATTTTTTCAGACATTTGTCTCATACAAATTTACGAGGGTATTTTTCTTTCTGAATTTCTCTCCTTTTGGTATTTTAGTTATTTTCTTCCAGTTCACCTTCACCTTCATGGGCTCCTATCCTGTAGTTTTAGACTGTTGGGGTACCACTGAAGAGTTTGCAGTCAGCTTCCTCCACTCCTGGTGGTTCTCAGTTTTTCCAGTATGTCGTTCCACTCAAGGCCAGCCCACTCTCTGATGTTGTCTTTTCATCGTTTTCTCTGTCTGTCTCTTCGTTTTCCTCCTTGTACTGTTCCCCTTAGGACAGTCTTGGTCAGTCCAGATGATCGTGTGACTTGTCCGTATGTCACTTTACTTTGTGCTTTTTCACTGGTCATGAGCTCTTCATAGACTATTGCATTTTCAAATCTGCTTTTCATTTCCTCGTTAGTTATATAATCTTTGTGAGGTACCAAGAAGTTAACGAAAGCATCTCATCTCCATTGCCTGTATCCTTCTTTCAATGTCTGCTGTTGTGGTCCACGCTTCACATGTGTACAAAAAATGTGGACATGACCAGGAACGTATCAGTCTGATCTTGAAGCTGATGTTGATGTTCGTCTTGTTCCATATGGCTTTCAGTTTGGTCATTGCATCTGTGGTCTGGGCTATCCTGGAGAGAATTTTAGGTTTTGGTCCTTTATCCGTTATTATAGCTCCCAAATATGAAAAGCTATGGACTGGATGGTCTCAATGTTCTTGTTGTACATGGTAATGTCAGTACTAATGGCGCTGGTATTAAAAAATTGTCATCAACTGGGTTTTCTCTGCACCGATCTGCATGTCATATACCGAAGAGGCTTCCTCAAGGTGATTTACCAAATTGACCAGCTCTTGCTCTTGTCCAGCTACGCTGTTGGTGTTGTAGGCAAAAAGTAAGATTGTAACTCCCCTGCCGCATTTTCTTCCAGTTAGAACAGCTAAAAGGCAGTGAAAAACTTTTCATGATTTCTGCAAAAGCAGTTCAAGCAAGTGGCAAGGGCAGATGAAGAGAGAATTAATCTCTTTAACACAATTTTAGGGGGGGGGGGGGGGATACGTCACGTTAAAAGCGCCTGAGACAAGGAGACAACTGGAAGAATTTCAGCAGACACAGTGTGCCCAAATGATTACAGAGTTTGACATCACCATTGCAGACCTAAAGCCGAATTCACAAAACCTGAGATAACTGTTTCATCTTGTCATAAACTTGTCCATAAAGTTGAGCTCTGCTTGACATAACATTCCAGTCTTGTTCTTTGTTCATTTTTTAGGTATTCTACTCTTCAGCTTCTTTTCTTTCAAGACAAGTTCATAAACAAACTCACAAGCTGTAAGGTCTATCGTGGTATGTTACTGTTCAAAATGTGTGTGTGTGCGTGTGCATGCGCGCGCGCACGTGTGTATGTGTGTGTGTGCGCGTGTGTGTGTGTTTGTGAGTATGGGTGTGTATACATGCTTATGTGTCTGTATGTGGGCATGTCCGCGTGTGTGCGCATATGTCTGCATGTATATCTATCTATCTATCTATCTATCTATCTATCTATCTATCTATCTATCTATCTATCTATCTATCTATCTATCTATCTATCTATCTACGTACCTATATAAGCGCTTTGATTTGTTTCTTGCATGATATAGCGCTATATAAATTCCATTTATTATTATTATTATTATTATATATTACATATATATCTATATATATATGTATATATAGATATATATATATATATATATATATATATATATATATATATTGTGTGTGTGTGTGTGAGTGCGTGTGTGTGTGCGCACGGTTGTGTATGTGTGTGTGTGGGGGTGTACGTGCGTGCGCACAGATGCATCCTCACGTGTGTATGTATGTCCCTAAGGCCTCATATATGTTACATCCCCAGCAAATTAAAAAAAAATCCTCATTACCTCACCCATGTCTCGCACAATCTACAACTCATTCCTTCTTCAGATTTCGCCCTTTGCCAAGCAGAGACACAAAGTGGTGGGATGGTGAAAAGAAAGGACAGATACAGAAAACAAAGATGGTGCAGTTTACGCGTGGTCGTTTCTTGCAAAATGACGAAAGATCTGCTGGATAAAAACAGTGCAGGAGCGTTAGAAAGTATTATAGTGTTCGTAATGAACAAGATAGACAGAATCACTTTGCATGGTCTGATTCTCCGAAAACTGTGGCAAGTAGAGGAACTGTGGAAGGGTTTAGTTTGATTAAGGGATGACATTGAGACAGAAAGGTTTTTATTCCTCTCTTTTCTTCTGTTCTTTATATCTGCCTGCCCCTCTCTCTCTCTCCTCTCCTCATCTCCCTCTCCCTCTCTCTCTCTCTCCTCCTACTCTCTATTCATCATCCAGTTGTTCACAAGAAAATGGCATCATTTTTGGAACAGTAACTACCTGATCAGAACAAAATAAACTGTTTTCTTAAACAATATCGCACATCATAATAATGATTTGTTTTTATTCTGAATCCTTATTCCTACAGTATCGTATTTGTTTGCAACAAATCAGAAGGAGAAGAAGCCTGAAAAAAACCCTGGTTACAGTCTCCTCCAAAAGTGGTTGAAGCAAGCAGGAAGGAAAAGTAACCAAAGAAAATAATCTAAAACAACGTAGTCGAACAATACTAGAAGTAGAACAACAGGTAAAGGTGTCCCATAACCTATGTGGTCGTAGGGGAGCGAGGCATCAGAGACCTCAACTTCTCCATGTGCCATCATATTGAGGGCGGCGCCCATCTCCTCTCCCTCGCTGCTTTGCCTTCCCTGACCATAAAAGAGGGCAGGTACCCATTTACAGCTGGGTGAAGTGGAGGAACTGTACTGAAGCCAAGGCGAGCAAACGGTCACCCATCCAAGTGGTAACCACGCTCGAGGCTCCTTAACCTTAGCTGGGGAAAGCGATTACTCTAACCACTGAGCTATCTCGTCCCCTAGAATAACAGAGAAGAGGACATCAAGTAGAGAATTTCAGCAGACTTGATATTTGTGATTTGACACAGACTTGATGCAATCGTTGTGGATGAAATAAAGGAATTTCCAAAGGGCAGGACAGCTCAGGCTGTTTTTACCTGTCCCTAAGGTTAAGCTCTGGTTGGGCATGAAGATCTCAGATTTTTCAATGTTCAATTTTAAATATTCTTGGCCTTTCTTTCAAGATAAGTTGATGAATGAACTTACAAGCTCGAAGTTGGTTTTTTGTGCTACATGTTATAATTTAACGTAAGTGTGTGTGTGTCGCGTGCGTGTGTAATTGGTTGTCCATGAGATGGTGTGTTCTTTTCCCATATTTCTTTTCTTTTTCAATACATTTCTTCATTTTCCTCCCCATATTTTCCATAATCCACGACTCATTCCTTCTTCATTTGTCCTCTATGCCAAGCAGAGACACACAACTCCTCAATTCCACCACACATCCTGCCACACAGGAAATGAATTCACAGCAGCCAAAGACACAAGACATAGGACAACATTTCTAATTGACGTCATCAGTTTGTGTGTCCCACGTCAACACCAGCTCACCTCAGTGTCCAGTCTGCCATCACACAGACCACAGCAGGTCTTGCCTGTTTTCCAATTCACAAATAATGAAGACACACTGCTGTCCCACCTCGCTAGCCTGCGGGTCACCTTCATTTCCGCTGTGGCCACAACCAGGCTCCATCTTTTTCTCCTGGCGCGCGGTGATGTCCCTTTGCTTTGTGACTCTGCACCAAGTGTGTAGCACAGAGCCAGGGCAGGAACCTCAGGGCTGGACGTGAGGGCTGGGAAGTCGTGGCTGCATTTTGCATGTATGAATTCCGCTACATCCCCTCCCTCCTTTCCTTGCCTCCTATCTTCCTCAGCCAACACAGCAGCAAATTTCAATATCATGGAGTCGCACTTGTCAAAACGAAGGCCATTTGCTGAGGTGAAAACATGTGCCGGATTCTTTATTTTCTCATCAAGGGAGAAGAAAAGGAATTAATCGTGTTTTGATTTTCGTGTTTTGTTTTGTTTGTGTGTGTTGTGGTGTTGTGTGTGCGTGTGTGTGCGCGCGTAGGCGTGTGCGTGTGTGTTGTGTGTGTATGGCTGGAAAATTATGTTTTTTTGCATAAGGCACAGGAGTGCTGAAACATAAAAGAAAGGAAAGACGGAGAAAAGGATGGTGCAATTTGAGTGTGTTCTTGTCTCTGAAGGAAGATCTGTTAGGAAAAAACATGGCAGGATGCATTAGGAAATATGAAGAGGGGGGGGCCTGTTAGGGACACAATACATGGGAAAAGGATGATCGGGTGAGGTCTGAAGAAACTGGAATCGTGATGTCTTGATGGGCAGAAGAGGGTTCAGATCGATTAGAAAGGGAACTAAGACACTAATGTATTCTATCCTATCTCTGTCTGTGTCTGTGCCCCCCCCCCCCCCTGTGCGTGTGTGTGTGTGTGTGTGTGTGTGTGTGTGTGTGTTTGTGTGTGTGTGTGTGTGTGTGTGTGTGCGTGTGTGTGTGTGTGTGTGAGCATCTCTCTTTCTCATTTCTCTCTCTATATGGATATGCGCGCGTGTGCTTATATATTTCTTTTTATTTTTTCAAGAATAATGAAATAAGCACTCATGTGCTGTTTATAGACCAGTCCCCGTGAGCATGTGGTTTTGTAAATCTTGTCATCAGTTCCCACCGGCACACAACAGCCTACTGTTCTGAAAGGTGGAACACATTTTAACGTGTGCGCAAGATGTTCCGCGTGCGTTCACACACAAGGGCTCCATGTATAAAATCTCATCCAAAGGACTTTTTGTGGAGAGTGGAGTCGGCACTGATGTTAACTCCAGGGGAAAATCCCCTTGAACGAGCGTCTCAGTGGTGGCACGAACCTGGAACTGAAAGCTGTATACACTGTGCTATTCTCCCTCGAAAGCTTACCCAGCAGCTATAGTCCTTTGTTATATGAGCAAAAATGCGTTGCGCTGCCGGTTAGCGCCTGACAAGTCGGGCCCTGTGCACCAAACTTCAGCGTGGGGGAGAACTGTTTATCTTTTAAGTCTGCCTGGAAAACAGGCAGGAGAATGGACCGAGAAGGCAGACGACAGACAAGAAGGAGGTGACAGGAAGAAAAGGAAAAGACCCAAAGTAGAAATAGGGATAGGAAAGCGGGAGTTCCCAGCACAGAATTTCCAGAAGGTGGGGATGCTGTTCCTATTGATAGGCCCCCGGCTTTCCCACGGGGGACAGTACACTACAGTGGACAATACATTGACCAACAAGCACGTGAAGCAGGTCATCAGACAGTATATTAGTCCGTGTGAAGATTTGTTGACTTCAGTCAAGGAAAAGAGAGCTATACTGGTGTGGCCATGCTACAAGATCTAAGGGCCTGGCAAAGCCGATCTCCGGAGAGGGGGGGGGGGGGGGGGGGGGCAAGAGAGAGAATGAATGAATCTTTATTTTTCAAGGGTAACAGAATAAGCATACGCATACTTGTTTTCATCGGCCCTTGCCCTGATAAGGGACTATCAACAAAACAAGGGAAAAACCCCTACTACAACAACGACAACATGATTTTAAAAAGATAAGTGCATCGTTAGCAATACATAATCCCTAACTGACCTGAACGTTAATGTCAAGAGATACATAGATTATATATATTTTTTTCCAGAAAAGAGACATACGTTAATAAACATATAATTCTCAAATGAATTGAACATTAACATGAAACTGATACACTAATTATAATAATTAATATGGATAAAGTAAAATAGAGGGGAGACAGCAAGAAGAAGAGAGAGAGAGAGAGAGAGAGAGAGAGAGAGAGAGAGAGAGAGAGAGAGAGAGAGAGAGAGAGAGAGAGAGAGAGAGAGAGAGAGAGAAAGAGAGAGCATTTTCGGGCTACATCAACATCAAAATAAACAAGATATCAAATTCTGACAAAGCACCCTCACTAAAGCTTCTTTTTTAAGATACTACTAATAAACATATCAAGTTAAGCTACAAAATGCCAAAGAGCCTGATATAAAACAGTTTTAACAGCCCCGCCAACAACAGCTTCAATACAACAATTGGAAATTAGGCAAATCAGTTAAAACTCAGTACATTTCCAAGAGGCATGGTATATTGACTGAAGAAGGAGAACAATATTGTATGCATTTTAGACGACTACAAAATAAAGCACTATAAAATGTACAAACCAAACATTTCTCTAAAATGATACATTTCATATATAATAGGAATACCGAAAGGAAGAGAGAGAGAGAGAGAGAGAGAGAGAGAGAGAGAGAGAGAGAGAGAGAGAGAGAGAGAGAGAGAGAGAGAGAGAGAGGGGAGAGAGAGAACATCTCCAGGTTGTAGGATCATGTACATAAGAGAAGGAGGAGCAGAGAGAGACAGAGAAGAAGAGACAGACAGAGAGAGACAGAGACAGAGAGACACAGAGAGAGACAGACAGAGACAGACAGAGAGAGACAGGCAGAGACACACACACGAGAGAGATAGAGACAGAAACAGAGACACAGACAGAGAGAGAGAGAGAGAGAGAGAGAGAGAGAGAGAGAGAGAGGAGGGGGGGAGGGGGGGGGGGGGAGACAGAAGAAAACGATGGATGGACATTACTGCAAACTATTTGCATGCATGAATTCTGTTACAACTCCTTGGAGGAGAGGACGAATGTTTGCAGAGACCAGGTAATGGCACAGACCCGACAAAATTGGAGACATTTAGTGAAGAACTATTCAATGTGGTGCCCCAATGGGTTGTATCGAAGAGGAAGAAGAAGAAGAAGAAGAAGGAGGAGGAGGAGGAGAGAGGAGGAAGAGGAGAAGGGAAGAAGAAGAGAAGAAAAAGAAGAAGAAGAAGAAGAAGAAGAAGAAGAAGAAGAAGAAGAAGAAGAAGAAGAAGAAGGAGGAGAGAAGAGAGGAGGAGGAGGAGAAGG
>CM054145.1:3800311-3807811 GCA_028751875.1 Rapana venosa
AACAGTCAGGATCGAGAGACCTTGCCAAACTCCAAAGTAAAATATTCAACATCAGGACTGATGCTATAGCGTGCTTATTGAACTTGTGTATTGATAAGAGTTATAGAACTTTATTGAAGTTTAAACGAGCAAAGTAATGCCTCTACACAAATCAGGAGACCCAGCCAATCCTCTCTAAACCATTAGAATAACTATAGGCCTGTACAATTTCACTTGCATTCCCATTTCTACACCTATGATCTGATTAATAAAAATCAGTCAGGATTTCGTGGAAACCATTTTTGCCTTACTGCTTGAATACAACTGATTGAGCAATATCGTTTGACTATCAATAATAACGAAATTAACGGAGTTCTTTTCTTGACTTTGCTAAAGATTTTGAAGTCATTAGCCACTCTCTCCCCATTAACCCCCCCCCCCCCCCCCCCCACCTGAAATGCTATAGTATTTCCAACCAAGCGTTACCATTTTAAGACCCTTTCTTAGTAGTAATCATCAACAACTTGTTGAAATCAGGCCTAGGAGATCGACCTTATTACCTTTGAAATATGGAATATCACAGGGATCAATATTAGGACCACTTCTTTTCTCTATGTATATTAACGACCTACCTCTGGATATTCTTTTTTCATGAGAAATGTTTGCTGATGATACTACAATTCAATGTAGCAACAGTGATCCAAACCAGCTTGTAATGTGAAGGCAGATATTGATAAACTTATTGCATGGTCAGAACTCAATTATGTGTCTCTTAATTCAAATAAAACAAAGTGTATGTTTATAACCAATACGAAGAAAAGACAGAAATTGCGTTCTTGATTCGCACCAATATTTATTGAAGGACAAAAATCGATGGAGTGGTTTCACATAAAGTACTAGGTGCAGTAACTGATAATAATTCATCTTGGTCAGAACATAGCCTTATTAGGAAAAAGCATTCAGTAAGATTATTTCAACTAAGAAAAAATAAGAAATTTCTAAATATGCAGTTGTAAAAACTATTCTTTCACGCGCATATTCTATCTCTTATAAAACATGCCTCTACCTTATGGGATAGTTCTAGTGAAAAAATAAGCCGCCTACATAAAAAAGAGCTGTCAAACTAATCAGATTGAATCCTAATACACTGATCAAGACCAGCTACAAAAAGTTAATATTCTTCCACTCAAAGGCAGTCTACAAGTGTCTGTATATGTACAATATATTTGACGGAAGAGCCCCAAAGAAAATTGCAAAATATTTTGCTGTCAATAAAAACAGGTCTTCTCATAGACTGTTTTTGCCCAGGCCCCGTAATAATCTCTATAAGTCAAGCCTTGCTTCTTCAGGGAGAACACTGAGGAATAATCTACCTTCCTTTTTGAAATTAGCTCCTTCGAAACCACGTTCAAGAAACGTTTGAGGAAACATCTCATGGACAAATTGTGAGTCCATTTTTTATGCTCGAGTTTACCTTACATCTGGCTGCTTTGTAAATTGTCACTCTTACCCTTGTTGTTTCGTTTTTTCATTACTAGTCTGTCTGAATTGAGTTTCTGTTGTACTGTCTTGGTTTTGTTTCATTTTATATTTTGAAGTCTGGATTTTAAAATGTTTTCCTTATTCATTCTTGTTCTTTTTAACATAAATTAACACTGTCTTTTGAATTCTTTCATAAATCAATGTTCTTGATTTTTGTGTGTGAGGACAGGATGAAACTAAGTTGTGTAGACTTAATCTTTTACCCTCAATAAAGATGGTTTTGACTTCACCTGACTTGACTCTGTGTGTGTGTGTGTGTGTGTGTGTGTGTGTGTGTGTGTGCACGTGCGTGTGTGTAAATGATATATTCAGGTGAATACACTGTTTAGAGATTCCTTTTTCTTTCAAGTCCGGCTTCTTTAGTGTTAAAAACAAATTCTTGAAACTCGTGTTCACACGGCACTCCTTGCCAAAAACCACTGCATTGTTCACGACAATAAACTACTTTCAGTGTTCAATGCTCAATACCTACCCACCCCCAACCCACCACCCCCTCCACTTCACCCTTAACCCCCCAACTCTAAACCCAACAACCTCCCAACATCTCTTTCCCCCCAGAAAAGCGCACACACACACACACACACGCACAGACACACACACACACACACACACACACACACACACACCACACACACACACACACACACACACACACACACACACACTTACACACACTTACACACACACACACACACCACCACACACACACACACACACACACACACACACACACACACACACACACACACACACGCGCGCGCGCACGCACGCACACGTAACTTTGCATTTTGCATTTTTCTTCTGTCAGCGTGGCAGGAAGCAGTTCCGCCGAAAAGGGAATCGGGAGGGAGGACTGGCACGAAACACGAACGCCTCGCCTCCGAATCAAAATTCATTAGAGGGCGACTTGGGGTTCAGTGGATAGATCTGTCACTCGTTGAACCGAGGTCCAGGGTTCACACCCTCTTAGCCGCCGCCGGGGTCCGATTCCCGCCGAATTTGCATACCTGTCCCCAAAATGTCGTCTGCTTGGAGACCGATTTTGTGTTTCGTGTGCGCGTGGGTTTCTTTTTTTTTTAACTTGTTTTTTTTTTCTTGGTTCTTTTGGTTGGGTTGTTGTCGCTTTGCTAGAGTTATTAGCACTTGCTTTCCTTCCCCCGGTTTTTCTTACCTCTCTTTTGTTTTTCTGTCTGGTGTGTGTGTGTGTGTGTGTGTGTGTGTGTGTTCTTGTTCTCTTTGCTCTTTTGTGGTTTCCGGACTTTGGGTAGAGTTCAGAGAGAGAGAGAGAGGGAGAGAGAGAGAGAGAGAGAGAGAGAGAGAGTTGGGAAAGGGATGGGTAGGATGGTAAAAGCAAGGAGAGAGAGTGAGGTGGGTAGGATGGTGAAAGGGGATAGAGAGAGAGAGCGTGGGGGTAAGATGGTGGGATGGCAAGAGAGAGAGATGGGGTGGGATAGGTGGGATGATAAGAGCATGGGGAGATAGATAGATAGAGAGAAAGAAAGAGAGAGAGAGAGAGAGAGAGAGAGAGAGAGAGAGAGAGAGAGACAGAGACACAGAGAGAGCGAGAGTTGGGGGTGGGATGGGTGGGATGGTAACAGCATGGGGAGATAGAAATAGAGAGAGAGGAGAGAGAGAGAGAGAGAGAGAGAGAGAGAGAGAGAGAGAGAGACAGACAGAGAGACAGAGACAGAGACAGAGAGAGAGAGAGGGATTGGGGGTGGAGGGGATCGGTGGGTAGGGTGGTGGAAGCAAAGGAACAGATCTTTTGTTGTTATTTTTTTTCTTCTCATCTTTCGTGGAGCCGTTTTCGTTTCTTTCAACGTCGTGTTGTTTGTTTACATTGTGCTTGTTTTGTTCACTTTGTTTTGCTGTGTTTGCTTTGTTCTGTTTGTTTTGTGTGCTTTGGTCTGTTTGTTTTGTGTGCTGTGTTCTGTTTTTGTGTGTGTGCTTTGTTCGGTTTGTTTTGTGTGCTGTGTTCTGTTTGTTTTGTGTGCTTTGTTCTGCTTGGGATATGTGCTTTGTTCTGTTTGTTTTGTGTGCTGTGTTCTGTTTGTTTTGTGTGCTTTGTTCTATTTGTTTTGTGTGCTGTATTCCGTTTGTTTTGTGTGCTGTATTCTATTTGTTTTGTGTGCTGTGTTCTGTTTTTGTGTGCTGTGTTCTGTTTGTTTTGTGTGTTTTGTTCTGCTTGGGATATGTGCTTTGTTATGTTTCTTTTGTGTGCTGTATTCCGTTTGTTTTGTGTGCTGTATTCTATTTGTTTTGTGTGCTGTGTTCTGTTTGTTCTGTGTGCTGTATTCTGTTTGTTCTGTGTGCTGTGTTCTGTTTGTTTTGTGTGCTGTGTTCTGTTTGTTTTGTTCTGTTTGTTTTGTTCTGTTTGTTTTGTGTGCTGTATTCTGTTTGTTTTGTGTGCTGTATTCTATTTGTTTTGTGTGCTGTATTCTATTTGTTTTGTGTGCTGTATTCTGTTTGTTTTGTGTGCTGTGTTCTGTTTGTTTTGTGTGCTGTATTCTATTTGTTTTGTGTGCTGTATTCTATTTGTTTTGTGTGCTGTGTTCTGTTTGTTTTGTTCTGTTTGTTTTGTTCTGTTTGTTTTGTTCTGTTTGTTTTGTGTGCTGTATTCTGTTTGTTTTGTGTGCTGTATTCTATTTGTTTTGTTCTGTTTGTTTGTTCTGTTTGTTTTTGTTCTGTTTGTTTTGTGTACTGTATTCTGTTTGTTTTGTGTGCTGTATTCTATTTGTTTTGTTCTGTTTGTTTTGTTCTGTTTGTTTTGTGTGCTGTATTCTATTTGTTTTGTGTGCTGTATTCTATTTGTTTTGTTCTGTTTGTTTGTTCTGTTTGTTTTGTGTGCTGTATTCTATTTGTTTTGTGTGCTGTATTCTATTTGTTTTGTGTGCTGTATTCTGTTTGTTTTGTTCTGCTTGGGATATGTGCTTTGTTCTGTTTGTTTTGTGTGCTGTGTTCTGTGTGTTTTGTGTGCTGTGTTCTGTGTGTTTTGTGTGCTGTGTTCTGTTTTGTGTGCTTTGTTCTGTTTGTTTTGTGTGCTGTATTCCGTTTGTTTTGTGTGCTGTATTCTATTTGTTTTGTGTGCTGTGTTCTGTTTGTTTTGTGTGCTTGGGATATGTGCTTTGTTCTGTTTGTTTGTGTGCTGTGTTCTGTTGTTTTGTGTGTTTTTTTCTGCTTGGGATATGTGCTTTGTTCTGTTTGTTTTGTGTGTTTTTTTCTGCTTGGGATATGTGCTTTTTATGTTTGTTTTGTGTGCTGTATTCTGTTTGTTTTGTGTGCTGTATTCTATTTTTTTTGTGTGCTTTGTTCTGCTTGGGATATGTGCTTTGTTCTGTTTGTTTTGTGTGCTGTATTCCGTTTGTTTTGTGTGCTGTATTCTATTTGTTTTGTGTGCTGTGTTCTGTTTGTTTTGTGTGCTTGGGATATGTGCTTTGTTCTGTTTGTTTTGTGTGCTGTGTTCTGTTTGTTTTGTGTGTTTTTTTCTGCTTGGGATATGTGCTTTGTTCTGTTTGTTTTGTGTGTTTTTTTCTGCTTGGGATATGTGCTTTTTATGTTGTTTTGTGTGCTGTATTCTGTTTGTTTTGTGTGCTGTATCTATTTGTTTTGTGTGCTTTGTTTCTGCTTGGGATATGTGCTTTGTTCTGTTTGTTTTGTGTGCTGTATTCCGTTTGTTTTGTGTGCTGTATTCTATTTGTTTTGTGTGCTGTGTTCTGTTTGTTTTGTGTGCTTGGGATATGTGCTTTGTTCTGTTTGTTTTGTGTGCTGTGTTCGGTTTGTTCTGTGTGGTGTGTTCTGTTTGTTTTGTTCTGTTTGTTTTGTGTGCTGTGTTTTGTTTGTTTTGTGTGGCTGTGTTCGGTTTGTTTTGTGTGCTTTGTTCTGTTTGTTTTGCCTTGTTTTGTTCTGTTTGTTCTGTGTACTTTTTTCCGTTTGTTGTGTTTGCTTTGTTCTGTTTTGTGTGTGCTTTGTTCTGTTCGTTTTGCTGTCTTTTCTGTTTTGTTTCGTTGTATTTGTCTGTTTTGTTTTTTTGCTGAATTGTTGTTTTGTTTTATTTTTTGTTTGTGTTCTTTTATTTGTTTTAATTCATTTCGTTTCCTTCATTTTGTTTCGTTTGCTTTAACTTGCTTGTTTTGTTGTTTTGCTTTATTTTGTTTTGTTTGGTTTCTTTTGATATTTTGTTTTGTGTCAAAATTCTTAAGGGAGCGTGCATAAACCGCGACAACACCACCACAGAACACAAAGAAAGGCGATATTTAACTGCTCCGAAAATTCATAATAAACCAATCAATCAATCGATCGATCAAGGCACGAGTTAAGATTCAGTTCCCACTGAATGTTTTTTTTTTTTTTTTTTATCCCCACACCCTCTTTCCCAAACTGTCCTCAGAAGGGCTCGGGTTGGTGTCTCCCACAATCTATCACACCTCCTCGTGTCACTGCCTTGGAGCCACTATCACAATGTTCCACAAAGTTCACAGTGGAAATTCTACACACACACACATGGTCACGTAGGATTCTGGTGCTGCTGAAAACCCAGAACCTTTTTTCTTCAAAACCAGGAACCCCACCAGAAGCTGTTCACCCGCGTGAGAACGTGCAGAGTAAAAAAGGTACGGGTGTCCCATAACCTATGTGGTCGTAGGGGAGTGAGGCATCAGAAACCTCAGCTAGTCAAGGGGCCAGCATATTGAGGGCGGCGCCCATCTCCTCTCCCTCGCTGCTTTACCTTCCCTGACCCTAAAGAGGGCAGGTACCCGTTTACAGCTGGGGGAACTGTACTGAAGCGGAGTCACGCAAACGGTCACCCATCCAAGTGGTAACCACGCTCGATGCTGCTTAACACTGGCTGGGGGAAAGCGAGTGCTCTGACCACTGAGCTATCCCGTCCCCCAAACCAGGAACTCCTTTAGAAGCTGCTCGCCACCGTGAGAACGTGCAGTAGAGTAAGAGTAGAGAGAGATGGAAATAATAACCATCCTGAATATTTACCTGAGATTGTACAAAGCTGGGCTAGAATTCTCGCAGACAGACAGACAGACAACAGACACACACACACACACACACACACACACACACACACACACACACACACACACACCACACACACACACACACACACACACACACAACACACACACACACACACCACCACACAACACACACAACACAACATACAACAGAGGCAAAACTGGGAATAAAGTTATGCGAACCGTGACAGGTGGTTTTGCTTTCTTTGTTTTGGTCTGCTTTAAGATTTTATTTCTGGGGCGGGTTGGGGGGGGGGGGGGGGTTCAAATTTTAAAAAAATCTTTTTTTGGTTAGGTTGGTTAGCTACCCCTAGGGATGCCTAAGGCCTGTCAGTACAAACAGCACCCCCACCTTCTGGAAATTCTGGGCTAGGAATTCCCTCTTTTCTCTCCCTCTCTTTGCTTCTGCCCTGTTCCTTTTTCTTCCAGTTACCTCCTTTTTATCTGTTTTCTGCCTTCTTGGTCCGTCCTTTTATTTCAAGAACCCCCTCCCCCACCGCCAACCTCCAAGGGGTAAATGGAATTGAACAAAACCACAACTTGCAGATGTGGGCGTGTGAATAGCCAGCCAGCCAGCCAGATATACAGATTGATCAAGAAACAGATCAAGACGTGAAGGGGAGAGAGAGAGAGAGAGAGAGAGAGGAGAGAGAGAGAGAGAATCCTGTTGGTAGAGATACAGAGAAACAAAGAGATAAGGAGATAGAGACAGAGGCAGACAAGATCCTTTGCTTTGGTGTGAGAGAGAGAGATCTTGTTGGTAGAGGTGGAGAGAGAAATAGAGAGAGAGAAGAGAGAGAGAGAGAGAGAGAGAAGAGAGAGAGAGAGAGAGAGAGAGGGGGGAGGCAGAGACAGAAGCACGCAAGATCCTTCGCGTTGGTGTGTGTGTGTGTGTGTGTGTGTGTGTGGTGAGAGAGAGAGAGAGAGAGAGAGAGAGAGAGAGAGAGAGAGA
>CM054145.1:3812811-3815311 GCA_028751875.1 Rapana venosa
TGTGTGTGTGTGTGTGTGTGTGTGTACATTTGGATTTGTATAAACTATTAATTGTAACTGGCTGCATGTCAATGAGTGGGATGAACGAAAGCGCTTTGATTTGTTTTTTGCAAGATATGGCGCTATATAAATTCCATGTATTATTATTATTATTATTATTATTATTATTATTATTATTATTATTATTATTATATATATTATTATCATTTACTACCATCATTCCAGAGTTAATAACTACAAATGATATTCTGCTATTCCCATGATTCCAAAGTTAATAACTACACATGATATTGGGATAACATCATTATTTCAGAGGTAATAACTAACTACAAATGATATTGTGCCAATACCTTATTTCAGTTTTATCTTCTGTTCATAATTATACACTGCTTGATCAGTATAAACACTAGCCATAAATAGTGACTGAGTTAGGTGACTGTTGCTAAAGTCATCTGTCAGAATGTGTGTGTGTGTGTGTGTGTGTGTGTGCTTGCGCGCGCGTGTGCGTGTGTATGTGTGTGTGTGTTATCACAGGACTATCAAAACAGTACTTCTTGTCTTGTCAAAGTGCGCTAGTGTTTTTGTGATGCTTTCTGTCTTCAACAAAACTGTATCAAAACCTAATTAGCCCCGTATTACTACCATTTGCCAAAAGTTTCTTGTTTTATATCAATTCTTGTTCAATGCTCCGTTGTGAATGTGCGTAGAAGCAGAAGGAATATACAATAACGATAATGATACAGAACGTATAGAGCGCCAAACGTCATGGATACAAAACCCCAAGGTATATGGAACAGGAAAAGTAAAAAATAGAATACAGCAAGTCAGTCAAGTCAAGTCAAAAACACTTTAATCATCCAATGAAAGGCAATTACAATACTGACAGGCACATTGATACGTATCATAATCTCAAAAGACACAAAAAGGTACATTTCATATTGGTGAAAATATTCCAAGGTAACTTCAAATAAAAATGTCACACACACACACACACACACACACACACACACACACACACACACACACACACACACACACACACACACACACACACACACACACACACACACACACCAATTGAGTGTTGCAAACATCGAAAGTCCACAAACATCCGTTTCACTATAGCGTTTGCGTTGACCGTTGAAAGCTGAAACAATATGACTGTTTATGATAGCCAGTCGTTACGTTTTGCAGAGGTATTCCTTTTTAACCCTCGGCTAAAGCCCCCAGGTTCACCAATGCTGAAAATTTTGCGTATGCGCCCCCCCACCCCCCCCCCCCCCCCCCCCCCGAACCCACCCCCTCCCCCGCCCTCCCATTCCGACTTCGGGGATGGTGTATAAAAAACATGACACCTTTGTGCATGCGTTTTGGGCTTTTTATTTATTTATTTAAGAATTTTGTCACCCGATCCCACCCGCACGAAATGGCCTACTCTTCAAAGTGTAACGGGGGTTTTAACGTGAAGACAATGATATCCTGCGTGCGTTCACGCGCGGAGCCTCGGTTTATAGTCCACTCGAAGGACTTTCACGGTCAGTTTGATTTTCTCGTCAAACTGGGAAGAAAGGGTAAGGTCGGGAATTGAACCCAGAACCTCACGGTATACTTGTTAGGCAGGTGAATGTCTTAACCGTCCTGCCACCTTCATCTTCTTGGCAGAGGTATGCAAAATAGTTCACAGACGTTCTTAGAGAATCTGTCCTGTAAAGATTGTAATTCTTGTCGGCCCTGCAGTTTGTTTTTTAGTTGGTGTTTTTTCCGATCATAATGTGGGGGACTGGATGTAAAAAAGAGAGTACTTACTCATTATCACTGAAATAAAAGAGATTTGATTTGAAAGTTTTATTTAGTACCTCGCACTATATTCTTATAATGTTATCTCAGATTTTTGCCCGTCTTGAGTCTGCTAAGGCATCTCAAAAATGTGGCTGGTTTTTTTAGAAAGTCAAAACTAAAACCAAAAAAAAAAGACAAATCAGTCAATATTTATGTCTACGATTTGCTAACAACCGATATTCCAATCCTAACATGTGTTTCAACAATCAGAACCCCGAACCCCCCCCCCCCCCCCCCCTCCAAACACACACAGAATCCATTTTTTGTTTCTTTCCTCAGAAACTAACAGCGGATTCAAATCTGTCAACGTCACCGAAGTTCCGCAATGGACTCTTCTCCCCCAGACCAGAACATCCTGATTTTCTTTTTTTTTGTTTTGTCCTTTTTTATTTTTGGAGAGAGAGAGAGAGCAAGAGATCACTAGAGCCTAATCCCATTATTTCAGAATCGTCAACCCACACAGACAGTCGCCATCTTGCCCCTAGGCTCCCTCTGGCGGCGTCGCTGGATGAGAGGAGAGCAAAGAGCGCGGGGTTGAAGGGCGACAATCCAGGGAGGCTTGTTTAGACTGCCGGAGACTGCCGACACTTGACGATGTTTGCCGAGTCAACACGACTCGTCCTCAAATCCATTAGCCCACGACAGTGATACTGCCCCCTGC
>CM054145.1:3820311-3835311 GCA_028751875.1 Rapana venosa
TTTTCAATTGGTTTCGCTACAGAAGGGGGGGTAGGGAGGTAGACAGACAGAGAAGGAAGGGGAAATAAACCAGCCTCTGACAACTTCACCGCTGCTTCTTTTGCCAAAGGAGCAGTAGGCTTACAGGGCAGTCTTGGTCGTTGTGGACCAGATGGTTATGGTGCCTTGCATTGTGCGTGGGAGAGGGTTAAGGCAGGTTTTGTGTGTGTGTGCGTGTGTGTGTGTGTGTGTGGGGGGGGGGGGTATAAGGGGGGGGGGGGATGTAGAGGGTGAGGGGGTGGGGGGTGTAGGGGGATGATGGGGGTGGGTGCTCGAGGGGTAATGGGTGGGGGGATCAAGGGGGGTAGGAGTTTGGGGGATGTGTGTGTATGTGTGTGTGAGATATATATATATATATATATATATATATATATATATATATATATATATATATATATATATATATATATATATATATATATATATATATATATATATATAGAGAGAGAGAGAGAGAGAGAGAGAGAGAGTGTTTTGTGAAAGCCAAGGTCAAAGTCACATTTTCATTTTCAAATGGTACACTGAATAAATAATGAATGCTTTTTAATTTTTTAAAAATTTCATCAAGCCAGTCATCGAAGAAAAAGGAAGAAGAAGAGGAAAGAGGAGGAGGAGGAAAAATAAGAAAAAGAAAAAGAAGGAAGAGGATGCCGAAGAAGAAGAAAAGAAGTTAGAAGAAATGTAAAAGGAAGATAGAAAAAAAAAACCCGACCCAAAGAAAAGGAACACAATGCAAAGAAATAAAACAGTGTGAGGTTACACTATCTAACCATACATTCTTCCACATTCATACACCATTAGTGATACTACACACACACACACACACACACACACACATACACACACACACACACACACACACACACAACACACACACACACACACACACACACACACACACACACACACACACACACACACACACACACACACACACACACACACACAGTGTCTCTCCTCCACATATAATGTGCATGCACGCGTGTTCTTATGTGGCACTATAAACAACTCATTCTGCTTTCTCGCCTTCAAAGTATGTTTGGTATTGATGGCACAGTCCTCACCTGTTCATAACTTACAGACCGATTCCAGAAAGTTTTTGTCAGCAAAATTAAAACAAACTACGTCAAACTGGAATGCGGAATCTCTCAGGGATCAGTTCTGGGTCCTATTCTGTTCACTCTTTACGCGCCTTGGCTTCAGTACAGTCCCCCAGTTCACCCAGCTGTAAATTGGTACCTGCCCTCTTTAGGGTCAGGGAAGGTAAAGCAGCGAGGGAGAGGAGATGGGCGCCGCCCTCAATATGCTGACCCCCTAGAGAAGCTGAGGTCTATGGCTTCTTGACCCCAATGACCACATAGGTTATGGGAACACCTCCATCTTTACCACCTTTTAGACAAACTCAAACAAAACTTAGGACTTACTTGTTGAAAGAAGGCCATAAGTCCGATTTATCAACCTGCAAATAGAAAGCTCCGGGCTGTAAATGCATATCGCTGCAAAGCTTCTTGATGTTAGCATGTGCGCGTTAGGTGTGCCCTAGGCATGACTTTGTCATAGAATACAAACGTGATTTATTATATTATTTCTTATTTGTCCATAAAATTTATCTAAATTCTTTTATCTCGAGGATAATGGATAGGCACTCACGTGCTTTTCATTTTTACTTCTAGTCCCCGTGTGCATGTGGTTTTGTAGAATTTTATTCCCACTGGCACACTATGGCCTGCTCTTGCGAAAAGTAGAATAGGTTTTAACGTGTGAGCAAGATGTTCTGCGTGCGTTCGCACACGGGGACTTGGTTTACAGTCTCATCCGAAGGACTTATCTGCATGTGAATTTGCTTTTTAAGAGTATGACTTTTCTACAGAACTTTACCAGGGATAACTTTCTCGCTGCCAAGGGTTGTTTTACATGCGCTAAATGAATGTTGCACACGAAAACCTCGGTTTATCATCTTACCAACAACAGCAGCAAAAATTAGCACCCAGACCGCCGCTCATGGACAAGTGAACAGGGGAAACGTTTGGGTTCACACAGGAATCGAACCCGCGGTCTCTCGCTTCCTGAACCTGTACTTCACCTCTACGCTACCATAAGAGACTTCTTCTCAACATAACAACAACCGTAATATTACAAGCCACCACAACTCAGCAAAAAAAACACCCCAACAACAAACCCTTTACTCGATCTAATACAAAGAACACAAAACAACTCTCGCAAAGTCATACACACAACCCGCACCATACACTATAGCCTCAAACTCCCCGACAAGCAGGACAGGGGATCCCCCCCCCCCCCCCAGCTCGGCTCACCGAAACCCACACCCGCACGTGACCAGAACCGTCTCGGTGTCTCGCACCCTCGGCTGGCTCCATGCCCATGACGCATGCGCGGACATGCGCGGCAGAGGGCGGTGGTTCCACATGAGGGGGGATCTTTGAACAACATCTGCTGTGGAACATCCGATCCCTCCCTCACCTTGAGTAGTGGGGACTTTCTGGGTGGGGTGGATTTGATGTGGTGGTGTTGTTGGCGGTGGTGGTGATGGTGTGCTGGGGGTGGTGGTAGTGAGGGGTAGGGGTGGGGGGAGGTAGTAGGGGTGTGTGGTTGTGGTGGTGGGGGGTGAGGGAGGAAAAGGGTGTGTGGTTGTTGTGGTGGTGGTGTGCTGATGGTGGTGGTGTGTTGGCGGTGGTGGTGATGGTGTGCTGGGGGTGGTGGTAGTGAGGGGGTAGGGGTGGGGTGGAGGTAGTAGGGGTGTGTGGTTGTGGTGGTGGGGTGGGGGAGGAAAAGGGTGTGTGGTTGTTGTGGTGGTGGTGTGCTGATGGTGGTGGTGTGTTGGCGGTGGTGGTGATGGTGTGCTGGGGGTGGTGGTAGTGAGGGGGTAGGGGTGGGGGTGGGAGGTAGTAGGGGTGTGTGTGTGTGTGGTGGGGGTGGGGGAGGAAAAGGGTGTGTGGTGGTTGTGGTGGTGGTGTGCTGATGTGGTGGTGGTGTGGTGGTGGTGGTGGTGGAGGAGGGGGTAGGGGTGTGTGGTTGTTGTTGTTGTTGGTTTTGGTGGGGGTGTGTTGATGGTGGTAGTTGGGGAGGGGATTGGGGTGTGTGGTTGTTGTTGTTGCTGTTGTTGTTGTGGTGGTGGTGGTGGTGGTGGAGGGAGGGGGTAGGGGTGTGTGGCTGTTATTGTTGTTGGTTTTGGTGGTGGTGTGTTGATGGTGGTGGTTGGGGAGAGGATTGGGGTGTGTGGTTGTTGTTGTTGTTGTTGCTGTGGTGGTGGTGGTGGTTGTAGTGTGTGTATGTGTGTGAAGAGAGGAAGAGAGAAAGAGAGAGAGAGAGAGGGAGAGTAAAGGAGGACAGAGACAGACTGCAGACATATATATATATATATATATATTTATGTATGTATGTATAAATATATGTATATATATACATACATAGATACATACACACACACATATATATATATATATATAAATTATATATATACAGATATATATCTTCTCTAATATTTGGATAATTACAATCTTTAATGTCTTTAGGCTTCTATTCCATTGAATAAAAACCGAAAGATTGAGGCAGTCCCTCTTTATCCCTCTGCTTCTCTGAACCTTTACCTGTGGTTTTACTGTCCCTCCCTCCTTATTCTCTCGCTCCCTGTGTGTGTGTGTGTGTGTGTGTGTGTGTGTGTGTGTTGTGTGTGTGTGTGTGTGTGTGTGTTTTCTTATTCAACCCTCTCTCTCTCTTTGACTTTCTCTCTGTCTCTGTCTCGCTTTATGTATCTCGCTGTGTGTGTGTGTGTGTGTGTGTGTGTGTGTGTGTGTGTGTGTGTGTGTGTGTGTGTGTGTGTTGTGTTCTTATTCAACTTTCTCTTTGTGTTTCTCTCTGTCTGTCTGTCTCTGTATCTCGCTGTGTGTGTGTGTGTGTGTGTGTGTGTGTGTGTGTGTGCGTGTGCGTGCGTGTGTTGTGTGTGTGTGTGTGTGTGTGTGTGTGTGTGTGAGAGAGAGAGAGAGAGAGAGAGAGAGAGAGAGAGAGAGAGTGAGTGTGTGTGTCGTTTATTAAACTCTCTCTGTCTCTTTCTCTCTTTGACCCTGTGGTTCTCTCTCTCCCCCCTCCCCCAACCCCTCTCTCTCTTTCGCCCCCCCCCCCCCCCCCCACCCTCTCTCTCGTTCACATCATGTACATAGAAAGCCTTAGTATTCTGTCTGCAAAGAACAATGGCTGAAAAAAAAGGAAAAGTTGTTCAAGATATATGAATGATTAATGACAAGAAGTACCAGAATTCTTTCTTGAAGAAAAAAAAAATACGAAGGAAAAGAGAGGGGAGACGTATTCATTCCATTCAAATTGGATTCTTCAAAACTTCTTGTTGCTCTGTCCTCAGTTGCATACCCCCCCCCCCCCCCCCCCCACACACACACACATATCTCTCTCTCTCTGTGTCTCTCTCCGTCTGTGTGTGTGTGTCTGTCTGTGCGCGTGAGGAGAGGGAGAAAGAGAGAGAGAGAGAGAGAGAGAGAGAGAGAGAGAGAGAGAGAGAGAGAGAGAGAGAGAGTAAAGGAGATAGAGAGAGGACAGAGACAGACAGCAGACATATATGTGTGTGTGATAGAGAGAGTTGAGAAAATCGCATGCATTTGTATGCGTGTGTGTATGTATGTGTGAAAGAGAAAGAGAGACAAAAAGAGAGGGGGGGGGGGGGAGAGAGAGAAAGGGGACAGAGAAAGAGAGAGAGAGAGAGGGGGAGAGAGAGAGAAAGGGGACAGAGAAAGAGAGAGAGAGATAGAGAGAGGGAGGAGGAGAGACAGAGAGAAGGACAGAGAGAGAGACAGGCAGACAGAGAGAGACATAGATATATACAGGCAGAGACTGAGAGAGAGAGACAGAGACCGAGAGACACAGACAAAGAGATATTATGAATTCCTAAGGACTGCTCTAATTTGTTCGTCCGAATCGAATTACTCTCTCTCTCTCTCTCTCTCTCTCCCTCTTTTTAGCCAATCCTGAAGCTTATTTCACCTCTGAGAGAGAGGGAGAGAGAGACAGAGACAGAGAGAGAGACAGAGAAAGGCAGAGGGAGGGGTTGGGGGCAGAGAGACACACAGAGAGAGAGAGAGAGAGAGAGAGAGAGAGAGAGGGGGGCAGAGAGAGAGAGAGAGAGAGAGAGAGAGAGAGAGAGAGAGAGAGGCAGACAGAGACAGAGACAGAGTCAGAGAGACAGACACCGAGAAATAGAGAGAGAGGGGGCAGTAAGAGAGAGAGACAGATAGACAGAGAGAGACAGATAGACAGAGAGAGACAGAGACAGACAGAGAGACAGACAGACAGAGACAGAGACACAGAGACAGACAGACAGACATACACACACACAGACACACACAGACAGACGGACAGACAGACAGACAGAGAGGCCACGAGGGACGTGAAAACCCGGGGCAGTCCCCGGCAGTGTAGTGGCAGCATGTTGAGACGTGGAATGTGTGAAAGTGGCGCGTGTCGCCGGACTGTGGCGTCCCCCAAAAGCACGGTGTCCCACGCCCAGACCTTCCCCTGGGGAATCGCCGATCCCATGTACCTCTCCCAAAAACTGGTCGCCATCAATTAGCCAGAAGAGCCAGAAGCTCGCTCTGGTGGTTGGGGTGGTGGTGACGGAGGTGGCCAACTAGATTTTGCGAAATAATGCCGTTCTTTTTTTGTATGTTTTGTTTTTTTGTTTTTTGTCTTTTTTGTGTGTGGGTCGTTTTGTCTTTTTTCTTCTTTCTGACTCCCTCCCTCATTTCTGTGCGGACCTTTCTATTCCATTGCGTGGAGTTTGGTTCCAGTTAGGTTTTTGAGTGGCCTCCAGTTTCTAGTCGGTGTTAGAATGGTTTGATACGTTCGTGCTTTGGAGATCTGGTATTAATAAAAAGGATCAATGTTGTTGGTGGTAGTGGATTGCTTTCTGTCATGACCAAGAACAATGCAAAATTATGTACAAAACAGCATATATCATAGGGAAAGAAATGCACAGACAGACGGGAAAATCATATCTATTTATCTATCTATCTATCTATCTATCTATCTATCTATCTATCTATCTATCTATCTATCTATCTATCTATCTATCTATCTATCTATCTATAGAATCAAGTTTTTTCTTTAAGTATTTCTGACAAAATTCCATCTAAAATAATGCATACCAACTCTGCATTAAAACAGACATATTTTATTCCGATCGCTTCCCATATCTTATCAAGACAAACTGGTGATCTGGTTTTGGTGCCAAAAGTTACGGAATAGAAAATGTAATGGTTTTTATTCTACAAGCTGACAAGATATACAACATTAGCATGGGAAAATTTTTAAAAATATTTTTTTTAAAGTGTTTCGTTCAGCTAGAACTCCGAGGTTCACCAATGGTGAGATTTTGCGTACGCGACCCGTTTTGCCCACCACGAAGGTAGCCACATTCCGACTTCGGGGATGAATTTCAAAATGATTTTGGAAAAAGATCCACACTTCCCAAGTGTGCGGCGTAAGGTTTGGATGTGGTACGATAATATCAGAAAAGCAGATCGGTCACTTTGTTTCTGGCAGACAGATGAAGAACTGGATGATGCAGAACACCAAAGACTGGACAAGCCTTGATTAACATGGCTGTGTTGCCAGGAAAGGCTGAAGACGGACCAGCTGGAGAACACTGTTGACCAACTGATCCCTCATGACCCCCCCCCCCCCTTCCTGCCCTACGGGCATGTAGTGTCTAGCTGTTACCAGATATGGTATAGTAGCTATATCGCCGTGTCTAGCTGTTACCAGATATGGTATAGTAACTACATCGCCGTGTCTAGCTGTTACAGTAACCATATCGCCGTGTCTAGCTGTTACCAGATATGTATACTATGTAAAGATATATAGTAACTATATCGCTGTCTAGCTGTTACCAGATATGGTATAGTAACTATATCGCTATGTCTAGCTGTTACCAGATATGGTATAGTAACTATATCGCCGTGTCTAGCTGTTACCAGATATGGTATAGTAACTATATCGCCGTGTCTAGCTGTTACCAGATATGGTATAGTAACTATATCGCTATGTCTAGCTGTTACCAGATATGGTATAGTAACTATATCGCCGTGTCTAGCTGTTACCAGATATGGTATAGTAACTACATCGCCGTGTCTAGCTGTTACAGTAACCATATCGCCGTGTCTAGCTGCAACCAGATATGGTATAGTAACTATATCGCCGTGTCTAGCTGTTACCAGATATGGTATAGTAACTATATCGCCGTGTCTAGCTGTTACCAGATATGGTATAGTAGCTATATCGCCGTGTCTAGCTGTTACCAGATATGGTATAGTAACTATATCGCCGTGTCTAGCTGTTACCAGGTATGGTATAATAACCATATCGCCGTGTCTAGCTGTTACCAGGTATGGTATAGTAACCATATCGCCGTGTCTTGCTGTTACCAGATATAGTACAGTAACCATAGTGCCGTGTCTAGCTGTTACCAGATATGGTATAGTAACCACATCGCCGTGTCTAGCTGCAACCAGATATGGTATAGTAACCACATCGCCGTGTCTAGCTGCAACCAGATATGGTATAATAACTATATCGCCGTGTCTAGCTGCTACCAGGTATGGTATAGTACTGATACCAGGTATGGTATAGTAACTATATCGCCGTGTCTTGCTGTTACCAGGTATGGTATAGTAACCATATCGCCGTGTCTAGCTGTTACCAGATATGGTATAGTAACTATATCGCCGTATCTAGCTGTTCCCAGATAGGATATAGTAACCATATCGCCGTGTCTAGCTGTTACCAGGTATGGTATAGTAACCATATCGCCATGTCTAGCTGTTACCAGATATGGTATAGTAACTATATCGCCGTGTCTAGCTGTTACAAGGTATGGTATAATAACCATATCGCCGTGTCTAGCTGTTACCAGATATGGTATAGTAGCCATAATGCCGTGTCTAGCTGTTACCAGGTATGATATAGTGACCATAATGCCGTGTCTAGCCGCTATCAGATATGGCATAGTAATCATAGTGCCGTGCCTAGCCGCTATCAGATATGGCATAGTAACCATAGTGCCGTGCCTAGTCGCTATCAGATATGGCATAGTAATCATAGTGCCGTGCCTAGCCGCTATCAGATATGGCATAGTAACCACAGTGCCGTGTCTAGCTGTTAATATGGTATCCATATTGCTCTCATTATGTGTATGTATAGTACTTACGTTTTCTGACTGATGATTTTTAAAAAATTATTTATTTTATTTTATTTTATTCAATCTTTTATTTCGAGGATAATGGAATAAGCACTCATGTGCTTTTTTTCATTCAGTCCCCGTCTGTATGCAGTTTTGTGAATTTTGTCATCCGTTCCCACCGGTACACAATGGCCTACTCTTCCGAAAAGCGGAACGAGTTTTAACGTGTGCGCAAGATGTTCTGCGTGTGTTCGCACACGGGGCTCGGTTTATAGTCTCATCCGAAGGACTTTTGGGGGGAGTGGAGTCGGCACTGATGTTAACTCCAGAGGAAAAATCCTCTTGAACGGGAATCGAACTCGGGTCAGCAGATCAGCAAGCGTAAAAACCAGTAAGCGTAAAAACTGGACGTAAATTGTAAATTGACAGCCACGAAACAAAATCTTTTAAATTTGGATTTCAATATGTACTTAAAAAAAAAAAATTTACACATTCAGAGAACAATGACAATTCGAAATTAAGCATCGGAAAACGTTCAGGCAGATCGGGGTTCTTAACTGCTCTCTACTTCCTTTCTTATAGCACAACCTAAAGTACATCAAACATCTGTGCAGGTTTTGTAGAGGACGGCTTTGCTTTTCAGCAATATATGGTAATAGTATTCTGTGACATATTCTTTGAGGCATTCCAGAAATCACCCTTCGCATTGACAACCAGTTTCTTACCATCATCATTACAAAAGTGAAAGCGAAGGAAATGTGCTATATATATATTTATGTTCTGTGATGGAAAAATCACGGTGCCACATCTTCTCATACATTTTTCCCCTGCTGTACGTGTGCTGGGAGCACAAAGCTGAAGGTCTTCTTTCGGCAGCTGAAGCATTTTCAAAATTCAAGTTTTTAAATACTGCAGTCGTTTGCTATTGATCAGAGGCCTTGGAAAAACCCCTTCTTGTTTTGTGAGGAATGTAGATTGGAACATCAACAGAATCACCAAAGAGGGCCCATGTGTCAACAGATTTTGATATTCAATATTTTTTCTCGATTATTTTGGAAAGAACAAAAGAGTTACAAAAGCGACATTGGTAAAGAAAATATGGTAAGAATTGCAGCATAAATCACATCAAGTCAAATTAAAGTAAATGGCACACAATTTAGAAGTTAAAGCATAGCTACTGACAAAAATATTCCTCTGCAACATCGCGAGGTTTTTTTTGGACAGAATTATTGACTTTTTTGTCTTTTCCATCTTTTCGTGGGTTAATCTGAGATTTAAAATTTTCCGAGGTGACAGCCCTGATATGGCCTTTGTGGTCAGCGGGGCTATAAACAGCAGAAGTGGATTGGATTTATTTTAATTTTATTTTATTCTATTCTTTTATATCGAGGATAATGGAATAAGCACTTATGTGCTTTTTTACATCCAGTCCCCCGGTTTTGTAAATTCTGTCCTCTGTTCCCACCGGCACACAATGGCCTACTCTTACGAAAAGCGGAACAGGATTTAACGTGTGCACAAGATGTTCTGCGTGCGTTCGCACTCGGGACCTCGGTTTATAGTCTCATCCGAAGGACTTTTGGGGATAGTGGAGTCACCACTGATGTTAACTCCAGGGGAAAATATCCCCTTGAACGGGAATCGAACCCGGGTCGTCAGATTGCGAGCGCAATGTTCTAACCACTAGGCTGAACAAATCAGAAGTACAGGAATACATATTTAAAGCTTTTCAGATCAACTGACAAACACGTGTGCTGACAAAAGAGAGGAACCATAGGCATTTAGTTATAAAGCAAAGGAAGGAATAAGGAATCATTGCTCAGGCTAAGCTGGTTTTGTTTTACCTTCAAATTCTAGCAAACAGGCCTGAACATCTAGTCAGTCCTTGACCATTGTCTATTTTTCTGGGGAAAAGGGCCATTCTGATCATACACCACTTAGGTTAACTGCAAACTTCTTCTTCATCCAACGCTCAGACAGCAACTACTGCTGTCTGTCATATAAGCGAAAAATGAGTTGCACTGCCGTTAAGCGTCTGATAAGTCAGGCCCAGCGCATCCGACATAAGAGAGAATTGTTCTGTCGGGTCTTTCTGGAGAAAAAGGCAGGCGAATGGACCAAGAAGGCAGAAAATGGACAAGACGGAGGTGACAGGAAGAAAAGGAACAAAGCAGAACAAAGAGAGGAAGCGAAAAGAGGGAATTCCTCGCCCCGAAATTACAGAAGTTTGCGATGCTGTTTATGCTGACAGGCCCCTTGGCATCCATACGAAAGAACAACAGGGAGTAAGCTTAAAGAACAAAGTACAAACTGAAATATCAAAGGAATTCAAGCAACACAGCAGAAGCAGAAACAGACAAAGGATGGACTGAAATAAGAACGAATAAACTATGAAAAAAAAACCCACCAACGAAAGAATAATCTGAAACACCAAAGAATAAACTGAAAGAAAAAAAAAATTCTGAAAAAAGAAAGAATACACTCAAAGTTTAGAGAATAAGCTGAACCAAAAAGTCACCTGAACCAACAAACAATGAGTTTTGAAACAAAGAAAGAGCCGACACAAAGAAAGAATGAGTTATAAAGAAGCTAAGACTGAGCATTGGTATTATGATAATATTGTGTACTACTGATGTGTACTCTGGTACCTCTGCACATGACCATGCATGCATTATAGACTATGGCAATGTGTGTGCCATGCTGTGTATGCGTATGCCTTGTAGGCAAAGGGCGAGATGAGACTATTTGTTTCCCAATCCATGGGGATAAACATTTTGACCTCTCTGTTTGTCTGTCTGTCTGTCTGTCTGTCTGTCTGTCTGTCTCTCTCTCTCTCTTTCTTTGTGTCTGTGTCTCTGTCTGTCTGTTTCTGTCTCTCTCTCTCTTTAAAATACACATGTTCTGCAAGTCGGTATGTCTCTAGCAATTCTGTGGTTTAATCTTTGTGTGCACATGTATGTTGATGTTGTTATTCAATGTTGTTATTCAATCTGTGTGCACATGTATGTTGATGTTGTTATTCAATGTTGTTATTCAATTTGTGTGTGCACATGTATGTTGATGTTGTTATTCAATGTTGTTATTCAATCTGTGTGTGCACATGTATGTTGATGTTATTCAATGTTGTTATTCATTCTGTAAGTGTAATGTATGGATGTTGTTGTTCAATTAGATTTACTACTTGGTGATTTAGACTTAGAATCAGATATAAAACCATAGCAGACAAGAAAACGTGATGTGTTAACTTTGTGTGTGTTGTGTGTGTGGTTGTTGTGGCAAATGCAAAACTGAACATTTTGTTCCATCCATGGGAATAAAATTTGAAGCTACCTGTTTCTGTTCGTTCTGTTCTGTCATTTATGCTTACTTTTCTGTCATCTTTCACATTCGTCTGTTTAGCAATGTGGATCATAATCATGTCTTACAAAATATTCAGTAGAAATAACATGTTTGTATCATTCATTGTATCATGTTGTTATAACCTGTTGACATGTTATTATCAATTATTCATGTTGTTAATATAAACTGCTTGTATCTCAATGTATTGAGCTATTACTGTTGTATTAAATCTGTTCTATATCCAAGATTTATTGTATTAAATATAATATCTGTTCTGTATCATATTAGTTGTATTATTTACAATTGGAAAACTAAGACACTAAATATAAAAAACAAACAAAAAAAAACGATGTTTGTTACCGATAGTCTTAGGTACATAGTTCTGAGATGAGAAAACTAAACATGTCTCTATATCCAAAATTATTCAGTACTGAAAAATAAACATGTCTCTGTATCCAATATCATTCAGTACATAGTTCTGAGATGTGAAAACTAAACATGTCTCTATATCCAAAATTATTCAGTACTGAAAAATAAACATGTCTCTGTATCCAATATCATTCAGGACATAGGTCTGAGATGTGAAAATCAAACACTTCTGCATTCAATGCAATTCACTCCATAGTTCTGAGACGGGAACACTAAACATGACTCTGTATTCAATATAATTCAGTATTTAGTTCTAAGATATAAAAGCTAGACATGCTTTTATACACAATACCATTCAGTACATAGTTGTAAGATGTGAAAGCTAAACATGCTTTTATACACAATACCATTCAGTACACAGTTCTAAGTGCCAAAG
Organism: Rapana venosa; assembly: GCA_028751875.1. Classification (NCBI taxonomy): domain Eukaryota; kingdom Metazoa; phylum Mollusca; class Gastropoda; order Neogastropoda; family Muricidae; genus Rapana; species Rapana venosa. Next base: position 3,832,698 of record CM054145.1, read on the forward strand.
CTTAACATAATTCTGTATTCAATACCATTCAGTATATAGTTCTGAGATGTTAAAACTAAACATGTTTCTTTCTCTAATACCATTCAGTACAATATATAGTCTTTGACTAAGTCACTCCCTGAACTGCTTGAGGAGTCAGTGGTTGGGGCACTGCACTGCACTGCAGGGAATGTTTCAGGCAGTGTGTGGTGGTGGTGGGACAGGGGAACCTGGCAGACAGAGCCCAGCCCTCTCTAGGTAACAGACTGCCGTTAGCTATGTTCGTGTCATCCATGCCATCAGCCATAGATAGTCAACTCTCATACAATAAAAACAGTCCGTCACACTTCAAAAATGTGAATGTGAAACAATGCTTTCTCAAGTAGGACAATGTGTGTGTGTGTGTGTGTGTGTGTGTTTCTGTATGTAGGGTCATATGAGTGCATGTATGAGCTGGAGTATATATTTGCCTTGTATATCTGGTCATATATACCCCACCCTTTTGTCTACTTCGATATGAATCATTGGAACATGGGTGTTCACATCACATTGTTTTGTGTATACAATCTGGAATCAAAAGGATCCATCCTACCCCTTATAAATCTATAAGACGACTGAAACAAAAGTGTTTAAAAAACTTAACAGATGTCCTTATTATTTCCTTTCTCTCTACCACTCTACACAATCTCAAATTTTGAGCTCTTACCCCCAAAGAGCAACCCTCACCCACACTTTTTATGTAAAAAACCCAACAGACGAAAAAAAACAACACCAACTAGCAAAAGTGAGAACAGGACCTCAGAGATGCTAAGAGCCCTAACAGAGAAGGCCATCATCGCTGAATGGGATGACCCACTCCAGCCCTGACAACCTTCCCTTACAAAAATGTAGTAGTATTGGAGAGGGGGAGGAACAGTACCCCCATCATGGCAACGTGTTGATAGAGGAGCGGCTGGAGACTGACTACATGGGCAATGTGTCAGAGGGGTCCAGGGGGAGGCGGGGAGGTATGCTAATACCCTTGTCCTGAGTGGGAGGAGGGAGGAGAGGACCTGGTAGCCATCGGCGGCAAATCAGTATCGCATAATGCTATCAACTCCCGCAGAAACGCACACTCCGGCCACTCCGATGTCGTGTCGAGAAGGTGACGAACAGAGAGGTTTTAGCACATACGCCACCGACCTGCAAAAAGGGGTCCCAACGCCAGCCCACAACACCTACGTGGGCCACCACTCCACCTCCCTCTCTCCCTCCCGTCCCCAGTCATCAAAGCCTTCGGCAAGCGCCTGTGAAAACGGACACATCTACCTCCATCCCCCACCCCACCCCTTCCCCAAAACCCTCGCGCCGCCATGTTGAATAGGACCGCAGCGAATCAGTGATTGCAAATGGCGCGGAAAAGGAAATGTAATACTGCTGTGGTGGCGAGGGGTGTTCTCCCCTGGCGGTGCACCGAGGGGACTTGCCACGTTGTCGGGACGTGATGGATGATGGGATAGGGGTGGGGTGGGTGGGGTGGCGCTGGGATGTGGCCAACACCACGCTGAGAGGGGGAAGGAGGGTGGAGAATACTGTGTGTACCCTGCCTGCCTGGCTGGCCAAGTCTCTAAACGGCGACATTATGCAGGTAAGTAAGTGACTTTTTAGACAAAAAGTGATTAAAAACAAAAAGGTGGAATCGTTGTAGTTATTGTAAAGAGAATTGGTGAGAATTGACTTTTGCTATGTTCTGATAACTTTTTTCTTCTTTCGTGGTGTTTCTAAATGAACTATTTTGCTTGGCTGTTTTTTTTTTTTTTAGAGGCATTATCAGCAAGAAATTCTTTCTTTCGTTCTTTCTTTCGTTCTTTCGTTCTTTCTTTCTTTCTTCTTCCTTTCTCATCATTAGCATCATTATCAGCAACAGCTTCTTCTTCTTGTTCTTCTTTTTCTTGTACACGAATAGATAAATAAAGTATCTAGCATGTATTCTTCTAAGCTGAGAGTATATGTTGCCCAGAAGAGAGTGTATGATTGAAGTAATAGTAATCATAATAATGATGATGGTAATAATGATTTTGATGCTGATGCTGATGTTATCAATATGTTGATGATAAAAAGCTTACACAGAGAAACGAACATTATATGAACACTTTATTTATTTATTCGTGTACTTGTGAGTTTTATCTTTCATTCTTTTTCTTGTTCATCATGTTGTTGTTGTTGTTGTTGTTGTTGTTGTTGTTGTTGTTGTTGTTGTTGTTGTTGTTGTTCTTCTTCTTCTTCTTCTTCTTCTTTCTTACTCACAATCTCTACAGATCAAAGAGCAATGTCCGTTTCTCTGTGTAAACTTTTTTTTATCATCAACATATTGATATCATCATCATCATCATCATCATCAGCAGCAGCAGCAGCAGCAGCAGCAGCAGCAGCAGCATCAACATCATTATTACCATCATCATTATTGTGATTACTATTACTTCAAACATACACCGTCTTCTGGGCAGTCATACTCTCAGCTTAGGAGAATACATGCTAGATATTTTATTCAGTTATTCGTGTACTTGTGAGTTTTATCTTTCATTCTTTCATATATTCAATCTTTGTTTTATCTTGTTGCAGCGCATTCGTATATTAATAATAACAACAACAGCTA
>CM054145.1:3837811-3862811 GCA_028751875.1 Rapana venosa
CAGAAAACCATAACTTCATGGGGCACACCCATAGACAGACAGACAGACAGACAGACAGACAGACAGACAGACAGACAGACAGACAGACACACGTAATATGCTTATATACGAAACATGTACGCACAGAGAGAGAGAGAGGGAGAGAGAGAGAGAGAGAGAGAGAGAGAGAGAGAGAGAGAGAGAGAGAGAGAGGAGAGAGAGAGAGAGACAGACAGACAGACAGACAGACAGACACAGACAGAGAGAGAGAGAGTCACACACATACACACACTGACACACACTGACACACGCACACACGAACTTGAAAAACACCTAGTCGCCAAGACTTTACAAACGGGAGAGAACTTGTTTCAACGTTTACCTTCGAGGGCGCTTCGTACCCCCAAGGTCCCTCAGTGCAATTTCCGCTCTCCAGGTACTAATTGTCTCCCTCTAGTCTCAGTAATCCCCCTTCATGTTTGCCGTGTGGGCGAATGGGACGCTGACTTTGACGCTAAAAATAGTTACACGGAAACGTCGGCACTTTCTGTGTACTCGTCATACTGCGAAGGTTGCATGGGTGCGCGCGTGCACGTAAAAAGTTTGAGGTAATGTCGGTGTGATGTGTGGTGGAGATTTTGATGTGGTTGAAGTTATAACTGGGTTTTATGTGTGGGTTGTATTGTGTGTGTGTGGGGGGGGGGGGGGGGGGGGGGGGTGTTGTGTGTGTGTGTGTGTGTGTGTGTGTGTGTGTGTGTGTGCGCGTGCGCTTGCTTGCTTGCTTTTGTTTTACTATGATTTATTTTGTTTGTTTGGGGATTTTGTCCATTTATTTTTTGCTCACTTGTTTTTCCTGATTGAAGTTATCTCTATTTTTGTCTGTTTTGATTTACTTGGATTAAAAAAAAAAGATTTATGTGTGTGGTTTGTTCTGGGTTTTTTTTTCCAGGTTTGTGATTAGTATTTTTCCTCATGATTCTTGGGGATTTTTTGTTCTCTCCGTCCTTGTTTGTATTAGGTACTCTTTTGTTATTTTTCTCTCTTCTCTTTGTTTATGTTCTTCTTTGCTTTGGTTTTTTTTTTTGGTCTGTTTTTTGCTTGTACAATTTATATTAATTCTATTATTTCTATATCTCAATACCTTACTTTTTTAATTACCATTTTTCTTTGTTTGATTACTTCTTTCTTTTTTTTTCTTTCTCTCCTATATTTTCTTTACCCCCTCTTTATTACGGAAAGCACTAAATATTTGTATATATAAACACGTCATTTTGACCTTATAAATGACATCTTTTTGTGATTTTTCGTCCATGCTTAAATCAGTTTTTCGTCTTGTTAATTCAGTACAATATAAATTCTTGCATTGTGTGGTGCAACTGTGATGATGCCCCTTTTCGTTGAAGAAATTGATATGTGTAAACCAAGAAAGAAAAAAGTCCAAAATATCAATTATGAAAAACAGTTTTTCACTAACAAATCTAGATGTGTGATGCACAGTATCTAGCAAAAACTTTTTCAAAGGCGGCACAGAACTGCAAAACTGGAGAGAAAAGAAAATCTGAAAACGTTACAGGCTGATTGAAAGAAAAAGAGAAAGAAAGAATCAAACAAAACGACAGAGACAGACAGACAGACAGACAGACAGAGAGAGAGAGAGAGAGAGAGAGAGAGAGAGAGAGAGAGAGAGAGAGATACACAGACAGACATAAAGAGGGATTTATTTATTATTTTTTATTTATTTATCTTTTTATATCGAGGATAATAGAATAAGCACTCATGAGCTTTTTTTTACATCTAGTCCCCGTGTGTATGCGGTTTTGTAATTTGTCATCTGTTCCCACCGGCACACAATGGCCTACTCTTACTAAAAGCGGAACAGGATTTAACGTGTGCGCAAGATGTTCTGCGTGTGTTCGCACACGGGGCCTCGGTTTACAATCTCATCCGAAGAGAGAGAGAGGGAGAGAGAGAGAGAGGGAAGTAGAGAGAGAGAGAGAGAGAGAGAGAGAGAGAGAGAGAGAGAGAGAGAGAGATAGAGAGAGAGAGAGAGAGAGAGAGAGAGAGAGAGAGAGAGAGAGAGAAAGAGAAAGGGAGGCACAGACAGACAGACAGAGATCAGCATTAGCGTATGTATAAATGTGTATGGCTAATGTTACTTGCTTCCATGCTAGCAGGCTGAGAGTAGAACCATGGCACAACAGTGTGACAGATAACACTAAAAAGCACTTTTTTAAAAGTCATACGGTAAATATTCTAAAAGAAGAACCAACAAAAGACAACATATAACATCAAAAACAACGAAACGTATGACATGTTGCTGTTCTCAATCTCTTTCAATTCACCATCTTATTGTATGATTGCCCAATCCTTACTGACCTGTTTAAAAGGAGAGGAATAGATATTCATAAAAAAATATGCCACTGTTCAAGAAGTTTCATATGACTCTCAGCAGTTCGTAACATCAGTTTCTGAGGTTATATATTCTTCCCCAGTAAGACCTATACTGCAGATAGTTGTGAGAATATAAAATATACTTTCATACGAGAGAGAGAGAGAGAGAGAGAGAGAGAGAGAGAGAGAGAGAGAGAGAGAGAGAGAGAGAGAGAGAGAGAGAGAGAGAGAGAAAGATAGAGAGAGAGAGAAAGAAAGAGATGTTGGTTTGAATGCGGGTGTGTCCTTAACACCAAGTAGTGAATGGACATTAAACAAAAACAAACAACAAACCAGTCATACCTTGGACATTTCAAAAAGAACAGCCAATACAAGACAACATGTGACTTCAAAAAACATCAATAAAACAGTCACACAACAGACATTCTCAAACAGAACAACCATCAAAAGACACAAAGAAACACAAACATGATTATTGATTTTACTCACCTCACTTCTCCTGTAACTGTCTGAAAAGTCACAGAAGCAGCACACTGACACTGTCAAGCCGTGTGTGTGGCTGACAAGCTGCACTTGGCAAAGACCATGGCCATCCCTGTCCAAGACAAACAAAGTACTTAATAATAATAATAATAATATATGGAATTTATATAGCGCTGAATCTTGTAAAAAACAAACAAATCGAAGCGCTTGCACTCAATCATTTACAGGCATGCAACTCTCCTTAAACATAACGAGAAATCCATGCGCGCGCACTACGCACGCACACGCACGCACACACATACACACACACACACACACACACACACACACACACACACACACACACACACACACACACGGAACAACACTTAGACGGTGAAAGATGCTGTTGAAAATTAGGGACAGATATGTGGGGGGAAAGTCTCAGGTAGGAAATAAGTGTGTTTTGAGGCTGGATTTGAAGGAATCAAGTGAAGGCTTTTGACGAAGTGAAAGAGGGAGGTCATTCCAGGTGGATGGACCAGAAACAGAGAAGGAGCGACGGCCAACAGTGGTTTGTTTGAATCTGGGTGTTCGAAAGCACAAAGTATCTGCGGCTGAACGAAGGGAACGGGATGGAGTGTACAGGTGAAGACAGTTACAGAGATAAGAGGGTGCAGATTTGTGGAGACATTTGAAACAGAGGGTATTGATTTTATACTGCAGTCTTTGTGAGACAGGCAACCAGTGAAGAGATCGCAGAAGAGGAGTGATGTGTTCAGATTTTTTCTTTCTTAGGACCAGTCGAGCTGCAGAGTTTTGTATGCGTTGAAGAGAGTGGATAGATGATGCTGGTAGGCCAGCCAAAAGAGAATTACAGTAGTCTAAACGTGAAAGAATAAGAGATGTGACAAGCTTGGAAGTTGCATCAGTGGACAGATACTTGCGAATCGCGCTTACGCGCCGTAATTGATAGTAGCAAGACTGGCAGGTCTGGGTGATGAATTTTTTCATAGAGAGTGTGTTGTCAAGAACTACTCCTAAATACTTCACAGAGTTGGACAAAGGAACTGACGTATTGCCGAATTCTATTGAAGTTTTTGTGATAGAGGAAAGTTTATGTTGGGTCCCTATGAGCATGGCTTCGGTTTTATCGGCATTAAGTTGTAACTTGTTCTGAGTCATCCAGTTTTGAATGTCTTGAAGGCAGTAGGACATATTTGTCAAGAGGGAAGGCAAGTTTTCAACAGTATCGCTGCACTGAAGTTGAGTATCATCGGCATAGAAATGATGATCAATAGGGTGGTTGTTTATTATATGTGAGAGTGGAGCAGTGTATAGAGTAAAGAGAACAGGGCCCAGGACTGATCCCTGCGGGACTCCACATTCCATTTTGACAGATTTTGATTGAATTTTGTTTACAATAACTTTCTGGAACCGGTCTGTGAGGTATGAAGTAAACCAGGTGAGGGCTGTGCCATTAATACCAAACGTATTTTGGAGGCGAGAAAGAAGAATTGAGTGATCTATGGTATCAAAGGCTGCAGATAAGTCAAGAAGAGTGAGGAGGGAGATTTTTCCTGCATCAGAAGCAAGTAGAAGTGTATCTAAAGTATGGACTAGGGTGGTTTCGGTGCTGTGGTTGGGGCGATAGGCAGACTGAAAAGTGGGAAGAAGATCATTGGAATGAAGGTGACTGTTGAGCTGTTTGAGAACAACTTTTTCTAGTACTTTAGAGATAAAGGGTAAGTTTGAGACAGGCCTATAATTCTTCAGAATGTTGGGATCGAGGTCGTGCTTTTTCAGTAGAGGTGTGACTATTGCTGTTTTAAGAGCTGATGGAAAATTTCCTGACTGAAGAGATGAGTTTACTATTTTAGTGATAATAGGCACAAGTTGTGGAAGGCATTGTGCGAAAACAGGAGCAGGTATGGGATCAAGGTCACATGATTTTATAGTCATTTCCTTCAGAATTGTCATGATTTCTTTTTCACTTGTGGGATGGAAGGAAAAGAGAGGAGTGCCAGTGAACTGGGGGTCAGGAGGCGCAGGCTGGAATTGAGTTTGATCAAGTCTGGAGCGTATGTTTCGAACTTTATCTGAAAAGAAGGCAGAAAATATGGATGGAAGTTCAGACAGGCTGTGGGTGTTAGGCAGAGGAGTTGTTTTTGCAGATCCAAGGAGATTTGAGGTGAGGGAAAAAAGAGATTTTATGGATGTAGCACAGAGAATTTGGGAAGAGTAGTAGTTTTGTCTTGCCTTTAAGATGAACGAAAACATAATCACACTGTTGAAATTCTGGATTTGATATTGATACAAATGGTGTGTGTGTGTGTGTGTGTGTGTGTGTGTATGTGGGGGGGGGGGGGGGTTGTTGTTGTGTGTGTGTGTGTGGGGGGGGGGGTGTTGTGTTGTGTGTGTGTGTGTGTGTGTTGTGGTGTGGTGTGGTGTGGTGTATTGTGTGTGTGTGTGTGTGGCGTGTGTGTGTGCGTGTGTGTGTGTGCGTTGTGTGGTGGTGGTGGTGATGGTGGTGGTGTGTGTGTGTGCGTGTGTGTGTGTGTGTTGTGTGGTTGTGGGTGTGTTTGTGTGAGTGTGTGTGTGTTGTGTGGTGTGGTGTTGTGTGGTGTGGTGTGGTGTATTTGTGTGTGTGTGTGTGTGTGTGTGTGTTGTGTGTGTGTGTGTTGTATGTGTGTATGTAGGGGGGGTGGGGGCGGTCGCATACGCAAACATTTCACTTGGTGAACCTCGGAGCTGTAGCCGAAAAAAAAAATCGATGCTGGGAAAGTACTTTCTCCGCAAAAAATGTTGAATGAACAAAATGAAACCTGCGATCAAATAGGTTTTTGTTTTTGATTTTCGTAGGAACTAAAATACAGAAAATGATAAATAGAGAATACATGCAGTTCTTAGAAATCTTCTTCGTCATTGAACACACTCAGACAGCAACTCGTTGTTGTCTGTCAATATTATGAGCAAAAATAAAATCTAAAATAGTGAATCTTGAACATGTTTGAAGCAAAATGGCTTCCATACATTCATCTCGTCCATAACTGAACATTTCTTGAGAAAAGGAATCATCTATAAACTTTATGTACAGAGAAATAGTGAAGAGGATGGGGGGGGGGGGGGGGGGGTTCTGATATACAGCCCACATGTTCATTTATGTCTGTTTGGGGTGGAGGGCGAGAGAGATAGTCTAGTGGTTAGAGCGATGAGCTCGCGATCTGATGGCCCGGGTTCGTGTCACCACCGAGGCACCCGTTGGCGACATTTTCCCTCTGGAGTTAACATCAGTGCCGACTCCACTCCCTTGACACTTCTTCGGATGAGACTGTAAACTGAGGTCTTGTGTGCGAACTCATGTAGAATTTCTTGCGTACACGTTAAAACCTGTTCTGCCTTTCGGAAGAAATGGCCATTGCGCGCCGGTAGGAACGGATGACAAAATGTTAAAAATGCATGCACATTGGTGTCGTGTTTAAACATCATCCCCGAAATCGGAATGTGCGTACCTTCATGATGGGTAAAACGGTCGCATACACAAAATCTCACCATTGGTGAACCTCGTAGCTCCTTCTGAGGAACAAAAAGAAAATCAGTTAAAAAGCGTCTGTTTCCTTTAAAAAAAATCATTATGCCGATGAACATGCTCATAAACAAAGGAATAGATCACTCATATTTTGGACTCAGAAAATGTTTACTAACCATAAGAATAAAGAAAGAATACGAAAGTGGATGAGGAATTCTGTCATAGGAAGGCTGCAGCAAAGGATCCCAACTGGATTAGGACTATGTCTGCAGTATCACGGGTTTCTTTTCTCTTTATTCTTCCGTCTCTGTACAGTTTCCTGCTGATGTTGATTGTAAATTATCAGCCGTTTCCCACTTCAAACATCAAATGAACTGTGCACAGACACTATGTATTGTGATCAGTACATTTTTGTTCGATGTTTTGTTTCTTGTGCAACAGAAACTTTTGTGAACTGAAGGTTGATTTTTTTGGTTAATGAAGAAAATTACAATAATCGATGTCTTTGTAATTATTAACTTTTGCTCTTCAGGCATAAACTCACTGCGAATTATTTGGAATTGTGATTTGTGTATTCAAGCTCTTTCTCACACACACACACACACACACACACACACACACACCACACACACACACACACACACACACACACACACACAACACACAACACACACACTCACACACTACTTACTTACTTTCCTTTAATTACAAGCCAACTTCCTATATCTTGGAACAGAATGGAAAAACTTAAATGACAATGCTGTTAGCAGCTTGAGAAGGGGAAAGAACTCACTGCCACCACCAGAAATGACAGCAACTTCAGAATATCACAGAAGCTGTGCCATGCCAGACTAACCACTTTAAGTCACGGCAGATTTCTCTGCGTGAAATTTAGGCTGCTCTCCCCGGGGAGAGCGCGTCGCCACAAGAGCAGCGCCACCCATTATCTTTTTTCTTTTCCTGTCTGCAACTGGATTTATTTCCCTGTCAGAGTGGCTTTTTTCTACAGAATTTTGCCAGGGCCAACTCTCTTGCTGTGTTTTTTAAATTTTTACATGCGCTAAATAATTTTGTGTAAAGCACGGGACCTTGGTTTATTGTCTCATCCAAAAGACTAGCACCCAGGCCACCACTTAAGGCTGCACACAGGTATTAATTTGGGGGTCATGTAGTATCTTCTATAGAGTGCGAGTCGAAAATTTTTTCTGTGATTTTCACAGGATTTTTTTTTAAAGTATGAAAAAATGCTCTGTGCACTTGTTTTTTGAGATTGAGGACATAGAGCAATACCAGGTAGTCACGAGAAAGTTGGAAATAATCATCAAATGAGGATTGCTTGTATTTCTACAGCGTTGACCCCACGCATGCGCATTGTGGTAAAGAAGCTAGCAGACAACAAAGGACTGAGGGGGTACAGTGTTTGCTGAAAAATTCAAAAAATTCAGACCTACCAAATTAGTTCAAAATCACGAGTTTTGAGTCAGAGGCTGGTCTTTCACAAAAAGTGGTTTTTATTTCTGTGGATGCCTTAGTACGTGCGGTATGAATATAAGAGTCACATAGAAAAACAGTAGGAAAAGAGTGATTTTTTAAATTGCGGCGTGCGGCCTGTAGGACTGAGGGTCAGAGAAACAGTCAAACAGGGAGAAGGGAAAAATGGCCACACTAACAAGAAGAAAACCAGGACTGCAGCATTAAAACGTGTTTGATGCCTTGCTGTTTGCACCAATGGGAAATCCCCTTTGTGGAAGATGTCAGGTCATATGCAAATGAACTCCTCGAGGGGAGATGAGCATGAACAGTCAGAAACCACTACAGTGATCTTTCCCTGAGTGTGGCTATTGTTTGTGACCATCAGTTGGCTTAAGCAGAGGAAGGGGGAGAAGAGAACAGGGTGGGGGTGGGGGTGGAGAGGCACAAGGGTGTGGGGGTGGGAGGGGCGGAGAGGAGGGGAGATGGGGAGGAGATGTGGACCAGGTGGAAGGGGAGATTATTCTGCAAATGACCATCTGAGGCTGGACTGTAAGCAGTTGTTATTCCCTGATGTAGTCTTTCCTGTGTGTCTGTCCGCTTGATTATCCTATCCTATTGTCTGTCTGTCTGTCTAAGTCGTTGTATGATGCAGCTCCAGTTTTGAAAAGAAGAAGAGTAGAGAAAGAGAGTAAATGGAGAGTGAGAAATCAATACCTACCTGCCTACGTACCTATCAATCAATCAATCAATCAATCAATCAATCAATCAATCAAATCAATCAATCAATCAATCAATCAATCAATAAACCCATCCACCCACCATCTATCTATCTATCTATCTATCTATCTATCTATCTATCTATCTATCTATCTATCTATCAATCACACACATTTATAGCAATAAATAATTTCTGATTCAGATTCTGATTCACACACACACACAGACACACAGAGAGAGAGAGAGAGAGAGAGAGAGAGAGAGAGAGAGAGAGAGAGAGAGAGAGAGAGAGAGAGAGAGAGAGAGAGAGAGAGAGAGAGAAGAGAGAGAAGTAGATCAGAGAGACTTGAGTACAATTTTCAAGTTCTGAGTAGAAATTACATATTGCACTTCAATGACTAGACAGGTTGTGATCCCCTCCTCCACCCCACCCCTCTTCTATTGATGGATGGCGTTGAAAGCTTTTCACCTGGATATAGCTTGGTATCAATCTGATAATTATTGAATAATCCACCAGTCTCTTCGGGGAAGAATTGGTTGTGTGATTTTGAGCTCTTAACTCTCATCAGGAGATGGGCGCCGCCCTCAATATGCTGGCCCCTAGAGAAGTGAGGTCTCTGACGCCTCGCTCCCCTACGACCTTATAGGTTATGGGACTCCTTTACCTTTACCTTTAACTCTCATCATGATGGTAACTGAAGTGTGGGTTAAAGTTTCTACTGACCCGTCTGTTCCAGTGATTTTTTATATATATTTTTTATACATGAACAGTTTAGATTCCCTCCACCAAACTGATTAAAGCATCCCCGAAGTCAGAATGCGGCTACCTTCAAGGTGGGCATAAAATATGTTTGCATACGCAACATCTCACATAGGTAAACTTTGGAGATCTAACCAAGAAACAACAAAGGAAGTTGGGAGGAATTTATTTAAATATTCAAACAGACAAAACATATTTTACCCAAATTAGATATATGTCAAAAAAAGAAAGGTGGCAGGATGGTTTAGACGTTCGCTTGCCAAAACGAAAACCGTAAGGTTCTGGGTTTGATTCCTGGCCTTGCCCTTTCTTCCCAGGGAAAATCAAACTGAATGCCAAGTCTTTCGGAAGAGACCAGTCGGACCCGTGTGCTTACGGACTTGTGCAAGTCAAAATAACCCAAGGCAGTAGAAAATCGAAAAGAGCAGGGAGGGACTACTTGAGTGTCCCGGCAAAATTTGTAGATTCAATTCCCAAATGTATCCCCGAATCAGAATGCGGCTATCTTAAAGGTGGGGAAAACACCGGCTGCATTTGCAACAATTTCACCATTGGTAAACCTCAAAGTTCTAGCCAAGGAACGAAATAAAGAAAAAGATATTAAGTCAATATTTCACACACAAAAATAGATCAGCTAAGGCTGGCGGTATGGGTGACACAACAAGCCCAGCATGCAATCTCTGACCTGGGTTGAGACAGACTCCGCCAAGGTCAACATTCTCAGGATAAAACATCTTGGAACATTTTAATGCAGCAGTCTGACTCATCAAGGAATTAAGGGAGAAGTCAAGCCAAGCCAAGCTATATGTGGATATGACAGGACTATCATAAGTTTACGTGTGTTCTGTCAAGGTATACTTGTGTTTTTCTGACACTTTTCGTGAATAAATTGTTTAAACCAAGCCAAGCCATAGCTCTTTTTAGATCAAGGAAACAATTATTATACCAGCATTTTCTGTCCTCTTGGAAAAACCATGACTCCAATATTGTTAAACCTGTACAAAATCAGACACGAAAACCAACAGACACAGAGATACAGGCAAACCCAGGAACAGCAAAAAAAAGGGCACTAACAAGAAGAAAAGCAGAACTGCAGCCCTGCACATAAAGACGTGTTTGATGCCTTGCTGTTTGCATCAATGGGAAATCCCCTATGTGGAAGATGTCAGGTCATATGCAAATGAGCTACACAAGGGGACGTGAGCATTAACGGTCAGAAACTGCCACAGTGATCTCCCTGGAATCTGGCTATTCTTTATGGCCATCGGTTGGTTCAGGCAGAGGGGAGTGGTGGGTGAGGGTGGAGGGAGCAAAGAGGAAAGGGAAGAGGGGGGGGGGGGGGGGAGAAGGGGTTGGGGTGGATGGGGAAGGGATTACCTTGCAAATGACCATCTGATGCTAGGGTCATTCTGGTCTTGTTCCCTGGCCTAGTCTTTTGTCTGTCTGTTTGCTTGTCTGTCTGTCTGTTTGTACAGATGATGGATCATTTTGTATGTCTGTGAACATCTCTTTTTTAAGTCTGCTTGACTGTTTTTCTTCTCCCTGTGTTACTATGTGACACAATGTTATTGCAGGATAAGGAGATATGAGGAAGAGAAAAGGGTGGACAGAACTATGAGTGCACATACGTGCACACACACACGAGAGAGAGAGGGAGAGAGAGAGAGGCAGGCAGATAGACAATCAGAGAGACAGAAAGACCTCAGCATAAATGTGTTTTCTCCTGGGTAGAAACTACGGCTACACTTCAAATTCAGTTCAATAGACAGTTTTCCCATTATGCTGACTATGGCAGAGTCCATCCATCTCTAGGTAACAGGATGCATGCTAGGCATGTTCATGACATTCATCCTTCTATGTTCCATTGGTTGCCCTTTTTACAAAAGGTTGACTAGGTTATAAACATGTTCACAAGATGTTCTGCATGTGCTTATACATGGAACCTAGGTTTCAAGGCTCATACACTAGACTTTGGTGAAGCCAAGCCTTTGCCACCAAAGTTAACTCTCGGGAGAAAATCCTGTTGAATTCTTTCTTTTTCTTCTTTGAACGCACAGACAGCAACTGTTACTGTCTATCATATGAGTGAAAATGTGCTGCGCTGCTGTTATGCATCTGACAAGTGAGGCCCAGCGCATCTGTCTTTGGCATGGGAGAGAATTGCTTTCTTTCAAGTCTTTCAGGAAAAAAGGCGAGAGAATGGACCAAGAAGGCAGAAAATAGACAAGAAGGAGGTGACAGGAAGAAAAAAGAAACAAAGCAGAAACAAAAAAGGGGATAGGAAGAAGGGAATTCCTATCACAGAATCTCCAGAAGGCGGACATGCTATTTTATACTGATTGCCCTCAGCATCTCCACGGGAGAATCGTCTTGAATGAGCACCTCAATGAAGACTCCAGCCCTTATCTTCAGTTACCAGTAAATCATGAATACAGCACTCTAACCATTCATCCAATCTACCATATTTTACTCAGCTTAGCATTAGTTTAAGAACAAATCTAATAAAGAGTCTTTTAGAATCAAAGATATGCACTGATGCTTTCTGCGCAATCAGTCTCCCCTCAAAATTAATGAACTTGAAGAATACTGTTGGAAGTGTACCGTACCAGATAAACAGACCAACAGACACAACAGACAGAAAAAAACTCATCACTAAGCAGAAAACCAGGACAGCAGCCCTGCCCATAAAGACGTGTTTGATGCCTTGCTGTTTGCACCAATGGGAAATCCCCTTTGTGGAAGATGTCAGGCCGTATGCAAATGAGCTCCGCGAGGGGAGATGAGCACGAACGGTCAGAAATGGTTACAGTGATCTCCCTTGACTCTTGGTAATCGTTTATGGCCATCACTTGGTTTGGGCAGAGGGGTTGAAGGGGGAGGGGGGGGGGGAGGTGGAGGTGAGAGGGGGCAGGGGGGAGGTGATAGAGATTGTCCAGTATGACCATCTGACACTGGACTGTAACCTAACTCTGTTGTTGTTCCCTGACCTGATCTTTTGTCTGTTTGCTTGTCCCTCTTTCCCTTTCTTTGTCTGTCTGTCTGTCTCTCTGCCAGTCTCTGTTTGTTTGATATTTTTCTCTCCTGTCTCTGTGTCTATGTTTGTCTGTTCCTCTTTCCATTTGTTTGTCTCTCTGCTGGTCTATAATTGTTTGATTTAATTTTTCGCTTGTCTCTGTGTGTCTATTTCTATGACTGTCTGTTTTTATTTTATCTGTGTTGCTATGTAATACGGTTCAGCTAGGGTAAGGGGTTACATTAAAGGAGGGTAAGGAGTGATGGGGAAGAGAGGAAGGCAAGGGTGTATAAAAAACCCAATAAGTATGCACTCAAATATCGGCATGCGTGCACGTGCCCGCGAACACACGCATTATATACGAAACCTAGGAAGACAGAAATAAGCAGGAATTTTTTTTAGGTAGCTCTGAACAGAAACTGTTTTCTCCCTTTCTGCCTTATGGTGGATCACTACTTAATCTACAAATTTTCAGCCTGATTTGTTTAGCTGGTTATGGACATAGCACAGCATGACGCTACTATTGATTTAGGTAAAACCTCTTCCCCTGGAGATACCAGGAGCCTGTCAGTATAAACAGCATCCCCACCTTCTGGAGATTATGTGCTAGAATTCCCTCTTTTCTATCCCTCTCTTTGTTTCTGCCTTGCTCCCTTTCTTCCTGTCACCTCCTTCTTGTCAGTTTTCCACCTTCTTCGTCCATTTTCTTGCCTTTTTTCCAGAAAGATTTAAAAGAAAGCAGTTCTCTTCCAAGCCGAGGTCGGATGTGCTGGGCTCGACTGGTCAGGTTCTTATTCGTAGCGCAGCACATTTTTGCTCATAAGGCAGAAAAAAAGGCAGTTGATGTGTGAATGTTCGAAGAAGTAGAAGGAGAAGTCAAAGAAGAATGCAAGGAAGAATGGAAAGAAGCTCTTTTCAAACTCGGGAGATGTACTATTTCGTTCTTTGACTTGATTTGATTTATCATTTAACTGCAGAAGCACTTCAGTGGCACTACTCTTATGGCGACACGCTCTCCCCGGGGAGAGCAGCCCGAATTTCAAGCAGAGAAATCTTCCGTGACAAAGTGGTATGCAATAAATACAATACAATACAATACGCTCATTGGTGCACTTAACTGAATTTTTCAGGCTGTGTGTCACAATTACGTTGAGTCTGGTGGAGTCCATCACTGTCCAGACAGCAGGATGAATGCTGGGTATGTTCTTGTCATTCATCCCATCCACCACCACAGCTGGTCTCCTCTTCTACAAGAAAGTGGACAAGACTTGACGTGTGTACAAGATGTTCTGCATGCGCTCACAAAATGGAACCCCAGTTTACAGTCTTTCCGAAAAAGATTTGAGGGAAGCAAACCCCCCAACACCAACACTGTAGAGAGAAAATCCCTTTGAGCGAATGTTTAAATGGAGAGTCAAGCCACACTTTAATTCGCAGTCAGATTGCAAGTTAGAGTAGAGGCCTTAAACCATTATTTTGCTGACTCAACCCTCTTGAACAGCCTGGCATCCTGACTCACAGACTGGATCAAATAAGAATACTTTACCAAGAAAGGACACACAGTAATGCTTTCTGCCCAGTCCTAGAAAACTATAAACATTGAAGAATATCAAAAATACTGTTGGATCTATACCCTGACAGACAGACAGATAGACAGATAGACAGACAGACAGACCCAGACAGACAGAAAGACAGACAGACAGACAGACAGAGAAACAACAGAAAAAACGGCACCACCACACCCCTAAGCAGAAAACCAGCCTTACAGCCCTGCCCATAAAGACATGTTTGATGCCTGGCTGTTTGCACCAATGGGAAATCCCCTTTGTGGAAGATGTCAGGCCGTATGCAAATGAACTCCATAAGGGGAGATGAGCATTAATGGTCAGAAACTGTTACAGTGATCTCCCTGGAATCTGGAAATTGTTCATGGCTGTTGGTTGAAGAGACAGATACAGAGGGGAAGGGGGAATGATGGAGAAATTGGGGGTGGGGGTGGAGGATGGAGAGAAGAGGACAGGAGGGATAGGGTAGAGGGGGGAGGGATTATTCTGCAACTGACCATCTGACCATCTGATGCTGGGCTGTAAACCTAATACCTCATTACTGGTCCCTGGCCCAGTGTGTTGTCTGTCTGTCTGTCTGTCTGTTCATCTGTCTGTGCATTTGCCTGTCTGTCTGTATATATATATATGTTTTGATCAGATTTGTCTCTCTATCTGTGTCTATCAATTTGTGTATGTGTTTGGTTGGGATTTTTGTTTCTTCTGAGTTACTATCTGATACCGTTTCTGTTTTGGGTAAGGAGTGATAAGGAAAAGAATGAAAAGAGAGGTGCATAGGAGAACTATGAACACGCACTATGATACACTATGATGTGTGTCTTCGATTTTACGTCTGTTCACTTAAAGTGATATTAGACTATGGAGGCGTGGGAGAGGAATGCATAATGAGATTAGGGCTTTAAGTAAAAGAGATGCGTGTTGGTAATAATGCAGATTAAAAGACTATTCCAAACTATATAAACAGTATGTTGCAAAAACATGGGAAAGAAACAAAAAATTAACAAAAACACAGAACAATTGAAAAATACTCTAAAATTGGAAAACAAACAATTGTGAACTACTTGTAACGGAAGCTGTGAATCAAGCAAAATGTAGATCGCGACGGTCGTAGTTTATAAAAAAAGAGAATACTGGGGATTGTATCAGAGACATTGCTATCTCACATAATAGCTCTGGATTGGTTAAAACTTCCTGCAGAGACTTATCTTGAAATGCTGGTAAACACTTTTTTAAACCTTGACACAAAACACTAACATTAGAAAAATTTTCACCCAATATACATTGTATATTTTTTTGCAAATTTTGCTCGAAAGGCATTTAATTTCAATCTGAAGATTAGAGAAACAATTTTTCTAGTACAGGATTTTCGAAAGCCGTACTGAGTACAAAGAATGTTCTCAATATCCAGGACAGAACAATTGTGCTGGGGATAGCCAGCCTCTTCCTGTTTCTTTTTTACTTTTTTATTTATTATTATTTTTTTTACATGTTTCCAGCAAACATTTTGAAGCAAAACGTAACCTTCATGATGAGAAAGAAGAATATATAAACCAGTTGAATATTGTTTTGCTGCCTTTTGGCAGCTTTGTCAACCTTTTCATTAAAATGAATACCACAGTGAGATGGAACCCAGCAGAAAGTAACATTCGAACCCCTCAGAATTAGAAAATGTACCAACAAATTAATTTCAGGGATAAGTTTCTGTCTACCAGTCGATGTCGAGTAACCGAGAGATTGTAATGCAGATTTAGAATCTACACAGAACAAAATCTGCAAAACAGTATTGGGGAAATCAAGCTGAGAAATACAAAGCCATCAAAATATCGGTAAGTTCAACAGTAAAGATGGAATGATTTTTGCCAATATGATAGGACTTTTCAACCTTCAAAGCTGGAATGATGAATGCTGCCTCTGCTTCCTTGTTTTTTTAAGAAGGGATCCGTCGGTGTATATCTTAAGATGAGAAGGATATGTATCTTCTAGGTGCACATTTATATAAGAGCCAAGAATAAGCCCATTTTCTTTCTTTCTTTCTTTCTTTCTTTTTTTTTAAAGAGAGGTGGTTGATATCAAAATCTGCTGTCTAATACACGTGCATACGCACGTATGCAGGCACACACATAGGCAAAGATATATAAACACACACACACACACACACGCACGCACGCACGCATACGCGCGCGCGCACACACGCGCACACACACACGCACTGTGTGGGTGTGTGTTCTTTAATTTAACGTCTTTTTTTGAAAAGACGTTAAATTAAAGAAGAACACACACCCACACACCCTCCCTCTCTCACTCTCCTTCTTGAGTCAATGAAAAATCAAGCCAAAGTTCATTTCAGATGCAGGAGACATACAGCAACCCTCCCTGGTCAGTAAAGAATATAGTTGAATTTGTACTATGACAGGCAGACAGACAGACAGACACATACAGACACATGCATGCACACTCACACTACACGCATACACACACAAATGCACACACAGACATACACACACAGAGACATACACACACATACAGTCCTGTGGATGAGACTATAAACCGAGGTCCCGAGTGTGAACGCACGCAGAACATCTTGCGCACACGTTAAAACCCGTTCCGCTTTTAGGAAGAGTAGGCCATTGTGTGCCAGTCAGAATGGATAACAGAACTTACAAAACTGTATACACACAGAGACTGGATGTTAGAAAGCACACGAGTGCTTATTCCATTATCCTCGAAATAAAAGAATGAAATAAATAAATAAAACACATACACACTCTCACGCATGCACACACAAAGAAGCACACAAAGGCACACACAATGACACGCTCTCAGGAACAGACACACACACATGCGATTCCCGTTCAATGGGAACATCAACATCAGTGCAGACTCCACTCTCCCCAAAAGTCTGGAGTTAAGAACATCAGTGCAGACTCCACTCTCCCCAAAAGTCCGGATGAGACTATAAACCGAGGTCCCGTATGCGAACGAACGCAGAACATCTTGCGCACATGTTAAATCCTGTTTCGCTTTTCGTAAGAGTAGGCCATTGTGTGCCGGTGGGAACAAATGACAGAATTTACAAAACCGCATACACACGGGGACTGGATGTAAAAAAGCACATAAGTGTTTATTCCATTATCCTTGATATAAAAGAATAAAATAAAAAACCTCTCTCTGTCTGTCTCTCTGTCTGTCTGTCTCTTTGTCTGTCTGTCTCTGTCTCTCTCTAGCACCACCAAGAGGAAGACAACCAGCACTACAGCCCTGGTCGTGAAGACCTACGTGTTTGATGCCTTGCTGTTTGCACCAATGGGAAATCCCCTTTATGGAAGATGTCAGGTCGTATGCAAATGAGCTCCGCAAGGGACATGAGCATTAATGGTCAGAAACTGTCACAGTGATCTCCCTGGAATCTGGCTATCATCTGTGCCCATGGCTTGGTTCAGAGAGAGAGAGAGAGAGAGAGAGAGAGAGAGAGAGACAGAGAGAGACAGAGACAGAGAGAGACAGAGAGAGAGAGACAGAGAGAGAGAGACAGAGAGAGACACAGAAACACAGAGGGAGAGAGACAGAGAGAGTCACAGACAGACACAGAAACAGACTCAGAAACAGAGGCAAAGACAAAAACTCCAAAATAACGAAAAAGAAAGAAAGAAAGAAAGAAAGAGAGAGAGAGAGAGAGAGAGAGAGAGAGAGAGAGAGAGAGAGAGAGAGAGAGAGAGAGAGACAGACAGACAGACAGACAGACAGACAGACAGACAGAGACATTTATTTATTTATGTTTTTTATTCTTTTATATCGAGGATAATGGAATAAGCACTTATGTGCTTTTTTACATCCAGTCCCCTTGTGTATGTGGTTTTGTAAATTCTGTCATCTGTTCCCACCAGCACACAATGGCCTACTCTTACGAAAAGCGGAACAGGATTAACGTGTGCGCAAGGTGTTCTGCGTGCGTTCGCACACGGGACCTCGGTTTATAGTCTCATCCGAAGGACTTTTGGGGAGAGTGGAGTCGGCACTGATGTTAACTCCAGGGGGAAAATATTCCCCTTGAACGGGAATCGAACCCGGGTCGTCAGATTGCGAGTGCAATGTTCTAACAGAGAGAGAGAGAGAGAGAGAGAGAAGAGAGAGAGAGAGAGAGAGAGAGAGAGAGAGAGAGACAGAGACAGAGACAGAGACAGACAGACAGAGAGCATTGGGGGATAAGCAGGGAGCATAGTACCTTACTTACTTCTTGCTATTGTTCCCTGTGTTTCTATGTCTGCCTTTCTGCCTGATTGCTCGTGTCAGGGTCTGTTTCTCTGTCTGTGTTTGTTGGTCTGTGTGTGTGTGTGATTGTGGAACCACCTGGGTCCAGGTCCTCTCCTGCGTAGACGGGCGGGACTTGCTAACTCCTAGAGAGCATCTCGGGTAGGGAGGACCCATTAACCTTAACAGTCCCCCCCCCCCCCTTCCACCTCTCTTACAAGGAATCCAAACCGCATTAGAGCAGATGAAGAAAAACTCTGAATTCAGACCTCTTTCATGGCTTTGCCTGGCAAGTCCCCTATGACAGCTAGGGAAACAGAGACACCCAGCCAAAACCAAACACGAATCTTCTGGAACCCTGGTGAAAACAGCAGTACGACGCTTCTGCCTCACAGGAGCGGACTTGACAACAATTTGACTGGGGAGTTACCTACTGCATGTAGAGAAATGAACCCTTACGAAGCTAATGTTTGTTTTTTTTTTATGATATCGTACAGGAATATTTTCCGCCTTTCTTCGTCATTAGTTTTAGGGACCCGGTTCTATCTCTTCCAGAAATCAAGAACTGTTTCGGTCATATTTCTGATTTGACCGGTTTATAACTCTGTCGCGTACGCAAAAAGACTTCAGTAAGGATATAGCTAAAGCTGTGGTATCAAAAGTAATATTCACATCCATACATGCACACACACAAACACACACGAGAGAGAGTGAGTGAGAGAGAGAGAGAGACAGACAGAGAGAGACAGAGACAGAGAGAGAGAAAAGGGTGAGAGAGACAGAGACAGACAGTGACAGACAGAAGACAGACAGACAGAGACAGACAGATATAAGAGAGAGAGAAAGAGAGAAGCAGGCAGATAGACAATCAGAGAGACAGAAATACCTAAGCATAAACAGAGAGGAACACAGATACACACCGACAAGAGAAGAGAGAAAACAGATTGACAGAGACAAACGCACGGAAAGACAGACAGTTGCACAGACAAACAGAGAGACAGAGACAAACGCACGGAAAGACAGATACACAGAGACAAACGCACGGAAAGACAGTTACACAGACAGACAAACAGAGAGACAGAGACAAACGCACTGAAAGACAGCCAGATTCACAGACAAACAGTGACAAACGCAGAGAAAGACAGACAGTTACACAGACAAACGCACGAAAAGACAGACAGATACACAGACAGACAAACAAGACAAACGCACGAAAGACAGAGCACTACACAGAGAGATAGAGACAAACGCACGGAAAGACAGATACACAGACAGACAAACACAGGGACAGAGAGTCACTCTCCAAAAGCCAGTGCCCGGCCTCCTCTAGCATCGACAGATGTCGCACCATCACAGTACGTGTCATTAGGCACCGGTGCCAGCTCAGCTAAAGGCCCCCATCCGAAATAATGACCCACCCTCATTAACCCCCAGCGCTAACAAAAGTCGCCATCACCCTTCAAGTTACGAGATATCCTCCGCCTCTCCCCCTCCCTCCTTCTTTCCATCTTTTTTCGTTCGAATTTCAAGAACATTTTAGACAATGGTGTGTGTGTGTGTGTGTGTGTGTGTGTGTTGTGTGATGTGTGTGTTGTGTGCGTGTGTGTGTGTGTGTGTGTGTGTGTGTGTGTTGTGTGTGTGTGTGGTGGGCGTTCGTGTAAAAAGAACTATCTTATGATTAAAAAAAATTCATTATTCATTTCTTTATTTATTCAGAAGTCTTTCATTGTGTCATATGTATGTATATAATGTATATAGTCAATTTTTTCAGATGGTACATTGAATAAGCAATGCATTTGCTTGTAGTGTGTGTATGTGTTTGTTTGTGTGTGTATGTGTGTAGAGCAGAGAGAGAGAGAGAGAGAGAGAGAGAGAGAGAGAGAGAGAGAGAGAGAGAGAGAGAGAGAGAGAGAGAGAAGAGAGAGAGAGAGAGAGAGAGACGAGAGAGAGAATTTTCTCACGTACATAGTTCACTGTGCTTGCTATGGTGAAATTGTACATTTTATTTTTAGACATGAACACACACACTCATACACAAACACACACACACACACTCTCTCTCTCCTCCCCCCCTCTCACACACATACTCCACCCCACCACCCCTCCCTTCCACACACACATTTGTAGACAATCGCAATCTTCCAACAAAGTCTTTCTTGTTACCCTACCCCATCCATTTAACATATTTCTCTACAGCTGTCCCCCCCCCCCCCCCTCCCCACCCCAAAGTTATCGTTCCTGCGACATGGGCAATGACATCACAGCATTACGTCCCCTTGGTGCTGACAACAACGATGACAGAGACTGTAAGACGACAGGATTACCCGACTTGGCTAGTTTTCCAAGATGGACGCCAGGACTGGGCAGACAACTCTGGTTCTCCAAAACTGTTATCTGTGGATGGGTACAGTTCTGCCTCTTTCCTGTACACTCATGGTCCTGATTCTGCTGCTTCTGTCATTGGTGTCTTTCTTTATAATATTGGCTGTCAGACATTTCGTATGGTTCTGACTATAAACCGAGGTCCCGTGTGCGAACGCACGCAGAACATCTTGCGCACACGTTAAAACCCGTTCCGCTTTTCGGAAGAGTAGGCCATTGTGTGCCGGTGGGAACGGATGACGAAATTTACAAAACTGCATACACACAGGGACTGGATGAAAAAAAAGAGTACTTATTCCATTATCCTCGAAATAAAATGAATAAATAAATAAAAATAAAAATCTTGTTGTTGTTGTTGTTGTTGTTGTTGTTGTTGTTGTTGTTGTTGTTGTTGTTGTTGTTGTTGTTGTTGTTGTTGTTTGTTTCTTCTTCTTCTTCTTCTTCTTCTTCTTCTTCTTCTTCTCTTCTTCTTCTTCTTCTCTCTCTCTCTCTCATCTCTCTCTCTCTCTCTATCTCTCCTCTTCTCTCTCTCTCTCTCTCTCTCTCTCTCTCTCCTCTCTCTCTCTCTCTCTCTCTCTCTCTCTCTCTCTTCTTCTTCTTCTTCTCGTCTTCGTCGTCGTCGTCGTCGAACGTTCAGACGGCAACTATTGTTGTCTGTCATATGAGCAAAAATGCGTTATACTGCCGCTAAGCGCCTGACAAGTCAGGCCCAGCACATCTGACTTCGGTATGGGAGAGAATTGTTATCTTTCAAATCTTTCTGGAAAAAAAAAGCAGGAGAAGGACAAGAAGGGCAAAAAAGACAAAAAGAGGCGAAGAGGAAAAAAAAAGGCAGAAACAAAAAGGATAGAAAAGAGGGAATTCCTAGCCAATTTCCAAAAGGTGGGGAAGCTGTCTAACTGAGGGGGGTTTGGCATCTGGAGGCCCTGCTTTTTCTTCTTGTTATTGGCTTTTCCCCCCATTCAAAATAGTTCTTTTTTCTTCCCTTCTCTATCATGGTTGCCTTCTATTTAATGGAACTATTGTTTTTTTTCCATATTCTCTCTACCTACCCGGTTTTCTGTCTTTTTCTGTTTCTGGTATTGGCTGTTTTCCTTTTGCCTGCGTTGTTTTTCCCTATGTCCCTTCTTCCTGGCTGTTTCCATTTGGTATGCTCCTGTATTTGATTTCTTTATAGCTCTTTCCTTTTGGTTGCTTCTGTATATCGTTTTTCTTTGTCGGTTTTTTCCCTTTGGGGTATGCCCTCTATTCGTATTTTTTTATCAGTTTTCATTTGGTATGCCCTCTATGTCGTATTTCTTTGTGGGTTCTTTCCATTTGGTATGCCCTGCAATGTATTTCTTTATAGCTCTTTCTTTTGGTATGCTCTGCTTGTGTATTCTTTACAGCTTTTCTTTTGGTATGCTCCTGCTAGTCTTTATTTTCAGTCTTTCTTTTGGGAATGCCCCTGCTTCTCTTTTTTTATTTTTAAACCTTTTTCCATTCTGTAATCCTATTTTTTCCCATTTCTTTCTTGGTTTTTTTTCCCTCTCAAGTTTTTTTCCCTTAGCGGGTTTTATTTTTTTGCAGTGGGTTTGATTTTAGGGTTTGTAAAATGAGGGGGTGGGGCCCACTTCCCACAAAATCTCGAGGGCCAAGAAATCCTGCAGGGAACAGTGCAAGGAGGGAGACAAAGAGGCAGACAGAAAAAACGATGGAAGATACACAGAGAGGGGGTGGGGCTTGAGTGGAACGTTTTGCTACAGAAAGCGGGGGAGAGGGGAAGCTGGTTGCAAATCTTCTTTGGGTTTTCCCCACGGTCATGGGAATGGGATAGGTGAAGGCGAAGGAGAATGAGGGTTGGGGTTGTTCCCTATCGTTTTCTAAATAGCGGTTGTTTGGGCCCCCATTATTTTTAGACGTCTAAATTTGGGCCTCAGGACGTTTGCTCCCTTGGGGTTTCTGGCTGTTGTGCCTTTGTCAGTGTTTACAGCTTGTGGCGAAAAAGGAGAGACAGGTTGACTTAGTTATGTTGGATTTCAACAAAATGAAAACACCATGCTGTAACACTTCATGGGTTTTTCATTTAATGATTACTGTCAGAAATTTTTTAGGAAAAAATTCGGAGGAACTTTCATATATAATGTCATGTGTTTTTACACATTTAAAAGTCTCTTGTTCGAGAAAAACTAACTCTTCTTGAACGAAGTAAATCCTGCAACAGAAAACAAAGCAGCAGAAACAGTACCACCACCCCCCACCACACCCCCACCACCACCACCAACCACCACCACCCCACCACCACCACCACCACCACCCCAAACAAAAACAATACCCCCCCCCCTCAAAAAAACAACTTTCAGTACCCCACCACCACCCACCACCACCACCCACCACCCCCAAAAAACAAAAAATACCCCCACCCTAAAAACAACTTTCACCCTTTTCTCCGATCGGAAAATTGTAAGAAACACCCCCCCCCCCTTCCCCTCCCCCCTTAACAGCAAGGGAGATGACCCAACACCATTACACAAGACAGGAGGAGTGGTACAGATGACGAGCGAGATTACTCGACTCATCGGCTTTACCCGTGGATTTAGCGGGATGGGCCACAAAGATTAGCTTCCTATCAGGCCTAAGCCCTTTGTCTAACCTTTCCATCAGCGCCACTACCGTAGGGGCTATTTCTGAAGAGTCGTGGTGTGCTGCCTCCATTCTGTGGCTAGTATCATGTCGGTACTGCCTATGTCTGTGTAGGCCTACAGTCGTGTTCTGGGAGAATTGCCTAGGCCTATATCGGGTCTTTGGAAGCTTTTGCAGAGAGGATGGGGTGACCCCCATCTATCCCAGTGAGAGGAAGCGTGAGAGGGAGAGAGAGAGAGAGAGGGGGAGAGAGAGAGGGAGTGAGAGAGAGGAGGGAGGGACAGAGAGAAGTATGTGTGTGTGTGTGTGTGTGTGTGTGTGTGAGAGAGAGAGGGGGGAGGGAGTGAGAGTGGGAAAGAGAGACAGAGTCAAAGAGGGAGGGTGGGATAGAGAGAGTGTGCGTGTGTACGTGTGTGTGTGTGTGTGTGAGAGAGAGGGGTGAGGGAGGGAGAGAGGGAGAGAGTGTATGTGAGTGTGTGTGTGTGTGTGTGTGTGTGAGAGAGAGAGAGAGAGGGGAGATGAGAGAGAGAGAGAGATAAAGAGAGAGAGAGAGAGCGGTGGGAGGAGAGAGAGGGAGAGAGAGAGTGAGTGATTTAGAGAAAGAGAAAACAAAGAGAGAGTGAGAGAGAGACAAGAGAGAGGAAGTAAGAGTGAGACAGACAGAAAGAGATGGAAAGAGAGAGAGGTAGAGAGAGAGAGAGAGAGAGAAGGGGAGAGAGAGAGAGAGAGAGAGAGAGAGAGGGGAGAGTGAGAGAGAGAAAGAGTGAGAGCGTGAGACAGAGAGAGAGACAGAGTGAAAGGGTGAGATAGTGAGACAGAGAGACACACACACACACACACACACACACACACACACACACACACACACACACACACACACACACACACACCACACACACACACAGAGAGAGAGAGAGAGAGAGAGATGAGAGAGAGAGAGAGAGAGAGAGAGGAGAAGAGAGAGACAGGACAAACAGACAGACGGACAGAGACAGAGACAGGGATTAGGACGACTTGAGAAAAACATCTCATTCCATAGAAGGACAACCAATGCCTTAATATATAAACCAAGCCTGCCTCACGCTAAGGGATGGTTAAAGTATCCTACTCCTGGTCTGACGGCCACTGAGGGCACGGGTTCCAGTCTCCACTGAGGCGTCTGTTCAAGGAGATATTTTCCCCCTGGAGTGAATATTCGTACTGATTCCACTCCTCTGGAAGTCCCTTGAATCAGACTATAAACTTTGGGGTGGGGGGTGGTGTGGACTGCGTAGCCTAGTGGTTACAACGTTGAGCTCGTGATGATCTTCTTCTTTTTCTTCTTCTTCTACTACTTTTACTGCTGCTGCTGCTGCTTCTACTGCTACTGCTCCTACTGCTACTACTGCTCCTTCTTCTCCTCCTCCTCCTCCTCCTCCTACTACTACTACGACTACGACTACTACGACTACGACTACTACTACTACTACTACTACTTCTTCTTCTTCTTCTTCTTCTTCTTCTTCTTCTTCTTCTTCTTCTTCTTCTTCTTCTTCTTCTTCTTCTTCTTCTTCTTCTTCTTCCTCCTCCTCCTCCTCCTCTTTTTCTCCGACGTCGTCGTCGTCGTCAGCAACTATTTTGCTTGTCACATGAGCGAAAATGCGTCACGCTGCCGTTAAGCGCCTGACAAGTCAGGCCCAGCGCATCCGACTTCGGTGGTGGTGAGACTTTTTTTGAGTCTTTCTGGGAAAAGAAAAAGGCAGGAGAATGGACCAAGAAGGCAGAAAATAAGACAAGAAGGAAGTGACAGGAAGAAAAAGAAACAAGGCAGAAACAAAGAGAGGGGTAGAAAAGAGGAAATGTCTAGCACAGAATTTCCA
>CM054145.1:3870311-3885311 GCA_028751875.1 Rapana venosa
GCAGCAGCAGCAGCAGCAGCAGCAGCAGCAGCAGCAGTAGTAGTAGCAGTAGTAGTAGTAGTAGTAGTTGCAGCAGCAGCAGCAGCAGCAGTAGTACTTGTAGTAGTAATAGTAGTAGAAGTAGTAGTAGTAGTAGTAGTAGTAGTAGTAGAAGTAGTAGTAGTAGTAGTAGTAGTAGTAAGAGTAGTAGTAGTAGTAGTAGTAGAAGTAGTAATGATAGCAGCAGTAACAGCAGTTTAGGTAGCTGAACGAGGAAGGGAAGGAGGAGCGGCAGTGAAATAGTGATTGTAGCAGCAGCAGTGTGAGTGTGTGTATACTTTGGTGTTTTTTTTTATTGGGAGGGGGAGGGGGGAGGTTGGAGGGGGAAAGGGGTGCGGATTTTTCCCCCTGTATATCATGATGTTATCCCTAATAAGGGCAGGGATTGAATTTAAAAACTCACATTAGTGCATATTCATTATCCTCGAAATAAAAGATTTTGAATTGAAATCTCTCTCTCTCTCTCTTCTCTCTCTCTCTCCTCTCTCTCCTCACTCTCTCTCTCTCTCTCTCTCTCTCTCTCTCTCTCTCTCTCTACATACATACACCACACACACAACGCGCGCGCACTCACTCACTCACGCACACAAACACACGTACGTGCGCGCACACACGCACACACACCATAAATTTTAACTGTTAGAAGCTGGTAAGATGTTGAAACATGAGAACATCCTTAAGGATTTTCACTTGTGATCTTTTCTCTTTTGATAAAAGACGGGCTACTGTTTGAGCTTATGGTTTAGCTTTTTGTGACAAAAGATGGAATGTGAAACTGGAGAGGTAGAGGGGTAGGGTAGGTAAGAGATGCTCGGTCTGTCTCTCTAGCTGGCTGTAAGTCTGTGTGTTTATCCACTTGTCTGTCTGTCTGCCAGTCACTCTGCATGCATCCTTCTCTCCGTGTTCGTCAGTCCGTCTTTCTCTCCCCTCCCCCCCCTCCCTTCCCTCTCCCCCCTTTTTTTCTTTCACACACTTGCGACCCCCCCCCCCCCCACCCCACTCTCACGCACATAGATAATATTGATCAAGTTGTTTTTTGTTCCTAGATGGGTTGATGAAAAAAGTAAATGCACTGCTTTTCAATGTACCACGAAAAAAATTTTACTTGACTTTTCTTTACACAAAAAACACACTATCTACATCTATCATCTATCTACTATCTATCTACTATCTATCTATCTATCTATCTTCTATCTACTACTATCTACTATCTATCTATCTCTATACAGAGAGAGGAGAGAAGAAGAGAAGAGAGAGAGAGAGAGGAGAGAGGAGAGAGAGAGAACAGACAGCAGACAGAAGACAGATAAAAACAGACAAAGAAAAACAGATGGACAAACAGACAATCAGACAGACAGACACACAGACACACGTATAAGCACACACGCGCGCGCGCACACACACAACCACCACGCACGCACGCGCTCATGTCACGCACGCACGCACGAACACACACACACCACTTCTCCGTCTTATATCACTGATTAATGGGAAACTTAACTGAAGAGCTCACGCACACAATTCAAGATTTAATTCCTTTCACCCCTTTTGGGGTATGGAGGATCACAAAGAAGTCAACAGGAGAATAAAGCTTACAGCAATACACCCAAAAATAATATCAATACTAACAGGAACTGAAAAGCAAGAGTTCATCGCGAAATGATAAGCGAACAGTATTTAAGACTCAAGACTATTTTAAAGTATACAGATTTCTTTAAAAGACACAATCTACACTTGTGAAAGACAAGTGAAACTTCAAGAAATACCTGCAAATCTTATGAATTTTGAGAGACACAGGAGAACTTTTCGAGATTTGCATTTCATTAGCCTCCAAAAATTATAACTGGACATGGGTTGAATAAAATGTCGGGGAATAAAATCTTATCGTAAAAGTTTGAAGTGGGGACATTCCATGATAAAATGAAATTCATCCCCTAAAACAGACATATTACATTTTGAACATATTCTTTCTTCCCTTGGTATATTACGGAAACGTCCAACCTCAATAGGAAGCTTGTGGCAACTACAACGGAATTTCGTAAGAGCGTAAACATATACATGTGGTAGACAAGTTAAATACTTTCCCATACCAAAACTGATGTTATAGTTTTTATGATAAAGGTATCTACTATTATTCCACAGCTCGGTTCTCCATTCATTAACAAAATGTTTTATTGAGAAGGCTTTGATATCTGAACTTGTAGAATCACACTTGAACAAAACTGTCTGTCCCACAGTCAAATCCACTTTGTACTAAAATATTATGTATCTTACTTAGCCTCACTGATTGAATCGAAGATGTGTCATGTAAATCTTTCATCATCTGATGAACATTTGACGATAGCTTTTCAGACTGGAAGCCAAGCAGCTGCATCCAGAAACGAACAATTCGAACAGAAACCAAAATAGACAAGGGACAACTGCCTGTTTCTCCATAATACTAGCAAAGTTGACGTTGTACGCTTTAAACGAAAACTATACTTTAAAAATCGTAATTGAAACTTATCAATTATTGCTAGGTTTTCATATCCCCAAATTGCACATCCCTACAGCAAAACAGGTACCACGAATTTATCGACTAAATCAAATGTCACATGTATAGGTAGTTCTTTTTGCCGTACAGTTCTTATCAAACTAAACATAACTTTAGTAGCTTTATCATACTAAGCATTTTTCTTGCATTTTGCAAAACTGCCACTCATACTGAAGTTAATTCCTAAATATTTAAAACTATTAAAAACTTCCAATGCTTTTCCAATATATGTGTAAATATGTTACGAGATCTATTGCCGCCGAAAATAATGATTTTTGTTTCCACTGCATTCACAAGTTTCCACTGAGAACAGTAAGCATATAAATTGTCTAAAGCATCTTGTAACCACTTCTTTGTATTGGAAAATAAAATAGTATCAGCATGCACACACACACACACACACACGCACGAAAAACAACAACACACACACACACACACCCCACACCCCCCCCCCCCACACACACACACACACACCACAACCAACAGACAGACTCAACAGAGAGAGGGAGAGAGCCAGGCAATACAAGGTTGTGGATATGTTAGGGGAATGGGCAATTACAATACAATTCAACTATAGCCTTATTGGGCTCTTTAACACCATGCAAAACCCAAACACCCTCCCCACCACTTCTTAGTTATTTGGGCTGCCTTAATCACCTTCCATGCTGGATGCCCAAAACTGTGAGTATTTATTTATTGTCTTTTTACTCCAGGCCAAACACTGCCTACCAGTGCTTCTTTTTTGTGGGAGTTGTTTGCTTAGTTTAACACGTTTGTTCCATGAGGGAGACTGTCCTTAACGTGATGATGTTCTTCATTAATGGACGAGTACTTTTGTGTTGAAGGAAGATGTGTTTGTCCCTAAGCCTTATGTCCTTAACGTGAAGATATTCCTCTTTAGTTTATTGCCTGTTTACTTCTTTGTTGATGGGAAGCTTTGTTTGTCCTAAACATTCGGTCCTTAAAGTGATAATTACTCTTCTTTTCTTAGTTTATTGGATGTTTACTTCTTTGCAGATGGGAAGCTTTTGTTTGTCCATAAGCAATCGGTCCATTAAAGTGAAGTAATTCTTTAGTTGATTGGATATTTACTTCTTAGTTGATTGAGGTTTTGTTTGTCCCTAAGCTATGGTCCTTAATGCGGTGATGCTTTCTTTAGTTTTATTGTTTGTTGTACTTCTGTGTTGATAGGAAGTTCTGTTTGTCCCTAAGCATTATGTCCTTAACGTGATGTTTTCTTAGTTTATCGTCTGTTTACTTCTGTGTTGATGGTAAGTTTTGTTTGTCCCTAAGTATTCGGTCCTTAACGTGAAGATGTTCTTCTTTAGTTTATTGTGTGTTTACTTCTGTGTTATTAGAGATTTGTTTGTCCCTGAACGTTATGACGCGGTGAATATTTTCTTTAGTTCAGTGTCTGTTTGCTTCTTAGTTGACTGAGGTTTTGTTTGTCCCTAAGCATTCGGTCCTTAATGCAGTGATGATCTTCTTTAGTTTATTGAATGTTTACTCTGTGTTGATGGAAGGTTTATTTGTCCCTAAAACGTTCGGTCCTTAACGTGAATATGTTCTTTAGTTTATTGTCTGTTTACTCCTTAGTTGATGGGAAGTTTTGTTTGTCCCTAAGCATTCGGTCCTTGACGAGAAGATGTTCTTCTTCTTCTTTAGTTTATTACCTGCTTGTTAAAGAACATGAGAGAGGAGGAAAGGAGAGGAGAGGGGAGGGGAGGGAAGGAGAGGAGAGTACATCACACTACACTGAAGTAAGAATAGTACACTACACCACACTATACTACACACACATACACATACGCACGCACGCGCGCGCGCGCGTGCACACACACACAACACACACATGCAAACACACACAAGCGCAAACACACACAAGCGCAAACACACACAACACACACACACACACACACACACACACACACACACACACACACACACACACACACACACACATATCACAGAGCTCTTATTCGACATAATGCATTAAATGTTCATTTTTGCAACCTACTGTTGTTATTTCCGGGTGCTGTTGTTGTTGTTGTTGTGATTCTTTTTTGGTTGTTGATGTCAGCTCCCTCACTGATTTGATGTTGTTGATGCTAGATTTAGATTGACAATTTAATTATCTTTTTCTTCTTTTCACAGACAATTCTCTCTGTCTCTCTCTCTCTGTCTCTCTCTGAGTCATATCAAAATAACTTTCCTTATGTTTGCTTGAAATGATTAGTTGTGATTATTAATGATAGTCCCTTCTCAGGGCAAGGCACGGATGAAGAAAAGTCTGTCAATAAATTATCAGTGACAATTGGGAATAAAGATTATCCATCCATCCATCCATCCATCCATCCATCCATCTCTCTCTCTCTCTCTCTCACTCCTCTCAACACAACACACACACACAACACACACACACCCCAAAACCCACAACACACACACACACACACACACACACACACACACACACTGATGCATTAAAGAGGGGCCACCCTCTCTTTTACCCCAAAGGATTTTTATTGAGATTGTATAATACACCAATGAAAACCAATCTTAATAAGACAGTAATGAGAACGCTGTTACATCCATAATAACATCCGTAATGCTGATCATACTGCCCTGAAGACGAACCTTCATTGCTCTATCCACACCAATGGAGCAGAGTCCTAAGTATTCAAAGAAGTAACATCCTCAACTGCAACTTATCTTTTATTTGTTAAAAAAGCAATATAAATTGAAAAAAAAATCTTTTCAGATGAAAATCTTCCGAAGAAAATAAAGCAGAAAATGCAACGCGAAAAAGGGAATCAATACAAAAATAAACCAAAAATAGCCAACAATTTAAACTGGAATAGATTGATGAAAAAAATTCCACAAAAATTCCCAACATTACATTGAAAATAAAATAAAACAACATAATAAAATAAAACGAAACCTAACTATCCAACTCTCCCTCACAAGGCAACCAAAAAAAAAAAATCCCTCCCAAATGAAACAACCTTACAATAAAATTGAAATAGAAATTTAAAAAAACGAACACAAAAAACAAACAAAACAAGCCCAAATAAAAAGAGACTCAAAACCACCCCCCTTGCATACACCCTTCACAAAACAACACTGGCAGAGTGTAAGATATGCATCGCAGCTCATTAAGGTGTTCCTTCCACTAGGACTGACGAGTCGAAAGATCTCAATCCACATTCCGGGGCCCTGATTCCTTAGACCGGCAACCACCTTTCCGGTTCAGTGCTCGGCGCTGATTGGTTGTCGCCCACTCTTACGTCTTCCGGTGTGCTGGTTCCCGGGCTTTGACAAGGGGTCCCCGGTGGCTTAGCGCGTGTATTGTCGTCTGCGAGGCACTCACTCGGCACATAGCAAAGATAAAGGACTTGGGCCTTCTTCGATTTGGAATCAAGAGAGAGAGAGAGAGGAGGGAGAGAGAGAGGATGAAGAGAGAGGGGGAAGGAGAGAGACTGAGAAGGAGAGAGAGAGAGAGAGAGGAAGGGGGTAGGGGAGGAAGGAAGGGGTTGGGGTGGAGTTAACGTTGAGAATGTTTTGGCCTAATTTTCCTGTTTGAATTGTAGTCTTTGTGTGTGTGTGTGTGTGTGTGTGTGGGGGGGGGGGGGGGGGGGGGGGGGGGGGGGGGGGGGGGGGGGGAGGGGGTGTGGGGGGGGATGGGGTGGGGGGGGGGGGGGGTGGGGGGGTGCTGGCTAGTCCGGAGCAGTCAGAAACGCAGAACTGTCCTGCTGTGTCGCCATCTGCCTTCACTTGGGCAGACTACTGGGGGAAAAATCGTACAGAAACGCTTACTGAGAGAAAATAATACCACTGCAGCAGACCAGGCAGGCTTTGGCAAAGGGAAAGGTACAAATGGTCATCAAGTCAGATGGACACATCGTGTTCAAAAGGTAGAAGAAAAAGTACCCTTGTTTCGTTTATTGATTTAAAGCATGGTTCATGACTGAGTTTGTCATGAAAGACTTGTATAGAAATTAAAAACTATAAGTGGTATAATGCTTACTTACATGAAAACATCTTATATCAGGAAGATCTATCTGTACGAGAATAGAAGGTGTATGATCGCCATTTAGAAATGTTGATTTGGGCATTCGGCAGGGCTCAATCCTTGCACCAATGTTATTTTCGTGATCTGCCAAAGTGGTTATCAATTAGCGCGAGTGTTGCTAAATATGCAGATGTTTTTGTAATCTTGATAAATACTTCACTTAGGAAACATACCAAAAAAGAGGATAAAATCAAAATCGCTTTGACAAGTTCTATGCCTTCTACATTGTAGGCATTGCATTCAAGAAGTCTTTCTTCTCCAAGAAATAATAGTGAACGTTGTGTATAAACTACAATTAGATGCTTGGAATACACAATTCTCCAAAATATGTGACATGCTCTAGTTCTCACCCTATCACAATCTATCACGTACTTTGTAATTGTCCTATTCTGAAAGAACTTGTATACAAAGAAGGGAATTGATACAAGTTCAAAGTATGGGAACGTTAATTAAGAGTATATTATACGATTCTCAGCAGTGTACTATAACATCAGTTGCTGAAGTTATCACCATTCCACAGTGGGAAGGTTACCATAGTCCTTCTTAGGGCGCTGCATACTCCCCTCTCCTTTGATAACTTGTTTTATCATGAACATTTACCTGTCTAATTCACCTAGTAGTCAGTAGAAATTAAACCAAGGAGAAAAAACCCCGAACGTATTGTCAATTCCGTCTTTGTTTTCCTATCAGTATTTTTTCTATCAATAAATTTGCCACATACAAAAACCTCTTGTAGTGCGTTCTTTTACGTGCGGTAAATGCATGCTCCCTCGGGACTTCGGTTTCTTGTTTCACCAAAACGACACTTTCTTATAATCATATTGGATGTAAGAAAAGTCTGGGAGGGAACAGGGATCAAACCCTCCAACTGTCGCTCTCTTCATGCACGGGTGAAGGACAGACGCCCGATTCACCTAAAAAAGACTGTGACCCTTCAAAGTACAGCGAAAGTTAATCAGGGAGTCAGGTTTTCCCAACCAGTAAAAATCGAAAACGGCATGCCTCGCGCTTCTGTTGACGATTTTACAATTTGGAAAATAAAAGGCAAACAAATAAAACGTCTTGAATGTTGGGAGATGTGTATCATAGAATGTTCGAGCTATGTAATCACCAAACTAGATATGTAGAACGAAGAAGGTAAAAGAAAACTTATGCTAATGAAGAGGATGGGAACAACTTTCAAGAGTTTCAATGGGAGGTAATTCTTGCTTCTTATCAAGAGAGGTTGTTTCCCATCAAATAGACAAGGGTTTTTGTTGTTACTGTTTTGTTTCTTTATATTGCAAATTAATGTTGGTTTCAGAAGATGAAGTCGTTTTTGATAAAATCGGAATGTGAAATTTTATTTTACACGCACACACGCACGCACTGCACACACCACACACACACACACACACACACACACACACACACACACACACACACACACACACACAACACACACACACACACACACACACACACACACACAACACACAGAGAGAGAGAGAGAGAGAGAGAGAGAGAGAGAGATGAGAGAGAGAGAGAGAGAAGAGAGAGAGAGAGAGAGAGAGAGAGAGAGAGATATACGCACGAGAGTAATTCCTATGTATATAACAGAAAATAAAACATACTATAATATCCAGTTATATTCAATATTGTTTTCCTTTTAAAAAAGCGATCAAACAAAAAAAGATAACCACAAACAAATTATTAAAAAAAGAAAAACAGAAAACAAAAACAAAGGAAAAGCTTTAGTTCTTGGACTTTAGAAAAGTGCGTAGGCCTACTTGTACGAGAGAGAGAGAGAGAGAGAGAGAGAGAGAGAGAGAGAGAGAGAGAGAGAGAGAGAGAGAGAGAGAGAGAGAGACCCTCTCCACCCCCCCCCCCCCCCCACTCCCACACACAACACACACACCAGAGTAACAGAGAGAGAATGAATGAATAAATGAATGAATGAATCTTTATTTTTCAAGGGCAACAGAATAAGCATGCGCGTAGTTTTTTTTTCATCCGGCCCTTGCCCGGATTAGGGACTATCAAAGGTAAAAATCTTACTACAACAACGACAACATGATTAAAAAAAAATATATATATATTTAACCATACATAATCCCTAACTGGCTTGACCATTAATTTCAAGAGATACACAGATTTTTTGGTTTTGGAGAAAAGAGATATACGTTAATAAACATATAATTCTCAAAAAAATCAAACAGTAACATGAAAACTGACACACTGAATATAACTAGGTAATATGGATAAAGTACAATAGAGGGGAGAGAGCAAGAAGCAAGAAAGAGAGAGAGAGAGAGAGAGAGAGAGAGAGATAAACACAGACTAACATCATCATCTTCCTCCCCTCCCCTGCCCGACCCTCCCACACCCTCCACCTTTCCACTGTCATCTAACACATCATGACCTCAGCCTATTTTGACGTTGTTGTGACGCAGTCTGTGTTTTAGCGTCATATCCAGAACAAACGTAGTGGCAAACGTGTGAAGGATTCGAACGCAAGCGGTTTATAGTTTGTTTGCTGTACAACATTCGGCGCTGTTAACATTCCATATCATTATCATTCTCATTAGTCTATCACACTATCCAAACGCTACCGAGAGCGGCATGGTGTCAAAAATGACGCGGGTTGTGCTCAACACACTAACTAGCCACTCCTCGTGGAGGTTTAGGGAAAAAGTTAAGTCATACGTTGACTTTTGCCTTTTTGTGCCCCTCCCCCCCTCCCCCCCCCCCCCCCCCCCCACCACACACACATGCACGCTCGCGCGCGCACACACACACACACACCACACACACTTGTGCATATATGCTCGACATTTCACACACACTTATTTGTGCATATTATGCTCAAAATTTCACACACACACACACACATTGTGTGTATCACATGCTCGAAATTTCCACACACACACACACAACACACACACACAATCACACAACCACCAAACACACACCAACACACACACAACACACACACACCACACATTGTGATAATATCATATGCTCGAATTTCACACACACACACACACATGCCCCTACCCTCCCCCCCCTCCCACACACACACACACATGCCCCTACCCCCCCCCCCTCCCACACACACACACACATGCACGCTCGCGCGCACACACGACAACAATATATATATATATATATATTATATATATATATTATTTATATATTATATATTTATAATATATATATATATATAATTTCCACAGTTGTTGCATTCCTATTGTTTTTAATCTTGTTTTTTTCATAGGAGGGGGCTAGAGATTTGTATTTGTAATTGGGTTTTTGGCTGTAGTTGGGTGTTTCTCGCTCTTATTTTAAGGGTTGAGCTTCTTTCTTCCAGGGGTGGGTGGTGTGGGGTGGGGGTTGCTTCTTGGGTTTCTTTTTAGGGCAGGGGAGGGGGTTACACACATTAAGATAGGTTTGGTTTTTTTCACGTGAAATTCAGTAGTTGAAATTTTATTTACATTTTTCATTGGAATTACTGATTTTGTTAGAAATTGTTAGAATTGCATTTTCCTGTTGTTTATTGTAGTTCAATAGGTTAGTAATGTAACGTTGTGGTTTTTTTTCTATAATTTTGGTTGTTGTTTTTCTATATTTTTTATTTTAAAATTTTGTTTATCATTTCGCATGCATTGATCCCCTGAAATTCCTTCTCCTGTACAGTACCAACTACACCCTCCTCCCTTGACACTCATACACCCTCCTCCCCCTGCTGCCCGGCCCCGCCCCCACCCCGTCTAATATCACAACTGTGAAAAGACGTTAAATGAATTTGAACACACACACACACACAATACAACACACACACACACACAAACACACTGTCCTCTTCTTCAGGCATTGTACAGAAACTAATACGAGTACAAAGTAGACAAAGACATTCAGAGCGTATTACATAAGTCTCTCAGAGAAACGTAACTCCAGTCGGCTGAAGACTTACACGATAACAGTTCTCTCCCACGACGAAGTCGGTTGTGCTGGGTCTGACTTGCCAGGCGCGTAACGGCAGCGCTACGCATATTTTGCTCAAAATTAATGACAGACAATAGCTGCTGTCTAACCGTTCGACGACGACGACGAAGAATGTAATTATTATTCCCCAATGGGAAGTCACACAGGTAACTTATTCCACAATGGTCACTACAGCCTTTGTCAGGACCGCACTTACCCCCCCTCCTTTGATTAATTAATATTTTTGTCACGAAAATTTACCTGTAGACATTTGATCAAAGAGAAAATGCACGCACACATACACACACTCTCTGTCTGTCTGTCTGTCTGTCTGTCTGTCTGTCTTCTGTCTCTCTCTCTCTCTCTCTCTCTCTCTCTCTCTCTCTCTCTCTCTCTCTCTCTCTCTCTCTCTCGCACGCGTTAAATCCTGTTCCGCTCTTTGGAAGAATAGGCCAGTGTGTGCCGGTGGGAACAGATGACAAAATTCACAAAACTGCATACACACGGGGACTGATGAAAAAAAAAGCGCATGAATGCTTATTACATTATCCTCGTTAAAAAAAGAATAAAATAATTTTTAAAAAAAGATATAAAAATCTCTCTCTCTCTCTCTCTCCCCCCCCCCCCACCCCCTATCTCTCCAGCAAAGTTTGTTAATGTGTTGT
This sequence comes from Rapana venosa, assembly GCA_028751875.1. Classification (NCBI taxonomy): domain Eukaryota; kingdom Metazoa; phylum Mollusca; class Gastropoda; order Neogastropoda; family Muricidae; genus Rapana; species Rapana venosa. The sequence continues at coordinate 3,881,581 of CM054145.1, forward strand.
GTGTGTGTGTGTATGTTGAGTGATTTCATTACTATTACCTGTGTACTGTACCCCTTCATTAGGGGCAATGGCCTTTACATGAATAAACATTCCGAATCCGAAATCTCTCTCCGAAGAAGAAGAAGAAGAGGAACTTTAAAGAAAAATATCGAGCATATGTGTAAGCTGTGTAATGTATTGGAAGATAAGGAACATTTTCTAAAGAGCTGCATACTTTATACTGATTTAAGACATAAATATTTGGACTCCAGTCACCAACCATACGTAAATTTGCTGAAAACATGGTTCAGTTTCTTCCATTCGCGATCTCAGCTATTATCTTTTCAATGCTTTGAAAGTACGCAGGAATATGTTAAAAATTTGGAGAATGGACATTAAATAACTGTTCAATGTACACATCTGTTTAAAGTAGAAAATTTTGTCTCATTGTTGGATAGTTCCAGGTTCACATTAGTTATTATTTGGCAGTTGTCATATATGTTATGCTTTGTTTTGGCTTCGTTTTGATGTGCTTGGTTTGACCCCATTCTAGGGGCTGGTGGCCTGAAGAATAAATTTTGTTCTTTCTCTATCTATCTATCTATAATGAGCGCTTTGATTTGTTGCTTTACAAGATTTAGCGCTATATAAATTTCATACATATTATTATTATCTCTCTCTCTCTCTCTCTCTCTCTCTCTCTCTCTCTCTCTCTCTCTCTCTCTATATATATATATATATATATATATATATATGTCTCTCTCTCAGAAAGAAGAAAAAGTATTTCTGGCTATTGTCTTTATGATAACTGTGCAAACAATTTGATTGATTTTCAAAATGGTTTAATTTGTAGCGAAGTCTCTGGTTGGTATAACCGTAGAACTGTGTTATCCATCATGTGGAGATTTAATAAGTTAAATACTTTCAGGACGAAATACGAGAAAGATGTCAACTGTATTTGTGGTGAGAAGGTAACACATTATGATGTTCTTTTTCACTGTGGACATTTAAACGCATTTTTACCTGCTGTGCCGCCACCCCAAACCCTGATTCAGGCTCTCTTTTTCTCCCCCCATCCTCCCTCCCTCCCTTGCCGGTTGTTCGTCTAATAATTATCACAAGTTGTGATTTGATTAAGAATAATATCGAACACCAAGGCTGTAAGTGATAAAGGATTGGTGTTGCTGGCAGTATGGATAGCTGCTGAATCTACCTGAAGACAATGGCCAGGTAACAATGTTACGTCATCACCACACTCGCAGCTGTGACAATTGTTATTGTGTGCGTGATGGTGGTGGTGATGGTGGTGGTGGTGTGTGTGTGTGTGAGAGAGAGAGAGAGAGAGAGAGAGAGAGAATGTGGACAAAACAGAGACCACTTCCTGTCAAGGCTGACTGACTGACCCCTGTCACAGTTAACCCCTGATCGCTTCAACGTGGAGGAAGACCAAGCGGCTAGGAAGAGTTCAGAAGACAAGTGTAAACGCCTCCAGAGCGGATTGTCTAGCTTGTATCGGTGCTTGCTGAGTTAACCCTCTACACTCCCAGGGAGAACTTCACTTCTTGAGAGAAGAGTCATCTGCAGTCTTGGGGTATGTACGTAGTTTCAGTTATTTTTGTCTTCAGGTGGCTGGTGTGAGTTAGGTCCCTGACCCCTTGTGGTTTACTGGTTTGATGGCTGTTAAGCCCCGCTGGGGTCTGTAGTTGAATCAAAACTAACCAAGTGACTGACGCGTTCGAGTACAAATTGGGTTAAATGTGATTTTTAGCCGTAGTGATCCTACACATTTTTGTTGTTGTTTTTGTTTGGTTGGTTTGTTTGTTTTCATTCCCCAGAATATCAACGTCAACAGTCGTGACTGTGACGCGATTTATTTATAAAGAAGGAACAACGCTTGTGTGTATGTGGTGTAGATCTTTGTATTGTAGATTCTGTTGGGCTTTTGTTGTTGGTTTTTTGTACCACTTTATGCTTGATTCGATGAAGTTTTGCAGAAACCCATGCAATGGTGCACGACTGCTATAAATGGAGAGAAAAAAGTTGTTCATAGTGCAATGCGCCTCATGGCTGCTTCCGGTTTTTTAATAGCGCGTGGTGTAGTAAAAGCTTGGCCGAACGTTTTGCTTTCCAATTTGTTTTCCAGCTCTTCTTTCGATGAATTTGGTCTCCTCTTCTCGTTCTTCTCCTTTTTGCTCTTCTCCTCTTTGTTCTTGCTGTTTTTCTTATTTTTCTGTACACACAGACAGCATGGTTTGTCCACCAAGACGGTGTACGGCTACCACGTGATGAAAGCCTTCACAAAACGTATCAATGCGACGTCAAAGCGATTCACATTCTATAATCACACTTTATTTGCTTGGATTTGTATAATGGAGTAAATTTAAAGATTTGATCTCCAAAAAAAGAAAAAAGCAGTTAACAAATAAAGATCTTAAATGGGCAGGTTTTTGCAATATATTTCTTCTTTCCTTTTTGAAAAGCTAGTACCTGGTTCCAATGATTGCCATGTGGTGACCCGTTGAGATGACGTAGACAATTGTGGATCGTAATCTGACGCACGGTTTTTTCTCCCGAGTTTGTCTCTCTTACCAGATCGTAGACGATGGTTCTGTCTGCTAGTCGTTCGGGCGATAACGAAAAACCTCCCGTTGGCAATAGGTAGCAGCATTCTGCCTTGTGGAGGTTTGGTTTGATGGCATTACAGCTATCCAGTTTAGAGGACTGTGCTATCCACCAACCACCACCACAACTACACTTTGGGGCGCAGCGTTTGAGTTGAGGTGTTTATTTCAGTTCCACTGTGTTTATTTCAGTTCCACTTCACTTCTGGGACGTGTTTATTTCAGTTCTATTTCTAGGACGTGTTTATTTCAGTTCTATTTCTAGGTCGTGTTTATTTCAGTTATTTCACTTCTGTGACGTGTTTATTTCAGTTCTATTTCTAGGTCGTGTTTATTTCAGTTTTATTCTATGACGTGTTTATTTCAGTTTCATTCTATGACGTGTTTATTTCAGTTCTATTTATAGGATGTGTTTATTTCAGTTCTATTTCTAGGTCGTGTTTATTTCAGTTCTATTTCTAGGTCGTGTTTATTTCAGTTCTATTTCTAGGTCGTGTTTATTTCAGTTTTTTCACTTCTATGACGTGTTTATTTCAGTTATTTCACTTCTACGACGTGTTTATTTCAGTTCGCTTCTAGTCATGTGTGTTTGTGTCCATGGACAGTCGCTGTCGAGGAAATTTTTTTGGTAAAAAGAACAACAAAACCGAAACACCCAAAACAAAATAAACCAACGTAAATAGAAAGTGTGTGTATATATATATGTTCAATACAATATCAAACAAAACCAGCCTAGAGACCGTTGATCCTGACCTACTTCTATACATAATTGTCGAAGATAGACAATTATTCACCTTGGCTTCAGCAGAACTTTTGCTGGAATTATCAATCATCAAACAACTTCCATCGCGGTCAGAACAGAATCAATCTCTGTGTGTGTGTGTGTGTTTTACTTATTTATTTATTTTACTCTTTTATTTCGAGGATAATGGAATAAGCACGAATGTGGGTTTTTTTACATCCAGTCCCCGTGTGTATGCGGTTTTGTAAATTCTGTCATCTGTTCCCACCGGCACACAATGGCCTACTCTTACGAAAAGCGGAACAGGATTTAACGTGTGCGCAAGATGTTCTGCGTGCGTTCGCACACGGGGCCTCGGTTTATAGTTAATCAATCTCTGTGTGTGTGTG
>CM054145.1:3892811-3897811 GCA_028751875.1 Rapana venosa
TGAAAACAGAATAATCAGCCTTAAAGAAAGAACAAATATGGGTATGGCTATTCTGAAATATCAAATAAAAGATGGTCATTGTCAATATTCTCATCAGGAAAAAGAACAACAGAACTACTAAGAGAGAGAGAGAGAGAGAGAAGAGAGAGAGAGAGAGAGAGAGAGAGAGAGAGAGGAGCGAGAGAGCGTGTGTGTGCGTGTGTGTGTGTGTGTGTGTGTGTTGTTATGTCCAACATTTGATCATTGTCCTTAAACAATCGTGGCCAAATTCTTTCACTGAGGGGCGGGTGTTTACTATTATATAAGCGGGTTTGTTCTTTTGCCGAGTTTTACCCAGCACCGATTTTCACCAGCTTGGCGGAATGGAACCAAACCATCTACAATAGGGGTGGGCGGTTCCTACTTTTCAACAGCCTCCTTCATCTCCACCACCTTACCTAAGCGTGTTCGCGCGTACGTGTGTGTGTGTGTGTGTGTGTGTGTGTGTGTGTGTGTGTAAAGTTGATATAAGTTATTCGTGATATTTGTGGAAAGTTGTATGGGTGTAATTGATTTGAGTGCAAGCACTTCGATTTGTTTGCTTTACGAGATTCAGTGCTATAATTATAAATTCCTCCCCTATTTTTGTTTGTTATTGTTAATATATATATTTATCATCACATCATCTCATCATCACATTATTATTTTAAATTATTATATTATCTTCTATCTTGTCTTAATAATTAATACTATAATAAATTCATCATCCCATTTATCATTATTATTGGCCTGGTGTTTAAGCGTCGTACTCTAATGTACGGTAAGAGCGCAGGTTGCGTCTCGGCTCACGTGTTCGTTCTTGTTGGGACCTTTTTTTCCCCATTGGGTGAACTCTATATACTACCATTTCGAAAGTCCTTAATTAAGACCTTAACCAAATCCTGTGTGTGAACGCACGCAGAACTCTTACACACACACAACACAGTAAACCCCAACCACTCACTCTCGCTCTCTCTTCTTACACAGACCATTTTCACACCGTAAAACCCCAAACTCACTCACTCCTCTCACTCCCTCATCCTCTCTCACACACACAACACACACGCACAACACACAGACGTTTAAAACCACCATACTCACTCTCACACTCTTCACTCTCTCATCCATCTCACACACACACACACAACGCACACACACACCACAGACACACACACTTAAAACCCCATACTCACACTCTCACAGACACACACACACACACACACACACACACACACACACACAAACACACACACACACACACAGCACACACGTACACGTTAAAACCCCATCCACTTTTCGTCAGAAGAGTAGGCTAGCACAGCCTGTAGGATGGACGACACGAACATACCCAGCATGCAGCCAGGGAGAGGATGGGCTCCGCCAGGTTCAACTTACCGATGGTACACTCACTACCTGAACAATTCAGCCTCAGCGACTCCTCAAGGAGTTGGTTTAAATAAGATTTGTTCATTGATAAGCATGGAACAAGCATAACACGATGAACGTAATCAGCACAGCAGCAACAAGCAAGTAGCTTAGATTGGTCTCAAGTACAAACAAAATCAACATTCGCATGGCGGTTGATGATCCATTCAAAGACGAAAAAGAAGCAAAAGAAAGGAGTTAAGTGGGCAGTGAGGTCAAGTCTTCGCACAATTGTGTCAACGTTCTGTTGTTGTTGTTGTTGTTGAGGGGGGTGGGTGTTGACTTCTGAGTTAGTCAGCTGGGGATTGTTGTGCGTTTGATTGTTTATCGGGCGATTTCTTGTCTGTCGTACGTGTATACCACAATGATAACCATGGTCACTTTGTAGCAACAGGTGGTATGTACGTGTGTGTGTGTGTGTGTGTGTGTGTGTGTGTGTGTGTGGGGGTTGTGTTTTGTGTGTGTTTGTGTGTGTGTGTGAGTGGTGTTTGTGTGTGTAAGCGTGTGCGTTGTGTGTGTGACATTTTCAGTATATCTATCTATCCATCTATCTATCTATCTATCTATCTATCTATCTATCTATATATCATATATCTATCTATCTATCTATCTGTCTGTCTGTCTGTCTGTCTGTCTGTCTGTCTGTGTATCTATCTATCTATCTATCTATATATCTATCTATCTATCTATCTATCTATCTTCTGTCTGTCTGTCTGTCTGTCTGTCTGTCTGTCTGTCTGTCTGTCTATCTATCTATCTATCTTTCTTCAATACACACACATACACACTCATATATATATATATATATATATATATAGAGGAAGGTCATTGATTTTCTGGCCTTAGTTAAAATGAAGGTGGGGATGTTATCATTCTAGCAGCAACACACACACATTATTCATAGTTGTCTATCAACAATTGAGAGAGAGAGAGAGAGAGAGAGAGAGAGAGAGAGAGAGGATAGACAGACAGACAGACAGATGGACAAGTCTAGACAGACTGACAGAAAAAATCAGGGACAGACTGACAGAAAAAATCAGGGACAGAGAAGGCAGACAAACAGACGGTGGAACAAAGAATAAAGCCAACGCCTTAGTTTCCGATGTGTGAGTGTAAAAGTCCAGGAAAGAACGAGGCCATTGTGGTAAGTCACAACGGGTGATGAATGACTCTATGACATGACTGGAAAGAAACCAACAAACAAGCAAGCAAGCAGACAGACAGACAGACAGACAGACAGACAAACAAAACAAAAGCAGTGGAAACGTATCGTGTGCCATGAAGTCAGTGTTTTTACTATACTCTACACATTTGAAATTTACCATTTTGTTCTCGATATATCTTGTTCTCTCTCTCTCTCTCTCTCTCTCTCTCTCTCTCTCTCTCTCTCTCTCTCTCTCTCTCTCTCTCTCTCTCTCTCTCTCTCCAATGGAAGAACGCCTGTTAACATGTATGATGCTTATACAAATTCATATTTACCTTTATACTTGTGTTAATAACTTAATATCATGTGTATCCCCTTCAGAAAGGGGCCTAGGCTTAAATCTGAATAAACGTTTCGCATCCCCCCCCCCTCCTCTCTCTCTCTCTCTCTCCTCTCTCCCCCCCCCCCCCCCCTCTCTCTCTTCCTCTCTGCTGCTTGCGTGTCTGTTTGCTTCCTTCCTTCCTTTTCTTCCTTTCTTTCATTCCTTGTAGGGCTTTATCTATTTCTTTTTTTCCCCGTTGTTTCTAAAGCTCTTTTCAAGAAAGAATTCTCCATAAAGCGCGCAGTGTTGTGCTGTTTTTTGTTTTATCCAGCCACACACAATATCAGCTACTTAAACAGAAAGAAAACCATTCATCTCAGTCTAAGATTATAATCAGGCCTGTCACTTCGTTAGCGGCTAAAGCTCAGATGAAATCGGCGCGCCTTTCTATACACATTGGGACAGATTAAAATCAATTCTACTGTCGCTCCTTGTATCAACCGTAAGGGTCAACCCAGGACGGTCACTGCGTTGTGGGAGAACCGTGTATATAATGAGAGATCTACAATGAGATAATAACAATACCAGGAAACTAAAAACTAACCTTGTTTGTTCCCTCTGTCTCTCTGTCTGTCTGTCTGTCTCTCTCTCTCACACACACACACCGGTGAGAATGATTGACCAAATTTTACAAAACCCCATAGACAGTGGATGTAAAGGCACACGAGTGCTTTTTCCATAATTCTCGAAATAAAAGAAAACAACACACACACGGACGGACGCACGCAAGCACACAAGCACACACACACACATACACACACACTTTGTGAAGAAACTTAAAAATGAAACCGAACGCACACACACACACACGCGCGCGCCGCGCCACTAATATCAGGAGAGACAAAAATGCCCTATTCTTCCAGGACTTTAAAAACAAACTAAGCGAACGAAAGAGGATCTATAAAAGAGTCTGCAGTAAAGCGCTTGCTCGTGCCCAATATCCTGGATATCGGAGAAGCCAATCTTTAAGCAGAGAACACGAAACTGACGCATGCATACATACATATTAACTGACTGCAACACGTTAACGGTTTATGGCGTGCTCAAAAACAGCTGATGTTATAGATGGATTCCTAAAAAATAAAACAAAAAACACCCAACAGCAATAACAACTACCCCCCCCCCCCCCCCCCCCCCCCCCCGGAAAAATAAACAAAACCCCACCTCAAACAAACTAGCAAAGACACGAATTAATTAATATTAGATAAAGAAATAAATGAACGAATAGGGGAAGGACAGGGGAGGGATAGCCTAGTGGTTAGAGCGTTGTGTTCATGGTCTGACGGCCCGGGTTCGAGCCACCACCGAGACACCCGTTCAAGGGGATATTTTCCCCTGGAGTTAACATCAGTGCAGACTCCACTCTCCCCAAAGTCCTTCGGATGAGACTATAAACCGAGGTCCCGTGTGACAACGCACGCAGAACATCTTGCGTACACATGAATAACCTTTCTTTCCGTGTAGGGTATTTGTGTTGGTAAGAATGGATGACTGGTGTCGTGTTTAGACACGATCCCCGAAGTCGGAATGCAGATACGTTAATTTTGGGCAGAAACAGTCGCATACTCCCCCCCAACAATCTCGCTATTACTGAACCTTGGAGCTCTAGTTTTGGAGCTCTAGTCGATGACCAGGGGAAAAAAGAATGAATAAATGAACACATAGATAGATCAATAAATATTATAAATAAACAAATAAATAAATAGATAATTATTTGCCGACAGATTACATACCGTTTGTTTTTTTTCAAAGAAGTGTCGGATGTAACATTCTTGGTCAGTATCTTAGTTTACACTTCTTTGGTGAGTTGTTATGCTTAAGACAGTGGATGATATAAGACCCCCCAAAAAAAACAACAACAACCCAACAACAACAACAAACAAACAAAATTAAAGGTAAGGATTATATAAAGAAAAAAAGAGAAAGAAAGGAAGGATGACAGAAAGAAAGGAAGGAAGGAAGGAAGAATACGATGCATAAATAAGTGAATAAAAAAAACCCAACACTTATTCAGCATTGATAGCAAATCTA
>CM054145.1:3900311-3915311 GCA_028751875.1 Rapana venosa
GATATGTATACCAGCCGCCCAGTGTATTGTGTCATATTTTGCCGTCGAAGCACGCTATAGACCGTTGGTTTGTTGTTGCTACAATGTTTTTGTGCAACATAGCCATGCATTTTATAATAAAAAAACACACCCCAATTATCTCTTTGAATAACACAAAGAAGGAAAGGAGGGGAAGGGGGGGGGGGGGGGGGGGGGGGGAGAGAAGTAGAAAACACGAGGAGGCGTTCCGAAAAGCTTGTGTCATATTTTGAAAATCTCCACTACTAGTTCTTGACACTTTTGTCTTCGATTATCGTCAGATCACGAGTTCAATACCTTAAGCACCTAGCTCTGTCTCTCATTTAGATGGAACTCAGCAAGCTAAGTTTAAGTGCACGTAAAATAACCCACGGCAACAAGAGAGCTGTCCTTGACAAAATGCTGTACTAAAAAGCAACTCTCATAGTGAAACAATTCCTCAAGCAGACGGTAGAAACTTTAGAAAAAAGGGTGGCGCTGCTCTTGTGGCGACGCACTCTCCCCAGGAACAGCAGCCCAAATTTCAAGGAGAGAAATCAGTCGTGACTGAAAGTAGTATACAATACAATATAGTACAACACAATACAATGCAGTACAATCCAATACAATTGCAGTACAATCCAATACAATTGCAGTACAATCCAATACAGTACAATACAATGCAGTACAATGAAATACAATGCAGTGCAATACAATGCAGTACAATCCAATATAGTACAATACAATGTAGTACAATCCAATACAATCCAATACAATGCAGAACAAACCAATACAGTACAATACAAAGAAGTACAATCCAAAACAATACAATGCAGTACAATCCAATATAATGCAGTGCAACACAACACAACACAGTACAGTACAGTACAACAACACAGTACAATACAATGCAATACAATACAAAAATGTAGCCCAAGTACAGAACACTGGTACAGTCATACCAAAAGCCACCTGACTACGTCCGTCTGTGTGTGTGTGTTTGTGTGTGTGTGTGTGTGTGTGTGTGTGTGTGTGTGTGTGTGTGTGTGTGTGTGTGTGAGTGAGTGTGAGTGTGTGTTTGTGTGTCTATGTGTGTGTCTATGTGTGTGTGAGTGTGTGTATGTGTGAGTGTGAGAATTTGTGTGTGTGTGTCTATGTGTGTGTGAGTGTGTGTGTGTGTGTGTGTGTGTGTGTGTGTGTGAGGAGTGAGTGTGTGTGTGTGTGGTGTGTGTGTGTGAGTGATGTGTTAAAAACGGATGGATATCACTGATGTTTAAAATGTCCTTTATCTATAAGTACAAAAATGGCTTGCCAGAAATTCACTGATGTTTAAAATATCCTTTATCTATAAGTCAAAAATGGCTTGCTAGAAATTCTAATATTGCGTTGTACTATTTTATGTGATGAATACAAATAAATCTCTTTTTGTTTTCGATAACAATGTATTAGTAAACGTGGAACGCTGCAAACAATTTAAAACACAAAAAAGAAAAGTTTTAAAATAATATGAGAAATTGCCAAATCTCTAAAAGCCAGGCTACGTTGATACTGAGAATGAAATAGTTACAAGCGACTGTGCAGTATAGTGCGATGTTTTGTTACTTAGAGAACAGTGTATACCACAAAAAACATAAGCCTATTTTTGCGCATCTGTTTTCTACTTCACTCTTTACAGGCTTTTAATGCTTGTTGTAATCATACTTTGTGTGTTTCTGCTTTGTTGTTTTGATGGAGTAAAAATAAAAAAGAAGAAGAATATTTTCAGTTATATTAGTTACAATATTATTTATCAAAGTTATATTAGTTGCAATATTATATTTAGTTAGTTACAATACTGTGTTTAGTTTTTATTAACTTCCAGTGCGGTGCACCACAGAAACGTGGCAACACTTGTGTATTATTTAGTGCAATATCCTTTTGAAAATAATATTATTTTCTTCTGCTTCTTTTGTTGTTGTTGTTCTTCTTCTGTTCTCATCATCATCATCATCTTTTCTTCTTCTTCTTCTTCTTCTTCTTCTTTTTCTGTTCTCTTCTTCTTCTTTTTCGCTGAGCGCTCAGACGACAACTATCGTAGTCTATCACATAAGCGAACATGATCACATAAGCGAACATGGATTGCGCTGACGTTAAGCTCCTCACGAGTCAGGCCCAGCGCATCCGACTTCAGCGTAAGAAAATATTTGACAGGTAACAAAACAGTCATGGGGAGGTATAGCAGTCCCGTGGCTTGAATGTCAAACTCGTGATCTCACCCAGCGGTAACTGAAGGTACACATTTCATTCTGGGTTGCGGGTTCAATTCTTCGCCGAGGCGTCTGTTTGCGAGGGGATTTTTCCCCTCTGGAGTGTTGTTTATTTTGACACTGACTCTACTACTCCCCTATCAGTCCTTTGGATGGGATGCTCAACGTCTTGTGCACACATGAAAATATCATAATGGATAAAATATCGTAATGGATAAAATATCATTAGATAAAATATCATTTAGATAAAATATCATTTAGATAAAATATCATAATGGATCTTGTCACGCGTGGAGGTTAGTTAGCTACGGATGGTTTTCTTAGAAGACGTCAGCATACCTTGCATGCAGCTAATGATTGGAAGGAGGGATGGACTCCGCCAGATTCGACAAGCTCAAGACACGCTACACTGCCTGAAAACTTCAGTGCAGTGTCCCAGAGACTCCTCAAGGAGTTATGGGAGAAGTCCAGCCTTGTAAGACTAACCACAGCCCGAAACAAGGTATAATTATTGCAAATCTACAATACAGCCACTTGATTATTTTTTCTGCCTTGGGGTCGAGCATTGAATTTTCAGACACTGTCTATAGCAGGCAAGTTGAACTTAGCGGAGCTCATCCCTCTCCCGGTAGCAGGCTGCATGCTGGGTACATTACCATCCATCCCACCGGTCATAACTGGCCTACTCTTCTACAAAATGTGGATTGGGTTTTAACGTGTGTGTGTAAGATGTTCTGCATGGTTTGCACACAGAGTGTCTCAGGTTTACAGTCTCATCTGAAGAATTTTCATGGGAGTGGAGTCAGTACTGATGTTAACTCCAGGGGGAAAACTTCCTCAAATGGACACCAAAGTTGAGACTGGAACCCGTGCCCTCAGTGACCGTTAGGTGACGAGTACGGCAATGTAACCACTAGGCTACACACTGCATTTTTTGTTTGCTTCTTCAGTGTGAGGATTTTGCCTTTCATTTGGTCCCCCCCCCCCCCCCCCCCCCCCCAGCTAAGGCCGCCATACCTCGTCTTCAGGCATGACATGTGAACGCGATACTGGCGTACTCAAGAGTTTGTGATAGCCTGCTCTTCCGTGAAAATCTGGAGTTGAAAACATACCATGTATCCAAGATATGTGTGTGTGTGTGTGTGTGTGTGGTGTGTGTTGTGTGTGTGTGTGTGTGTGTGTGTGTAAGTGTGTGTGTATATGTGTGTGTGTGTGTATGTATGTGTGTGTATGTGTGTGTATGTATGTGTGTGTATGTATGTGTGTATGTGTGTGTGTTTAAAAAACAAAAGAGAAAAATCAAAAGAGAAAAAAAAATAGGAAAAAGAAAACCAAAACCTCTCTGTATAGGAAGCCAAAATAAAACAGCACACACACACACACACACACACACACACACACACACACACCAGAGAAAGGGAAAATTACACTAATTTTTCAAGCTTGTTGTAGCGTTAGGATATACTTTGAGAGTGGTTTAAGATATACTTTGAGAGTGGTTTTAAGATATGCTTTGAGAGTGGTTTTAAGATATGCTTTGAGAGTGGTTTTAAGATATACTTTGAGAGTGGTTTAAGATATACTTTGAGAGTGGTTTTAAGATATACTTTGAGAGTGGTTTTAAGATATACTTTGAGAGTGGTTTTAAGTACTGAAGGGTTAATATACTTTGAGAGTGGTTTTAAGATATGCTTTGAGACTGGTTTTAAGATATACTCTGAGAGTGGTTTTAAGATATACTTTGAGAGTGGTTTTAAGACATACTCTGAGAGTGGTTTTAAGATATACTTTGAGAGTGGTTTTAAGATAAACTCTGAGAGTGGTTTTAAAGTATGTTGTTGCCTTGTCTTTTCAATAATAAAATGTCAGCAAACATAATGATTGACAGTCCCTGACACAAATGTAATGTTTAATAAAAGCGCTGAGTCAAAATGAGCCAACACCCCAGCTGTCACATAAGCAGAGGGGCGGGCCACCCCAGTGGTTAGAACGTCACACTTGTCACGTAACAGTCACTGAGGACACCAGTTCGAGTCTCTGACCGGTTGTCTTCTTCTTTCTTTCCTTCTTTCTTTCCTTCTTCTTCTTCTTCTTCTTCTTCTTCTTCTTCTTCATCGTCGTCGTCGTCGTTGTCACCATCGAACACTTGGTAACTATTGTTGTCTGTCATATTACTAGAGGTATCTGATCAGGGAATTCGTTTTCCCTGCAGTCAACACACTACTGACTCCACTTCCCTCAAAGTCCTTCTGAAAAGACTAAAATCGAGGTCCCATGTGCGAACATATGCCACACGTCTTGCATACACGTTAAAACCCCATCCACCTTTCGCAGAAGAGTAGGCCAGCTATGTCCGCTGAGACGGATGACATGAACATACCAAGCATGCTCTCTGCTATCTGGATAGGAATGGACTCTGTCAGATTCACCTTGTCCACCACACAACTGCCTGAAAGCATTAAGGCGTGACATGGGGGGTCGAAACTGAAAAAGGTTGTTTACAAGCTCATGTTTGAAGTTGTACCATGAAAGGGCATCACTTGAAAATGCTAAAAATCTACAAATTACTCATTTTTATGCACTGTTGCCATGGAAACAATCCAAAATGGCTGCCAAAACTAAATGTTTCAAACTCCTAAGTGTTTGTATCTGTAACAGGTACAAGAAACCTGTTTCTTCAGACATGTTTTACAACCTAAATTCTTTAAATTCACGCAGGGAAATCTCCATATTTGCATCTAGCAAATTTTTTTTATTTCTAAAAAAGCATGACTTTGGCTCCCGTGTCTAACCGTGAAGTGCCCCCATAGACTCCTCAAGGAGTGCAGGGAGAAGTCAGGACAGTCAAAGTCTTATTAAACCACAGCGGCAGAGAACAGATGATAAAAGTACAAGAGACAAGCCACAGGAACAAACAGTACAGTGCAGATTTCAGGGCAAACAGCAAGAAACGCTACCAGGGCAATGGTGAGAGAGATTTTATTTTTAAAATTTTTTTTATTTTAGACCACTTTAAGTCACGAGATTTCTCTGCGTGAAATTCGGGCTGCTCTCCCCGGGTAGAGCGCGTCGCCACAAGAGCAGCGCCACCCTTTCTTTTTTTTTTTTTGGTCTGCAACTGTGTTTGTTTTCCTATCAGAGTGGCTTTTTTCTAAGAATTTTGCCAGGGACAACTCCCTTGTTGCCGTGGGTTCTTTTACGTGCGCTGAAAATTTTGTGTAACACATGGGACCTCGGTTTATCGTCTCATCCGAAAGACTAGCGCCCAGACCACCACTCATGGTCTAATGGATGGGGAAAAATTTCGGGCCCAAACGGGGTACGAACCACGCACACACCCGACCCGGACTTTTTGCATTCTAGACAGGCGCGTTACCTCTACACCACCGATTCATTTTTTTGCACCCTGTTCCTTAGCTTGAGCTCCCGGGTTCACCAACGGTGACATTTTTGCGTATGCGACCGTTTTTGTGCACCTTTAGGTAGCTGCATTTCGACTTCGGGGAAGCTAGATAGATACTAGGCTCTATCCGACATTTGACTGATCTTAGATGGCAGGAAATAACTGGTTTAACAATTTTTTAAAAATATTATAAGCGTTAGTCACAGTCCTGCTGGCCTTGATGAATCAAAGATTGTGTGTGTGTGTGTGTGTGTGTGTGTGTGTGTTGTGTGTGTGTGTGTGTGTGTTTGCTTGTTGTTGTTTTTAAAAACTATTTTTCAAGTCAACCTGAATGCAGACCCCTAAATACCTTAATCCTTCTCGCGTGTGCAACAGACTTCGCATGAACAGGATCACATATGCACGTTTAAGATCCCGTAACTCAAGTTAGCCCCTTGGAGAGGGGTGATCATTTCCAGAAAACAACAAAGTTATTTTTTACCATAATAATTATGCTGCTACTAATTACTTCAAATTCTTAAAACACAGCTTGTAGAAAATACTCTGCACATTTATGTTTACCTCACAAAACTGGGAAAAAAACAAACAAAACTCGCTCGCGACATGACTCTCGACAATACTCGGCTGAAAAGAGAAAAAAAAGAGATCTATATCAAATCGAAGACTTTTTATTTGTTCATTTTCATTTGTTTATTCTTTTATTTCGAGGATAATGGAATAAGCACTCGTGTGCTTTTTCCCCCCATCCAATCCCCGTGTGTATGCAGTTTCGTAAATTTTGACATCCGTTCCCACCGGCACACAATGGTCTACTCTTTCGTAAAGCGGAACGGGTTTTAACGTGTGCGCATGATGTTCTGCGTGCGTTCGCATACGGGACCACGATTTACAGTCTCATCCGAAGGACTTTTGGGGAGAGTGGAGTCGGCACTGATGTTAACTCCAGAAGAAAGACGACGGATCAAGCAATCTCTGATTTCGCGGACCTGACATAGTTGCTTTAGAATTGTACTATTTTGGGGGGACGGCCCTAGGCACTCAAGAGGGCTGACTTGCGACCACAGTCCCTAAATCGGAAAAAATTGCCGCTGGGACTATATAATACAATCTAAAAAAAGACGCCGGACACGACAGGACCGCGACAAAGGCAAGAGTCGCCACATGACCACTACATGCCGCCACATCACACCACATGCCGCGCTGTCAAACGGTCAAAAATGCCAACCAACAAACAACCCAGGCCTTGGCACTCACTCACAAACAATGCCAACCCGAGCCAGCCTGGCCAGTCAACCACCCACGGCAGGCCAGTTTCTGTTCTTCGCACAGAATGTACGCCAGACTCGGCTTCCTTCCGTAAAAGAGACAAAGTCACGTAGGTGGGACAGTGTGACCGTTTGTTGGCATACCTGGTCGATGTCAGCTTACCACGACACCTTCCCCCCACCACACACACCCCTGTGACACTCTCTACCCCGATCACATCCCAACACCCTGAAACAAAAGCCGAAGTGACCAGTTGCTTGAATCACAATGAAACCCTTTGCGTCAACTCCATTCTTCGAATACTTAAAGTATTCAATCCAACTGTGACACACCTACCCCTAACAGTGTTCTCATCCCACCCGGTTCTAACAACGCTGGCCGAAGCCGAGGTACCCGGTTTGAAGAACGACCTTTGGTGACCTCTCTCTCTGACCGGGGGAGGGGGGTCCCGCCCATCTCTGCCATCGGAGGAGACAGCCACGCCTTCTACCCTGCTGCCAACAGTCAGTCACTGTGTTCGGACGCCACCCCCAGAAAACCGCCAAAACACTCGCGATTTTCTTCCAACTTTTTATCGAAAAATCCTGTGTGTGTTTTGTTTTTTTAAAGGTCGACCACCATAGCGAAAGCGTTTAATCTTTCAATCTAGCGTCTCTGTGGTGACAGTGTGTTCTTAATTGTAAGTAAAGCCCGAGGATGATTAAAAGGGAATCTCCAACGCACAGGGCAAAAACTTGTCCTGGACTGATCCTTCTGGAGCTGGTTCGACAGAGCGTCAATTTTTCATCTTCGGTGGGATTCTTTCGGTTCGTTCGAGTTGTCTTTATTGTCACTTTGTTAGTTTTAAGCATAAAGAAAAGATTTCGTTGGGGGGTTTTGTCTCGGGGAGGTATGACAGTGAGAAATGCCAAAGTCTTGGTAGACAGTCTGTTTCAGTCAGGTAAAAGGAACAAACGTTCCGCAACACGCTCTACGAACACGCCACACTGTCTCCTCGCATACATTATCACCCCTCGGGCCGCTAAGAGGCGGAGCTTGTGAAGCCACGCCTTCCTCGGAGCGACGAGCGCGAGCCTCTCGGGCCTCTCCGCCAATAGGATTAGAGGTCTTATTGAGATGGAAATTTAATCTTTCATAATGATTTGTCAATCAACGTCCCACAGCAGCCAATGAGAGGGCGCGTCATCCGTCATGTGGAAATGATAATGCCGGGTGGTGGGCTACGGATTCACAATACATGAATAACACAAGAGGCGAGCAGCTGGGATTTTGCAAGTCTGATCAGCCTGGTCCTCCGCTCCAGCAGAAAGGAGAGAGGAGAGAGAGAGAGAGAGCGAGCGAGAGAGAGGGAGAGAGAGAAGGAGAGAGAGTGAAAGAGGAAAGGAGCTAGAGAGAGACTTGGCTCCGTGTGTGCCTGGCTTCGTTCGTGCTTTTCATCAGCCACTGAACATCGGACTTGAAGACGGAAGCGAAAAAGATCGTCGCGGAGGCATTGAAACGAATTCATACTCGTTTTCGGTAAACATAGCAAGAGAGAGCTTGGTCGACGCGGAACGACTTCGCACATAAGCCACCCGGTTATTTGGACTGTGGGTATTTTGTAGCAGTGGTGTAGGATTTGTCACCCCGTTTGTTGCCCGGATTACTACTGTCGTCTGCTTGTAGTCCACTAGAGGAAGGAAGGTAAGGGTGGTGGTCTTTACTTGTTTGACTGGACATGAATGTGTTAGCAGCTTCACACACGACAAACTATTGTCGGTAATGAGTTGACACCCTCGTCCCCTGCGTTTAATGTTTATTAATATGGTACTCTGGCAGATAGGTAGGTAGGTAGGTAGGTACCTTTCGAGGTGATTGCGTTTTTAAGCATTGGATATCAGAACTATCAGAAAATGTGTGCTGTAAAGCCATCAGGCCATGATGGTCTAAGGTATGCTCGACTATTTTTGCTTGGTTTTTCATCAGTGTTTATTTGACCGATGAAACATTTGTCGGACTCAATTTTGCTATGAAGAAGAAACAAACACACAGACACTAAAACAAACAAAAAGGCTACGCAACCGAAAAAGAGGATGATGATGATCCTTTTCCAGACGTGAAGCTATGACTGATCAGTGTAGACACAGGCCTGCTTACTTGTAATAATTCTGTAAGCCTACCTTACAAATTTTCAACACATTTACACGTGTGTTAATCATTTTCTTGAAAAATTCTTGGTTTGTGAAACAAGTTTAGTGTTAAATATATATATATATATATATTTTTTTTATATATAAATCAAATGAATTAAAATGGGTCAGTATAGATATATGATTAATTTATAACAGGCCCACCATTTATATTATCTAAACTTTTATCTTACGAGGCTTCTGTATTGTTCACGTAATTCTTTGAAAATAAAAAGTGGTACTGTTGTGAATTAATGCTCTTCCAAATATAGTAAAACGAATGAAAAATTATGATAATCTTCAGAAAATCTCGGACCCCCCCCCCCCCCTTCCCCCCCTCCCCAACTAATCCCGAAGTAAATAGTGAATGGAGAGAAGACAAGAGATTCAATGAGTCAACTTGTTGATTCTTACTTAACCACGCGCAAATTTGTGATCTACATTTTATTCAGTCGTTTTACTTACTGTTTGCGCATTATGTATTCATTTATGCGTGAATTCATTGATTCGTTTATTTGTAAACTGTTTGGTATTTATTTATACATTTATGCAAGTGGGTTATTATGCGCATTCATTTATTATCAACCAGTGCGTGTATGCATCTATGTGGATGCATTTTATTGAATGGGAGCCGGCTTTGCTTTGCGTTCTGCTTTTGCTGCCGGTTTTATTTTCCTTTTTCTTTAGTCCTTTTTTCCTTCTATCCTTTCTTTCTTCTATCTTTCTTTCTTTCTTTCTTCCTTCCTTCCCGTTTTTTTCTTTTTCTTTCTTCCTTCTCTCCTTTCTTTCATTCTTCCTTCCTTCCTCTCTTTCTTTCTTTCATTCTTCCTTCCTTCCTCTCTTTCTTTCTTTTTCATGTCTTTCATTCTTTCTTTCCTTTGGTGCTTCACTGTTCAGTTCATCCCAGCCTTCTCTTTCCTTCCGTCAACATTAAGAATTGAAAATACTCTTTCTTTCTTTTCTTCTCTTTTTCTCTTTCTTTCATCCTTTGTTTGTTCCTTCATTTGTTCTTTCTTTCAGTACTTTTTTTTTTTAACTTCTGTTTTTTTTTAATCATTCATGAACAATAAAATAAGGCTTACCATTTTTTTCTTATTCTTTCTTTGTCTTTTCTTTTTCTTTCTTTTATTCTTTGTTTCACTTTCCCTTCCCCCCCCCTGCTCCTGTTCTTTTATATTTATATCTTTCTTTCTTTCCTTCAATTTCATATGTATTTTTCATCGTTGTGTAGGGCTTGTGTTCTCTCTACTATGTAATCACTTTCTTTTCTTTCTTTTTTATTTTTCCTGCTTTCTTCTGTCTTTCTGTCGTTCTTTCTTTCTTTTCTGTTCTTTCTTTTCTTTTCTATCCTTTCTGTTTTCTTCCAGCTGTATTTGTTTTGGTTTTTTTTTCTTATCTGTTTTTGGTTTGTCCTTTTTTCATAATTCATATTCCTGTTTTTCCTTGTTCAACGTTGTACATGTTTGTCCTCATTTGGCATTCGTGCAATGACTAAAAGCAGGCATCAACTTACAGATACCACAGCTTTTTTGGCAGCTTATATCTAAATGGATAATAGATAGAGCACTTCAACATATTTGATAACAATTAATGGTATATTTCTCTTTTCCCTTTCTTCTCTGAAAGATAAACAAATAAACAAACGTACGAATAAACAAAAGTGAGCACACAAGTGTTTCACTGCTGGTGTTTAATGGTACGCCATGTCTTCTTTATATCGAAATGTCCTCGGCAATGTATTTTATCAAATCAAAGACTTCTACTTTCCTCCCCCACTTAACACCACCTCTACTGTTATCATTCATACTATCACTGTTGTGGTGTGTTTTGCTTCGGTGTGAGTGTGTGTGTGTGTGTGTGTGTGTGTGTGTGTGTGTGTGTGTGTGTACTCGTTCAGATTGCTTTATATGATTTTCAGCAATACCTAACAATAATTTCTGAAATCATTTATCATTCCACAGTGGGAAGGCTTCTGTTAGTCTTTCCCAGGACCCCTGCATACTCCTATCTCCTCTGCTTCATAGCTTTGATACGAAAGTTTGCCCGTCTAATCACCTAGCAGTGAACAGACGTTAGTCAAATCCAAGGAGAACATTGCTATATACATTGCGTAAACAACAACAGCTACAACAACAACAACAACAACAACAACTACTACTACTACTACCACTACTACTGCTACTACTACTACTACTACTACTACTACTTCTACTACTACTACTACTACTGCTACTACTACTACTACTACTACATACTACTACTACTACTACTATTCTACTACTACTACTGCGGCTACAACAACTTGTGCTACACGTACTTGTTCTACTGCTACATTGGGTTGATCTGTCGGTGATCAATTTCAGGACAATTTTAGTCACAATTGATGAAGAAGGATGATCACTTCATAAAAAAAAAAATACAGTCCACTGCTTTTTCTGCTATTTTCTGTTGCTTTTATTATTATTATTATTATTATTATTATTATTACTACTACTACTACTACTACTTCTAATACTACTTCTTTTCTTCTTCATCATCATTGTCATCTTCTTCCATTGTATTGTATTGTATTGTATTGTATTGTGTTGTATTGTATTGTATTGTATTGTATTGTA
Organism: Rapana venosa; assembly: GCA_028751875.1. NCBI lineage: Eukaryota > Metazoa > Mollusca > Gastropoda > Neogastropoda > Muricidae > Rapana > Rapana venosa. The sequence continues at coordinate 3,912,007 of CM054145.1, forward strand.
TACCATTTTAAGTCACAGCAGATTTCTCCGCGTGAAATTGGGTTGCTCTCCCCTACCACTACGACTAACTAACTACTACTTCTAAAACTACTTAAACTACTACTACTACTACTACTACTACTACTACTACTACTACTACTACTTCTTCTACAATATTACTACGACTTCTACTGCAAACCATAAACTTTCAACAACTATTTCTTCTTTGCTTTTCTTCTTGTTCTTAAGCGTTTTTCATCTTCCTTTCCTCCTCCTTCTATTTTCTCCTTCTTCCTTCCTTCCTTTCTTTCTTTCTTTCTTCCTGGGTTTGAAATGCCTAACTCGCACAAAAGTGGCAATGAAAAATACAGGTTTCACAGAATATCATCGCCCTTTTAACCGCGCATTAATTTAATCATCATGTTCATCAATCATCATCACCACCAACCAACCACTACCACCGTCACCGCCACCACCACCATCATCATCATCAACCATCATCACCACCAACCAACCACCACCACCACCATCATCATCATCATCATCACCATCACCATCCACACCACCACCATCAACCATCATCATCATCATCATCATCATCAACCATCACCAACCAACCAACCCAACCCAACCCAACCATCCATCATCCAGCCTCCTCCTCTGCAACGCTAAAGCAAGGCTTTTCAGTATAGGCCGTTTCCCCCCAAAAAAGAACGAGCTTAAAAAGAAATTTAGAGGACACACAGAGATAGGAAAGGAAAGGTAAAAGGTTTAAGCTAGACTAACTCGATCGTATCGCTTCGTCGCTTCGTCTGCGCCTCCGAGAAAGCGTTGGGAGACTGAGAGCGGAGTTTTACGCCGCGATAATTGAAAGGAATAATAGCATCGGGTTTCAGCTAGGCAGTGAAGGGAGAATTTGCCAGGCAAGTTTCAAGTTTCTTACGCGACTGGTTAAACTTGATGTGGTGTGATTTGAAAGTGTGGGTGTGTGTGTGTAAAGTGTGTGTGTGTGTATGGTGTGTGTGTGTGTGTGTGGTGTGTGTGTGTGTGTGTAAAGCGGTGGTGTGTGTGTGTGTGTGTGTGTGTGTGCTGTGTGTGTGTTGTGTGTGTGTAAACGTGCGCGGCGTGTGTGTGTGTGCGTGCGTCGTGCGCTGCAGTGTGTGTGTGTGTGTGTGTGTGTGTGTGGTGTGTGTGTGTGTGGGGGGGTGGTGGTGGTGCTGTAGCGTTTGTTGTGTGTTGATGATAGTGGTGATTGTGTGTGGTGTGTGGTTGTGGCGGTTGTGGTGTGGTTTAAGTTTGTGTGGGCAAAGGTTGGGTGGTCATGTGTGGGTTTATTTTGGCACGTGCGGGGTGAGACTTGTGTTATAGTATGGTTGTGATGATATGAGGACGAAACATTGCACAACGGTGGTTGGTTAGTAGGTGTCGTTGCGTTAAACATTGTTTTGAGTAAACAAGAAGCAGGTGTGGAGTTTAATTTTTGGCATGTACGTTTAGATTGTCTGATGACGGGCATAAGTGACGCTAAAACCATCACAAACGCATGCACAAACTACACGCTCGGCACAGAACGACTAAGTAACATGCACATACACACGTACACAAACACTCACATTACACATCGTCATATCAACACCACGCCCAAAACACACACACAACACACACACACACACAACACACACACACACACACACACACACCACACACACACACACACACACACACACACACACAACCACCGTTCAGCAAAGCAGAGTACACACTACACATACACATACATAACACGACAACAGACACACACAACAGCAGCAAAAGTCTGAAGCCGCACACACAAACAACACACAACACACATGACGCGCAGCCGCACAACACACACCACACACACACACACTCACAACACACCACACACAACACACACACACACACACTCACAACAGCACTCATACCCTTGCACAATGAGGAGTAAGGATCATATAAGAATAAAGAAAAAAACAATAGAGCAAAGAACAGACAACACGACAACACATAAAGTCGAGCCGCACACACAACATACACACACACACCGGCGGGCACACAAATACTACCATTCACTCTCTCGTGCATACACGCACATACATACACACACACTCTTCACGCTTACGTGCATACACACACATTATCCATTATCCTCGATATAAAAGAATAAAAAAAATAAAAAAAAATAAAAATAAATACACACACACACACACACACCACACACACACACACACACACACACACACACACGAGGGTAGCTCTAGACTTTAGCGTATTTTGGTTTTGTGCATGCGCGTGCGCCTGTTTTCCGAGGGTTGTGTTTGATTGGCTGGTTGTTTTTTAAAATATTTTGTTGTTGACATATCTTTTCATTTTACATCGTACATTTCTATCTGCATGAGAGAGAGAGAGAGAGAGAGAGAGAGAGAGAGAGAGAGAGGAGAGAGAGAGAGAGATTTGTGTGCGCACGCGCGCGTGCAAACACACACACGTGTATGTATAGATCAGGTACAAGAACCTGAGCGTTTGTGTGTGCGTGCTCTCATACTGCTTTTACTTAACCATATTTTTTTTCTCTCCGTCGTAGGCATGTGAAACCAAAGAAATATTTTCTTTAAAAAAAAAGCGCTTCCTTTGTAAAATTTTTTTTTGTATTTTAGGATTTAAAAATAAGTCATATTGATTAATCATTAAGATTCTTTATTCTTAACATGGTTTTCCTGTCGTTCCGCCTCTTCTTATTATTGATTTGGTCGTTTTTGCTGTTGTTGGTTGGTGGTGATATTGCTGTTGCTGTTATTGTTATTGTCTCTCTCCCCTCCAACATCATAATCATCATCCTCCTCTCTTCCTCCTTATCCTTCTTCCTCCTCTTCTTCCTTTCTCCTACACCTCTCTATTCCCAACTTACTGTTAAAGTTTTACATATTCTATTTTTTTCAAATTTTCCCCCCATTCTTCTGGCTAGAGCTCGGAAATTGTTCACCAGTGGTGAGAGATTTTGCGTATGCGACCGGTTTTTTTTGGTGGCCTACCATGAGGGTAGCTGCATTCCGTTTTCGGGATTTGATTTATAAAAAATAATTGAGCTGCTAACTGTGATTGAATGTTTTTGTTTTAAATACATGATATATAATATGATAACATGACATGATATATTTTCTACCTGATATCTTCCCCTGTTATCCTTTGTACTTTTCAATAGCTACCTTCACCTCCACCACCCCACCTAAGCGTCTTGACCTGTATGTATGTGTGTGTATAAATTTGATATTTGTTTATCCTGATCTTTGTGGACGGTTGCATGCGTG
>CM054145.1:3920311-3925311 GCA_028751875.1 Rapana venosa
TCTTTTGCTAACCATCAGTGGTTGTTTATACTATCGCTATTTCATTGGGCCCATCTGTGTTAATGTCTGTATCTCAGCGCTACTCCGGGGGTAATGTACTATACAATTTTCCACTTATATTGATTCTTTGCGCGCACGCACGCGCGCGCACACACACACATTCTTTAAATGTGACAATTTTATAAATCTTAATAATTTCTTTTGTTCGTCTAATATCACTTTGTAGTGAACAGACACTAAATTAAAGAAAGAACGCCACACACACACACACGCGCACGCACGCACGCACGCACGCACACACACACACACACACACACCTCTCTCTCTCTCCCTTTATCTCTAAAATGTGACAAATTTTATAGATCGTTATTATTTTTTCCCTGTCTAATATAACTTGTAGTGAACAGACGTTAAATTAAAGAGAGAACACACACACACACACCTACCCACCCACCCACAATCTCTCTCTCTCTCTCTCTCTCTCTTTCTCTGTCTGCCTGTTCTCTCTCTCAGCAAACAAATTAACAAAGGAAACGGCAAAAACATATACACAATGTATGGAGACAACAGTAACAAAATGTCACACCCATCACTTTTATCTTTTGACCTTCAAGTGACATTCTTTTCCCATTCTTCTGCAGGCATCAAACAGGTGTGTGTGTGTGTGTGTGTGTGTGTGTGTGTGTGTGTGTTGAATGTGTGTGGGGAGTGTGTGTGTGTGACTGTGAGTGTGTGTGTGCGTGTGTGTTGAATGTGTGTGTGTGTGACTGACTCTGTGTGTGTGTGTTTGAATGTGTGTGTGTGTGTGACTGACTGTGTGTGTGTGTGTTGAATGTGTGTGTGTGACTGACTGACTGACTTACTGACTCTGTGTGTGTGTGTGTGTGTGTGACAGATTACGGTCGTGTTTACAATCAGCCTGCGGGAATAGAGACTTGTGACGATTTTTCTTTCAAGGTTGAAAGACCCCCGAATATCTCTCTGTCTCTTTGTATGTCTCTCAATCTGACAGTCTCTCTTTTTTTTGTGTCTGTCTCTCGATCTGACTGCCTCTGCTTGTCTGTCTCTCCCGGTCTGTCTATGTCTGTCTCTCCATCTGCCTCTGCTGTGGGCTCTCTCTCTCTCTCTCTTTTCTCTCTCTCCTCTCTCTCTCTCTCTCTCTCTGCCCCACCCCCTTCCTCTTTTTCTTCTCCTCGTCTGTGTCTTCTACCCCCCCCCCCCCCCCCCCTCCTCTCTCTTTCATCTTTTCTTCTCTCTTCTTTCCTCCCCTTCTCTACATTGCAATTTATATGATTCCGATTTCCCCCCCCCCCCCTCTCTCTCTCTCTTCCTCCCTCCCCCTCTCTCTCCTCTCTCTCTCCCTCTCCTCTCCCTCATCTCTCTTTCTCTCTCCTCTCTCTCTCTCTCTCTCTTCTCTCTCTCTCTCTCTCTGTGGCTCTCGCCCGCTGCTTTTTCAGTAATAACTAATAATAACAAGAACCAACTCTCTCCTAACACATTCTGGCCGGTGAACGGCCGACTTAATGAAGGACTGTGTATTCATTAACCAAGGTCCTAATTAGCCGACTTGCCCGCCAACATCAAAGGCTAGCAGCGAAATCCGAGGGACACGAATACTTTTCCGAGGCTGAAAATACCGGTGAAAACTGCCTGACATTCAACAAGAGACGAGTGTGTCCCTGTCGAAAATGGCAGCAGCACACGTGTATTCGTCTGCTTTTTCTAAAATGATCCCATAAATACTGTACTACTTGCCGGCAGATCTGTCCCTGTTAGGTTTTGAAAAGTGAACAAGGTCTTAACGCGAACCTCCTATTGTACTGTATTGTACTGTATGTACTGTATTGTATTGTGCTGTGTTGTACTGTATTGTGCTGTACTGTATTACATTGTATTGTATTGTAGACCACTAGTCAGGGCAGATTTCTCTGCGTGAAATTCGGGCTGCTCTCCCCCAGGGAAGAGCGCGTCGCCACAAGAGCAGCGCCACCCATTTTTTCAAAAACTTCTCCTGTCTGCAACTGTATTTACCTATCAGTGTGGCTTTTTTTCCTACATAATTTTGCCAGGCACAACTTTCTTGTGTCCGTGGGTTCTTTTACGTGGGCTAAATATGTGTAACACACGGGACCTCATTTGAAAGACTAGCACCTAGACCACCACTAAATGAATGGGGGAACAGTTTCTGGCTCAGACGGGGATCGAGCCACCATAAACTTCGAACCCGGACTTTGCCCTTTCTAGGCAGGTGTGTTACCTCTAGACCACGGATCCACTAGATCAGGGATGGATGCAAATGAATCCAGGTGAAAATCAAGAGTGTGACAGGAATACTAATTAGAGCGTGATTTGAGCTAGGGTGGGGTGTGACTTAGAATATTCTGTAGCTTGATGCCTTTCTCCTTGCCCTGTTCATGTTGTCGTCTGCTTATGATGCCTGCATTTAGAATAAACGATATTTTAAAAGTTAACTGGGGTGTGTGGCCAAGATTAACTGCGCATGTATGTGCTACTTGTCGGCAAGAAGTGAACAATATCCTAACGCGAACCTCTTTCGTGTGGGGAGCTCATGATTACATGAAGAATAAAATGAGAAACAGAGGGAAAGAATAAGTACGTTTTTGCCAATCCTTGAATTCTTGTATTCTGTCGATCATAGTCGTCGCGTATTATTTATTACGAGAAGTTCATTCTTTCGTTGTTGTTGTTGTTGTTCCGCTTCTTTTTCTTGCGTAGGCCCCAACGCACTTATACCAACATGAACACACACACGCGCGCACACACGCGCGCGCGCACATACACACACACAAACACGCACGCACGCAGGCACACACAGACTGCCACACACACACACAACACACACACACACACAGCCTCCTATAAAGCAAGCATGCATGTACGACGAAACCGAAGCAGAAAGTGACAGACAGGGATTGACAGTAGGTTAACGATATGTAGATATATGGATGCGCCGAGAGAGAGAGAGAGAGAGAGGGGGTGGGAAGGGGTGGAGGGCAGATAGAGAGAGACGAGAGGGCGGGAGAGGGGAGTGGCAGAATATATGAATATCAAATAGTACACAGACCAGCGTACTACAACGTACAGCTACACGACAACTTTGACCCATACAGGCCCCTCTCTTTGTTTTCCTTCCTGACCTATCTGGGAAACCACAGAGAAAAAAGTTGCTACGATCAGCGAATTTGTAACAAATTCGCTGCCAGGGGGGAGGCCGTGTATAGTATAAGGTTGGGCGATTTTTTGAAAGGTGTGGTTTAAAAAAAATCAAAATGGGTGATTTGGGATGAATTTAGAATGAGTGTCATATTTCCTTCTTTTCTTTCTTTCCTTCTTTTCAAGATTTATTTGCTTTATTTTCCGTTTTGTTTGTTGGCAACAGTTTTTTAATCAGATGTTTTTGTTTATGAGATACTTTAAAGATTTGTGTGTTTGTGTTTTTGTCCTTTTCTCTTCTATCGCTTACTGTCTGTTGTCTGTCTGTCTTTTCTCTCTCTCTCTCTCCTTCCCTCTCTCTCCCTCACCACACTCTCTCTCTCTCTTCTCTCTCTCTCATTCCACTGAACAACACAACAACAACACTAAAAGTACACTACACACAGCCAAATTGATCTAAAAAGTCCTTAATGGGTCTACAGTCTAAAGAGTAAAACAAGATTAAAAATACCGAAACATTCCCTGCATGACTACGAAACAGTTCCCTTAAGATAACTTAAAGAGTACTAAACAGTCCTGAATGAGTACTTAACAGTCCTGAATGAGTACTTAACAGCCCTGATTGAGTACTACCACACAATCCTAAACGAGTACTACTAAACAGTCCTAAATGTGTACTGAACAGTCCTAAATGAGTACGAAACAGTCCTAAATGAGTACGAAACAGTCCTAAATGAGTACTACTATACAGTCCTAAGTGTGTACTCTAAACAGTCCTAATGAGTACTCACAGTCCTTAGGAGAGGGGGAGCCTACAAAATTACACAACAGACTAATAGAGCACAAGTCCCAAAGTTAGAGGGTGGGTGGGTGACATACATTACCACAACGTTTTTCAACTAATGCAATAGAATGGCTCTAATTAACACCCAATCCACACATTATATACTAATTAATCAACAAATTATATATATATTATGACATATATAATATATATATATATATATATATATATATATATATATATTAGTGACAATATATATATATATATATATATATATATATATATATATATATATATATATATATTAATGACAATGAGTAGTAAGTGGAAGAGAAAACCAGTGACGGTAATCAATTAAAACTCCTTCCTCATTATATATATATTTGGATATGGTAATAATAAAATTTGTAAAACTTATTATATATAAATATAACACAGATAATGCAGAATCAGAAAAATATACCAGTTAAGTTGTAGTGTTGCATGTTTAAATGTAATGTTTGCATAGGATCATAATTATTTTTATATGGGGCAATAATGATGATGTTGATACCAATAATAACTGTATTTGTTAGCTTTGAAATTATCAGTTCTGTTGCGATTCAAAATGATGAAAAGGAGATGGGATAGATTTGCTATTAAAAGTAATCAAAAACGGTTTCTCTCATACAATATTTTTTCTTTCTTATTTCGTTCTGGTTCAAGATTATTTAGTTCGTTCCTGTTTGTTTTGTTTTGGGTTGGCTTTTGAAAAAAATCAAAGCCAAATCTATTTAAGCTTATTTGTAATTGTTACTTGCTTTAGAGTATAATTATATAAATGATTTTTCTTCGGTAGGGGTTGGCTCCCTCCCTCTTTTCTGTTCTTTTTTTTTTTGGGGGGGGGGGGATACTTTTTTGAGGAGGTGTGGATGGTGATGGTGTTGTATTCTTTTGTATTATATCACACATAGCTGTATTTCCCCCTGTGTTATTTACTTTCTGTCTAGTCATATTTGCAGCGCTGTACGTGGCAGCTTGTTGTATTCCCTTCCTTTCGATA
>CM054145.1:3935311-3940311 GCA_028751875.1 Rapana venosa
AAGAGGTGTTGATGTGCTCTGTGTATGTGTGGTCTTGGACTGTTTCTGTCTTTTTGTGACTTTCAGTGTGTTGAAAATGTTGAATAGTGTGACCATAGATCTTCAATTTGCGCGGCGTATAGTGCAGAACCGTTTGTGAAAAGTTGACCTCAGGTGGTCTCTCTCTCTCTGTCTCTGTCTCTCTCTCTGTCTGCCTGTCTCTCTCTGTGTAGCTTAAGTCAGTCTCTCTCTCTCTCTCTCTCTCTCTCTCTCTCTCTCTCTCTCTCTCTCTCTCTCTCTCTCTCTCTCTCTCTCTCTTCTCTCTCTCGTCTCTCTCTCTCCTGTGTTTAAAAACCCATCATTCATCGTTTGTTGTTCTTCCTGTTATTTTTCTTCAAAGCCAGAATGTTCGCATTCATTTTTATATTTTGAACATTGTTGCAACAAGTCCTTTTCCGTGCAGACGTTAAAATAATGTATTGTATTTGCAACTCAGAACTTTGCATGTTGATATATGTTAAAATAAGTAGTTTTCCTCCTTTTTTTCCCTTTGTGTGTGTGTGTGTGTGTGTGTGTGAGTGTAATCATTTAGTCTTATTTTCTTAGTAAACTGTCCTTCCGTTTTCTACAATTTTCAGGTCCCTTTTTCTGGGGTTGTATTTTCAAGTCTCTGCAATAATGTTTTCCGTCGTCCGCCCTTTTGCCCAAACAAATTTATCAACAAACTTCTCTCTTTTTAAACAAAAAAAAAACCATTTTCGTTTTACCGATCACTTTGCATCATGTTGGTTCTTTTGTTGTTTTTATTATTGATCTATTTTAATGTTTTAAAATTCTTTTTTCGTTCCTGTACTCCGAGGTTTTTTCAGTGGTGAGATTTTTGTGTATGCGACTGCTTTTGGCCTTCATGAAGGTAGCCGCATTCCGACTTTGGGGTACTGTTTTATTAAATCTGTTTGCTGATTCTATCCTTTTTTATTTATTTATTTTTTGCTGGCTTTGTTTTATCCGGTGTGTATTTGTTTCTGTGTCTTTTTTGTTTCGTTTTATGAAGGAAATACTTAGGTCTGTACCACCACGAGCGATTAAACAATAGATGTTAGGAAAATGTGCATGATTTTCTTGGAAAATATTGTATGTAGTTCGACCTATTGCCTATCTAAAATCACTTGTGAGTCTCGCCACTTTTCATCATTTAAGGTTTTATTTATGCATTAAGTTTAACGACTTTTGGATTTTGTTTTCTCCCAAAATATTTTCTGTTAACACCCGCACTCCTTTTTTTTCTTCCTTTTTCTTGAAAGTACAGAACTTCTTCGCTTTTTGGAATTTTTAAAATCATGCTTTCTACTGTGTAGGGAAGGGAGGTGGTGCTTTATATTTTATTTTTTCCTTATATGTTTTTTTCCCTTTGGTCAATCGCCTACGGGGATGGTGGAAAGGGGGGGGGGGGGGGGGGATTGGAAAGTCTAAAAGAATGTAAGTTTTATTTTGCTCAATGATCAGATCTTTTGATCAGATCTTTTGTATTTTCAAAATGTATTTTTAGGGTGTAATTCCAAATTTTGTTTAATTTCTTAAATATTTCGTATCCTCGCATATATATGAACTTCGCCATCTCAGAGATTTTTTTTTTTTTTACTCTTGTTTTCTTCCTTCTAAAAAAAAAAAAGTGCTTTACCTCCGTCATGCCAGACAGAGAGAGACCACCCCACGTTTTACGTGTGTGTGTGTGTGTGTGTGTGTGTGTGAGTGTGTTGTGTGTTGTGTGATGTGTCTGTGTGTGTGATGTGTCTGTGTGTGTGTGTTGGGTGATGTGTCTGTGTGTGTGTGATGTGTCTGTGTGTGTGTGTGTGATGTCTGTGTGTAAGTGTGTGACTTACGGTGAAAGCATTAGCCATTAAATACGTGCTTCGCCACTCGGCACTATAAAATGAAATAAGGTGGAAGCGTTTTATCGTCCCCTGCATGTATACGCTCTTGAGTCCCCCACCACTTCTTCTTCTTCTTCTTCTTCTTCTTCTTCTTCTTCTTCTTCTTCTTCTCTCTCTCTCTCTCTCTCTCTCTCTCTCTCTCTCTCTCTCTCTCCTCTCTCTCTCTTCTCTCTCTCTCTCTCTCTCTCTTCTCTCTTTCACTCCCCCCTCCCCCCCCCCCCCCCCCCCTCTCTCTCTCTCCCCCCCTCTCTCTCTCTGATGGGGACGGGATAGCCTGGTGGTTACAGTGATGTATTCGTGATCTGCTGAACCGGGTTCGAATCTCCTTCCAAGAGGATTTTTCCTCAGAGTTAACATCAGTGCCGACTCCACTCTCCCCTAAAGTCCTTCGGATGAGACTATAAACCGAGGTCCCGTGTGCAAACGCGCGTAGAGCATCTTGCGCACACGTTAAAACCCGTTCCGCTTTTCGGAAGAGTAGACCATCGTATGCCGGTGGGAACGACTGACAAAATTTACGAAACTGCATACACACGGGGACTGGTTGATTAAAAAAAAAAGCACATGGGTAGCTTGCTTATTCCATTATCCTCGAAAGAAAAGAAGAAGAAATAAAATAATAAATAATCTCTCTCTCCACACCACTCATCTTCCACTCTCAATGTATGTATGTATGTATGTACGTCTGTCTGTCTGTCTGCCACTCTGTCTGTCTGTCTGTCTGTCCTGTCAGTCAATTAGAAAGAGGGGCGGCAGATTGCGCGCGCTGTGTTGTAGATATATATTATATATTATGAACTTAATCAATACAGAGATGATTCTCCTGGCTTTCATAAATTGCCTTTTCTTTCTTTCCTTCCTTCTTTCTTCATTTCTTTCTATTTTTTCTCCGCATTTTTTCCCTTTCTTTTCTCTCTCCCTTATTTTCTTTCCTTCTGTCTTTTTTCTCCGTATTTTTCCTTTTCTTTCTTTTTTTTTCTAACCCCCCCCCCCCCTTTTCTTTTTTTCCTGTATTTTTTGTTTTTCTTAATTCCCCCCCCCCCCCCCCCCCTTTGTTTTTATAACTTTCTTCCTTCCTTTCTTTCTCTCTCACTTTCTTTCTTTCTTTTTCCTTCCCGCTTTCTTTTTCTCTCTCTCGCTTTCTTACTTTCTTGCTTTCTTTCTGGCTTTCTTTCTTTCTTTCTTTCTGGCTTTCTTTCGTTCTTGCTTTTTTCTTTCTGGCTTTCTTTCTTTCTTTCCTTATCTTTCTGGCTTTTTTTTCTTTCTTTCTTTTTTTCTCTCTTTCTTTCTTTCTTTCTTTCTGTCTAGTCTGTAGTAAGAACAAACTTTTTGTTTTGTTTTTGTACTTCTATCATTTCTGCTTTTTCTGTGCGGGGCGGGTGGGGGTGGCTGTCTATCAATCTCTCTCTCCCCTTCCCTCCACCTCCACCCTCCCCCACCCTGTCTTACTGTGTATGATTCATTGTTTGTTTATAAATCCACGTTTTTCTATCCGTCTTCCTATTTTCTTCTTTTCTACATCGTAACCTTTTAATATAAAGGGACGCAATCTAGGTGTCCCAAAGCTAGACTCCCCAAGGTCGTCAACGATGGATGTCTGAAAATAAGATTGGCTTATTGATTGTGGTGATGATGATTTTAATAACTCGGGTTACAGCGTTTGTCGCTAGTTTCACTTCTAAGGCATTTTACCCCACGTGTGTAAGTGGACAGTAAATGTTGTAGCTTGTATGTTGTATTGCAACGCTTTGACAAAAAGGGATGTTTTGAATTAGAACATACTTTTACTCTTGAGGGAAGTGCGAAATATTATAACGTTTGTGTGGACACTATTGTTTTAAACGGTTTTCAATCAAACAGGTCACAAAAGCACATACAAACAATTATGACGTTTGTATGGACACTATTGTTTTAAACGGTTTCCGATCAAACGTCACAAAAAGCATATACAAACAATTCTAACGTTTGTATGGACACAATTGTTTTAAACGGTTTTCAATCAAACATGTAACAAAAACAAAATAACATACATATCGCTTCTTTGTCGAACGCTTCGCAACTATTGTTATCTGTTATATGAGCAAAAATGCGTCACGCTGTCGTTAGGCCTGACATAGTCGTATATAAAGCCCTATCTCTGGAGATATATATATATATATATATATATATATATATATATATAGTTAAAAAAACAATTGACGGATGCTTTTACGCTTCCGAAGTGTAGGCCATTTGTACTTCTAAGAAGGATTGACAAAATATATATATTTTAAAATTCTATTTCATTTATTTATTTATTCTTTTATATAGAGGATAATGGAATAAGCTTTCATGTGCTTTTTTTTAATCCAGTCCCCGTGTGCATGCGGTTTTGTAAATTTTGTCACCTGTTCCCATCGGCACACAATGACCTACTCTTCCAAAAAAAGCAAGAACAGGATTTAACGTGTGCGCAAGATGGTCTACGTGCGTTCGCACACGGGGCCTCGGTTTATAGTCTCATCCGAAGGACTTATTACAAAAACCAATGCACATTGGTGTTGTGTTTAGACAACTTCCCCGAAATCGGAATACGGCTACCTAAATGCTGGGGAAAATGGTAGCATACGCAAAATTCTCACCGTTTGGTGAATCTTGAAGTTCCATCCGAGGAACGAAAAAGAAATAGAGGAAGGTGTGGCATATTTTCTTCCAGGTTCTTCTTTCGTAACCTTTTCAGACTGGTGAAGAGTTTGATCTTGGTACCAACGCACGGTCGCTTCGCACTGCTTTTAGAATGATGGAGAAGTTGTGAGTGGTTACCTGCCCTTGTTTTCCTCCACTACTACCCTTTCCTCAATAATGCTCTTGGTTTTCGGAATAATTTTTTTCTACTGTTGTTTGGATTCCTTTTTTCCCGTTTTGTTATCACCTATATTGCTCTTAAAAAAAATTCTTTGCATTAAAAAAGGTTCTTGTGAATGATTGTTCTAGTATCAATGTGCCTGTCAGTATTGTAATTGCCCTTCATGGGATGATTAAAGTGTTTTTGACTTGACTTGACTTTATTTCTTTTAAACTATCAGCTAGAGCTACGATAGTTCCTGT
>CM054145.1:3942811-3952811 GCA_028751875.1 Rapana venosa
ATGGCTTTAAATTTTGTTTGTGTCTTACCTTTGTTGCTTATTCCTTTTATTTTTATGCTTTTTTTAAAAAAAAAGAAAGAGCGAGGAAAGATAAGACTAAGACTCATGACTTGAAGGCCGTGGTTTATATACTGGCCGTGAATAGGTTTCAGTTATTGTTTTTAATCTCTTTTTTTAAAAATAATAATTTCTCTCTTCGTTAGTTTGGCTTGCGTATATATATATATATAAATATAAACCAAAGCATATATATATATATATATATATATATATATATAAGCTTTTGTTTGTTTTCTGCGTTTTCATTTTCTGTTTTTTAAAACAATTTTCTAGCCTGCTTTTCTAATTTTTGTCACTACCATAATTCTTCTTTTCTAATTTTCCATTCTTCTTATTTTTCTTTGCTTTGTTTTTTAATGTGTTCTGTGTTTGTCCATCTGTGTCCTTGCTTTTTCAAAAACAGTTTCTTCTTCTTGTCTACTAAAACTCTCTCTCTCCTCCTCTCTCTCTCTCCCCCCCCCCACCCCTCCTCTTCTTCTTTGCTTCTCTCTCTCTCTCTCTCTGTCTCTCTTCTCTCTCTCTCTCTCTTCTCTCTCTCTCTCTCTCTCTCTTTTATTTTAAAAAAAGCCTTCTGTTTCCTTTTGTTCACTTTATACGTGTTTTCCATTTATTTTCTGTTGTTCTTTTTCGTTTGTTTTTTTTTGGTGGTGGTGGTGGTGTTATTTCTTTCCTTCTCTACCGTTTTCACTCCCCCCTCCCCTTATCTACAAGAACTGAATAATTTGTCAGATCACTTTGTAATCAAGCAAAATCAAAAATAGGCTGGATATTGTCCCTGTTCCAAAGTCAACCAGTCAGTCTATCAATCAATCAATCAATCAATCAATCTCTCTATATCTCTATCAATCTTTCTTTCTCTCTATCCATCCATCCATGTTAATCAATCAATTAATTAATCGATCGATCAAAAGACCAGTCATGAAGAAAGCACGCGACCAACCAGTTTGAGGAACTAGTGTACTCAGTGCATAGTCAATAACTAAACGAATCAATCAATGAAGTAACTGGTACACTACTCGGCTCGTAGTCGGTAGATTGCACCAAAGAATAAATCAATGAGTCAATCTCTTCGATAATATGCTCCACGCACCCCCACCCCCCTGGTCAATCCTTGGACTCCCTCCCTCCCTCTTTTCTCCGAAGTCTTCCTCGTCCTCAGTAATCCTTCTCTCTGCTCTCTCATACGTGTATGTATGCAAATGAGGCAGACAGTGTGCGCGTGCAACTTGTCACGTGGGAGATTAGACCCTATTAAACGCACGCTCTGACACAAGACGCCATTTGTCGTTGGGATTTTTTCCGTTTTATTTTAATTTTATTGCATTTATTCCTTTTTCTTTGGAGGGTGGGGGTGGGGGGTGGAGTTGAGAGCTTTGAGCATCTTGCTAGACTTTGTATTTATTTTGTGGTGTATTTGTTATTGTTGGTTTTTGATTGAAATACGATTCAAACATTTTTTGTTAATTATGCGCCTTTTTTGTTGTCTTTCTCTTTTCTGTCTCTCTCTCTCTCAATATATATATATTATAATATAAATAAATATATATATATATATATTATTTATATACATTATATATGTATGTGTGTGTGTGTGTAGATCTTTCTTTCTCTCCTTGGCTGGCTGGCTCTCCTTTATCAGAGAGATAGAGATGGAGATAGAGATGGAGAGAGACAGACAGACAGACAGACAGACAGAAAGGGGGGCTATTTCACGGACATTCTAAAGCCAAGATGACTAGAGTGTGAAGAAATGACGTGCTGGTGGGAGGATGCGGCAGAGACCATGACAGGACTGTAGGGAAACATGCAGTTAACATGGAAGTCCTTGATGCAGACAGTGGCTTGTGGTTACAAGCAGGTTGCAACTTGGGTAATTGTTAAATGTCTTAATGCCATTCCCCTTCTTTATTGCTCTCATGCAATGGGCAAAAAAACAAAGCCCATGCAATGTGTAATATGTATACAACCATCGACTTCACTACCTCAAACTAATCATTCTGCCTGTTTTCTTGTTCTTCCAGATTCCACAAGAAGAGTTCCAGACAACCAGCATCACTTCAACCCAACCCAGACAGCAACACACCTAGGCAGCAGCAGCAGCAGCAGAGCAGAAGCAGAAACATCAACCACAGCAGCAACACAGCAAAACTCACACCCTACCCTGAACCACCACCCCGGACAGATTTAGACTCGTCCACCTATACAAGAAACTTCCCCAAAGCGCCAGCTCGGGTCGGTGCATGTGAGCAGGGCAGGGGTGCTAGGTAGCCACCAATGGCTGCCACCAGTACAGGGTTATACTTGGGAGGGGTGGGCTCCCCTCTCTCGGGCACGGGGCAGCACAGCATGGGCGGGGGGCACGGGCACGGGGGCATGCAGCTGACGGCGGGGGGCGGCCAGCAGTACCTCAACCACAGAGAGCTGGCGGCGCCCGACGTGAAAGACTACGGCGGCATGAAGGACTACGGCATGAAGGACTACAGCAGCATGAAAGACTATAGCAGCATGAAGGACTACAGCAGCATGAAGGACTACAGCATGAAGGACTATAGCAGCATGAAGGACTACAGCAGCATGAAGGACTACAGCATGAAGGACTACAGCAGCATGAAGGACTACAGCATGAAGTACCTCAGCCCCCAGCACCCCGTCACGCAGAATGGCCACCTGAACCCCCACCACCACACCAACCACTGGATCACGCACGACGGCGGGTGGGGTCAGATGGGGGCGGCAGGGGGTCACATGGGGGTGCCGGACCTCAAGCCCGCCACACCGCAACACCTGGCGGGCATGGAGCCGCCCCCTCAAGGGAACGGGGGCCACCACCCGGGCACCCTGCACCACCGCCCTGCCCAGCAGCTGCCACCCAGCCAGCAGCAGCAGCAGCAGCACTGGCACGGGCCCATGTCGCCCAGCCACCCCATGCTGCAGAACGGGGGCCACCCGCTGCAGCACCCGGGGTACAGCTACCACATGAACATGAACGGGGTCATGTCCCCGCACCACGCGCTCAGGGAGCAGCACGAGCACGACATGGACCCCCACCCGCCCTCGGACGAGGACACGCCCAGCTCGGACGACCTGGAGGCCTTCGCCAAGCAGTTCAAGCAGCGGCGGATCAAGCTGGGCTTCACGCAGGCGGACGTGGGCCTGGCTCTGGGAACGCTGTACGGCAACGTCTTCTCCCAGACCACCATCTGCCGCTTCGAGGCGCTGCAGCTGAGCTTCAAGAACATGTGCAAGCTGAAGCCGCTGCTGCAGAAGTGGCTGGAGGAGGCCGACTCCACCACGGGCTCCTCCACCTCCATCGACAAGATCGCCGCGCAGGGCCGCAAGCGCAAGAAGCGGACCTCCATCGAGGTGACGGTGAAGGGCGCGCTGGAGTCGCACTTCATCAAGTGCCCCAAGCCCTCGGCGGCGGAGATCAGCCACCTGGCGGACCAGCTGCAGCTGGAGAAGGAGGTGGTGCGCGTGTGGTTCTGCAACCGCCGCCAGAAGGAGAAGCGCATGACGCCGCCCGTCCTCAACATGAACGGCGAGATCATCATGCCCGACGGCTCGGATGGCTCCCCCCAGGCCGTGGATTCTCACCACCCCCACGGGGGGTCGCCCCCCTTGATGGGGGGCGGGGGCAGCGATGGGGGCTCGCCCTTGGGGTGCGGGATGGGGATGAGCAGCGCGCTGTCGGCCGCCCTCACCTCCCACACCATGAGTGTGGGGGTTCCGCCCCCCTCCCACTCCATGTCCCCCTCCCCCATCCAGACCGTGCACTTCCTGGCCCAGAACCCCCACCCCCACGCTCACCAACACTCCCCTCCCCCCACCCACGGCCACCCCCATCACCCTCACCACCCACACGGCCTGACGCACTCGCCGACGCACTGAGAACGGCTTTGAAGCAAGACGTCGAGAGTTTTGTTTTGGTTGTTTTTGTTGGCTGGTTTGTTTGCACGAGGAGGAAGAAGGAGGAGAAAGTTTTCTTTGACGCGCGTGGATGAGTTCGTTATTGTGTGGGTATGGGGGACTGTTGCACAAGAGTTTGTGGGTTTTTTTTTGGTCTCGGCGGTCGGTTATTTTTGGGGTGGTTTTTTTCCTACATGGAAAGCTATACCTCCAATTTCCATCACACTTTTTTTTTTTTTAAGAGAGCACACACAGGCATGCGCGCGTGCTTGCCTACACACACCCACCTAATTAAAAGGTGGCACCAGCATTAGAAAACTTGCACACACACACACACACCTAATTAAAAGGTGGCACCAGCATTAGAAAACTTACACACACACACACACCTAATTAAAAGGTGCACCAGCATTAGAATAACACACACACACCTAATTAAAAGGTGGCTGCCAGCATTAAAAACTTACAACACAACACACACACACACACACACTTTGTGACGCGCACACAGAGAGAGAAAAACAGAGAGAAACAGAGAGAGACAAACCGCAAACTAACATATGTGCGTAAAACTTCCCCTCTCCCTCTCTCTCCTACTGTGTACTACTCTCAAACAAACAAAATCGATCTTTGGGTCGGTCTCATCGGCGGTGAGCACACATACATACATACAGACATCATGTGAGTGTGTGTGCGTGTGTGTGTGTGTGTACTGCTTTGTATTCTGTGTGTGTTCTTGGGAGTTCCAGCAATTCTTCTGGCACTATCAGCATTCGCATCTCTGCCTGGGTCGTCTGTACTCGCAAGACTCAAGAATTTCACGAAGTGTGAGTTCTCTATCTACCTAATGTGCGCCAAAAACGTATCAAGGAAGCCATGGACGCAAGATTTTTTTTGGTGGTTTTTTTTTTCCCTTGCAGCGTTGGCGTATGTACGCACGCCTTAATTTAACGGACATGATGATTGTGTGTGTTGGAAAATGATGGTTTGGGAATTTTTTTTTTTTTTTAAATGTGTACTGGAGATATTTCAATGCATGAGCATGCTTGCGTGTACAAGCACGCACATGCGTGTGCGCACATTTAACGTGTGCGTGGAGACACACACACACAACACACACTCTCGCGTGCGCGCGCACACACACACACACCACGCACGCACACACACGCATCATTTCTGGGAGGAAACCACCAAACGAGAGAGAAAGAGCGTAAAGTTAGGGGAAGAAGAAGAAAGAAGAAGAAGAAAAAGCCTTTTATTCATTTTGGTTTTCTTCCTTTCTTTCTTTTTTCTGTCTTCTGTGGGTATTGGTTCTGCGCCAATGATCGCTTTCATAGTGGCTTTCCGCGCTTCAGTGATTTTGACACCAAGACTATCGCTGTTTTTTCCTTCCCCTCCCTCCCTTCCTCCGTCCCCACCCCTTCAATCACCCTCCACCCTCCCTTCTACTGTAGTCTCCCCACCCTCCCCAAATCTTTTCATACTTATACCCACTCCCTCCCCACTTTCCATTATTATTTTTTCTTTGTGTATACATTGTGTATCCGTTTTCACAAGATTTAGAGAGAGAGAGAGAGAGATAAGGGGAGGGGGAGGTGGGTGGGTAATGAGTGAGAAGAAAAAAATATACGTTCTATATTTATAACCTTCAAACATGGTTTACCAGATCACGAAAAATGTATTTTAAGTTAAGAGGATGTAAATGGACTTATTTATTTATCTATTTATTTATTTTTTTGTTAGCGTTTTATCGTAAATGGCTTTTATTATAGAGGATGGGTGGGCGGGGGTGGGGGGGGGGGGGGGGGGGAGGGAGGAGATGGTGGACGAAATCTGTGTGCATGTGCGCGCGCGTGTGTGTGTGTATTTAGTTTTTAGTCCAAGTTTCTCTCTTCTTATCAGTCCCATCTCCTGCTACATATCCCGCTGCTGCTGTTCCCTCGCCACTCATCCCCCCATCCTTCCTTCCACGTCTCATTCAAACTGGTTCACTCAACCCCTCACTTCACAGGAAACTAGCATAATGTCAGGCCGCCGTCAGGCCACCGACCAGATTGGCCCCGCACTGTTGCTGGGCCACTTTCTCAGTTTTCAACGATTCCTCTATGTAGCCAAGATACCCACACCACCACCACCAACTAAGTCTCCTTCTGGCGACAGTTGTTCTCGTAGGTTCGAACGTACGGCCTTCTAGGCAGGATTCAAAGGGCGTAACCACTACACCACGACAGTGGGCAAAGCTAGGAGAAGGATGAAGTATAATATAGGTGTATGGTTAGGACGAGGTAATTTTACCGTTAATCTTGTTTTAATCTTTGTTCTTAAGTTTAAGAGGCTAACCGGGACTCTTACAAGAGCTTGTTAATTTGGAGAGCGTTTTGGGGAGTGATGGTATGTGAGTTACCACAATTATGAGTCTCTGTACTAGTAATGTTAGTCTTCGAGGATTTGAAATCTGATTGTAGGTTGGGCTCTTATTTATCGAGAAGACAGATTATAGGCTGATCTGTCTGTCTGTCTTTTTCTTTCTTTCTCTCTGTCTCTTTAGGTTTTTGTTTTTTGTTTTGTTATAATGAACATTATTCTGCTGAGGTTTATTTCTCCTTTAAAAGAAAATCACAATCAGACGGTTTTATGACTCGTTTTTAATATCGCGATTTAACCCCTACAAAGTACAGGGTCTAGATGTTTAAAAGAAAAAACCCCAAACAAACACAGAAAAAAAGTTCGCTAGAGGTTTGCCTTACCTTCCTTCTGTCTGTTTGTCTCTGTCTCTCTCTTCTTTGCCTTCCCTCTCTCTGTCTCTTTTTCTCTTTGCCTCCTACCCCCCCCCCCCTACTCTCTCTCCTCTCTCTCTGACTCCCTCCTCTCTGTCTGTGTAGTGTGTGTGTGTGTGGTGTTGTGGCGTGTGCGTGCGTGGCTGTGTGTTTGCTTCAACGAATAGTTATTGATGCTTTGGCTCATTCTGATAGTAACTGAAAAATATACTTATAAGAGGTAGTTCAACCGAGGTTTTCTTTTTTAGGATAAGTTTTTTGTTTTTCTTTTTGTTGTGTGTGGTTATTTTTTTTATACTGACATTAGATTATTTTTGTGGTGATGTTTATTTATATCGGTGAAGAAACAACGACAGGGCAAAGTATCAACAACAAACAAAACAACAGCAAAAACACTGCCACCACCACTACCAACAACAAAAACAGACGGTGTATTCTCGATTAACAGCTTATCAGGCTGCAAAAGATCAAGAAATGTTACCCAGATAATTTTTTAAAACTAAATCTCGATCTCCCCCCCTCCCTTCCCTTACCACATCCCCCTCCCCCTTTGTGTGTGTGTGTGTGTGTGTGTGTGTGTGTGTGTGTGTGTGTGTTTGGTTGTTTTATGTTTCGTTGTTTTCGCCATATACTTCTAGTCATCAATATCAAATCAACAACAACAACAACAACAACAAGGAGAGAAATAAGACTGTTTTTGTTTGTTCTTCTTGTTGTTGCTATTGCATAGCTTATATATTTATAAGCGGGACTCTACATAGATAAACTCATGATACTTTGGTCAAAGGTGTTAATGACCAACCGGGGTTTTTGCAATAGTCTAGAGCAAGGAATAGATTTTTGAAATAATACATCACAAATTGAATCGATCGATAAGAAACTTGTTGGATGATCGATTTTATTTGATTTGATTTATTGACAGCTCTCCAACGTCTCCTTTTTCTGTCCCCTCACTACTACTACTACTACTATTACTACTTACATACTACTTCTACATATACTACTACATGATGATATGATGATAATATGAAAAAGAAACGAAAAAGGAAGAAGAAAAACAACAACAAATGTAAGTTTACAGAATTAGTAATGAAACAGAAGGGGAAAAAACAACCCAAAACATAGTTTACAAAATTATTCATGAATGCAGTTTCATTGATTATTGATAGTTCGATGATTAACTTCGATCGATCGGCAGCTGTAATACGTCTGCACACACACACACACACACACACACACACACACACACACACACAGGGTGAGAAAAGGGGGGAGGGAGGGAGAGAGAGAGAGCGTATGTGTGTGTGACCCTACTCTCATGTATTTTTTATTTTGTATCTTTGAACTGTATTCGTGTGTATTTTTTATCTCTGAACTAATGCCACATGTTTTGCATTTATAACACTTCACCATTCATTCATTATTCATTCATTCATTCATTCTTTCTTTCTTTCTTCCTTTCATTCATCCTTTTGTTCTCTATTCTTCTTCTAGTCTGGTCTTTCCTTCAGTCTACCACGGGGACCGTTTTCAAATTAACAATTGTATATTACAGAAACAAGAAAACACACAAACAGCCATTGTGATATAGCGATACAAAAAAACAACAACCCCAGACTTTGAAAACTGTGCGTGATGTGTAGAGAAATAAACGCTAACTGTACATAATAACCCTATGAAAAATAAGTCGGATGATATGTACTGAAAAGAATACTTTTCAGTAAACAACAATATTGTTAAGTGGAAATTATGCTGGTTAAGCGTAAATGCTGATGGCGGTCTGGCTCTCTTATGAAATGTTGTTTGTTTATTATCTATATTATTCTTTGGCTTATTTTTGCTAGGGGTTTTGGCGTTTTGTTTATTCTTTAGTTTTTGGCTATTGATATTTTTGCTTAGGGGTATTGGTTTATTTGTTTTTGGTTGTGTGTGTGTTGATTAATTTTTATTTTATTTCGATGATAATGGAATAAGCGCTCGTGTGTATGTATGTATGTATGTTGTGTGTGTGGTGTGTGTGTGTGTGTGTGTGTGCGTGCGTGCGTGCGTGCGCGCGTGTGTGTGCGAGCGTGTGCGTGTGTGTGTGTTTCAATATGGGTGTGTAGCGTACCATGTCTTGAAGGCGAGAATACGTGGGTTTGTATCATGTTTTTCATTGTATACCACGGCAGATTTCTCTGTGAGAAATTCGGGCTGCTCTCCCCAGGGGAGAGAGCACATCGCCACAAGAGCAGCGCCACCCATTATTCATCTTTATTTTTCCTGTCTGCTTGTGTATTTGTCTTTCCTATCAGAGTGTCTTTTTTCTATAGAATTTTTGCCCAGGGAAACTCTTTTGTTGCTGTGGGTTCTTTTACATGGGATAAATACGTGTTGCACACGGGACCTAGGTTTATCGTCTCATCCGAAAGACTAGCACCCAGACCACCACTCACGGGTCTAGTGGATGGGGGGAAAAGTTTTGAGCACAAACGGAGATCGAACCCGGACTTGCCACTTTCAAGGCAGGTTCGTTACCTCGTGACCACCGATCCCCTGTGAACCTGGTCAGAGTGCTAGTCTTTCGGATGAGGCAGTGAACTGATATCAATTGTGCAGCACGTGGAAAAGAGTTCCCTGCACATGTATGTAGTTTTTTCCACCCTGTTTCATGATTGGTTTTCTTGTTTTTGATGTTTCGTATGTATGAATGTGTTTTGTATCAACAAATGAGATTATCGTTATGCAAAAAAACCCAGAACAAAACCAGCAACAAAAAAAAACAAAAGAAAAAAAGAAAAAAAACACACACAAAAAAACACGAAAAACTAAAAGAAAATAAAGAGGTTGTGTTTTATTCAACGCAGCCCGAAAATCAGTCCATGCTTTGTGTGCCTTTGTTTTGCTTTCTTTGTCTCGGTTTTGATTTGCTTCTTGTGTTAAACATTAACCAATGTCTTGTTTTTCGATGCATTAATTTTTCTTTGTCATCGTTGCCCATCTACCTTCCTACCCATTATAATACGCTCGACACGCACGCGCGCGCGCACACACACACATGCACACGCGCGCGCACACAATTTCTCTCTTCATCTTAAAGTTCTTTTGTCACACACACATACATACATACATGCACGCACGCACGCACACACACTCTCTCTTTCCCTTTCTGTCTGTCTGTCTCCCTCCCCTTACTTTTCTCGCACTTGCTTCTTTCCTTCTTTACCCCCTCCCCCTCCTTATGCTTTACTCTTTCCCACCTCCTTCTCTCCCTTTCC
>CM054145.1:3957811-3967811 GCA_028751875.1 Rapana venosa
GCGAGAACATTATCTTCCCAGATTTGTTGTGGCACACATGGGCCGGTTTATAAGGAAAGCGCAGTTGCACCACTCTTGGTTGGACTTATCGTCCGTTGTGTTGACCGAAAGTTGTAACCAGTCAGACAACTTTAAAGTTTAGTTCGACAATTATGTTAGAACCGTAACCCACTCTCATCGCGAAACAATTACACTTGCAAACGGGATTTCTTTTTTTTTTTTTTTTTTTTTAAGAATCAGTTCTCTCTCTCTCTCTCTCTCTCTCTCTCATCTACCATCTCTCTCTCTCTCTCTCTCACACACACACACTCACACACACACACACACACACACACACACACACACACACACACACACACACACACACACACACACACACACTGTGTGAGAGCATGGTGTAAATAATCCCTGTGCTTATCCATCTCAATAAACATTTCGAGTTTGAAAAAGTTCACTCTCTCTCTCTTATCCATCCATCCATCCATCCATCCATCCATCCATCCACCCACCCACCCACCCACCCACCACCATCCATCCATCCATCTATCTATGTGTATTATGTATGTATGTATGTATGTATGTATATGTATGTATGTATGTATGTATGTATGTATGTATGTATCTATCTATCTATCTATCTATCTATCTATCTATCTATCTATCTATCTCTCCCTTTTTCTGTAAAGAATCGGTGGCGCTACTCACTGTGGCCCCGCACTGTCTCCAGAGAGAGAGAAGAAACATAAATATTTTGAAGTTTATCAGCCCCATAGGACGAGCTCTATCAATAAAGAGGAATGTAAAAACCTTATAACTGTTTATCATCTCTCGTGATTTCACCGAATGTTGTCATCAGGTTAACAGTTACGCAATTGCAGTGCCGAGAAAGATTATCACTGAGATTGCGTAACCGTGAGACGGTTTAACTGCGGTCCGGTTTATTTCTGCGAACCTGGTGTTTTGAGACAACGCTAACCGGCTCACGAGTACAATCGCTTTTTGTACTAAGTTCTATGGCTGTCTTTCCTCAAACTAGCCACAACACACACACACACACACACACACACACACACACACACACACACACACACACACACACACACAACCAAGCACAGACGCACGCACACACGAACACACACGCGCACATACAGAAAGAGAGAGAGCGAGAGAGAGAATTATCTTCAGATTGCATCAATGTCAAACAATCTTAATTTTGTTTAAAAATACGTAACACAACACATACACGAAGCTTTTCTTACTTTACAACAACCACAGAAATAACTAATGCCAAAAAAAAACAACAACAACAAACAAAAACACCCCAAACAACAACAAAAACACACAGAGAGAGAGAGAGAGAGAGAGAGAGAGAGAGAGAGAGAGAGAGAGAGAGAGAGAGGGCACACACACACAAAGAAAAAGCAGCCTAGTATTGTATTTGAGAATGACAAGACGGTAGAATTCAGTCTTTGTTTAAAAAAAAAAAGTACTGTAAAACAACGGTGTGATTTAACACCCAATATTTCACACACACACACACACACACACACACACACACACAACACACACACACAACGATCACTAAAATCTGGACTTACTTTGCATAGCTGACAGCCGTAATATCATCCTTGAATATCCAGTATCCAAAACTTCAGATTTTGAACACACGATTGAAAAGTACCGCCGGTAAATATCCAATACCCATATGTTAATACAGTACTTCTCCGCTCGAAAACACAAGAGTGGTACCGAGACGATTGAAGTCACAAATAACCCACTCATTTAGAAATAAAACAAAACCGTCCACAAATTCAACTCAAACCACACTCCTTTTGAGAATCAGACGACATTAAAAAAAAAAAAGAATTCTTCTCCAAAACTTCTAACCGCAAACTATGTCGTCTGGTTTGTGAAATGACCAATCACAAGCTTAGAAAAAATAATTAGGTCTCGTTATTTTTGGTGGATGAAACTGACAACTAGAAGGAAAACGCACGTGCAGAACGGACTTTGCGAGTTTTTCGTGCTTTAGTCGTCTGGCGCTTCGATTGTTGGTTGGTACCTTTTTTTTTTTAATTTTAAAAAAAAAAAAACAACTAACGAAGCGGTTTTTGTTAGAGAGTTGACACATTTGGTGGTGGTGTTGCAGAGATAAGCGGAGCTTCGAAAATGGTAAGTGTTGAAATATTGTTTTTGTGAAAGAGAGAGAATGAATGAATGAATGGGTATCTTTACTTTTGAAGGGTTACAGATAAGTAGTCACATACTTTTAACAAAAATTAAATCCGGCCCTTATGCAAGCGAGAGAAGGACAGAAATAGGCTGTGGTTTTTCATGGTCGATGAATCGTGTCAGACGTGTGGCTTTGTGGTTTGGGGTTTTTAAGCTTTCCAAAAAATAATCTCTCTCTCTATGCGTTTTGTGTGTGCGTGTGCGCGGGCGTAAGTATGCATATGTGTGTGTGTGTGTGTGTGTGTGTGGTGTTTTGTGTGTGTCCAAAAAGAGGTGAAATGAATTACATTTTGAATGGTGAGAGAGAGAGAGTATTAGGAAATATCTGGGATCACAGGTACAGCTTCAACATTGCTGTCAGGACAAAATAATTATTTGGGATCTTTTATTCTTTCTTTCTTTTCTTTTTCTTTTTGCTGTGATCTGTCTCATTTATTTTATTTATTCAAATTTATCTCACTTTTTTTTTGTTTTGGTTTGTTGGTATTTTTCCCTTTATCATGATGACAATTCGAGTTTCATCTCCCGTGTAATTTGTGATCATACTTTGACTGATCAGTGTATATTTTGCACACGTTAAAGATTCCCGTTACTTGGAGTTCACATTGGAGGGTGTTCTCAGTTCCTCCAGGACTCTGATTTTACACAGGCAGCAATACTAACATAGTATGCGAAGTGCCGCCAATAAACTAATAAATAAAAAAAATCGATTTTGATCGATTTATGTCAAACGGGAATCTCCGAATCTTTTTGAGACAAAAAAGTTGGGGTTTTTTTTTGGGGGGGGGTCGTTTTTCCATGTCTTTTGGGTGTGCAGTCTGCTATACGCAGAGCTGCTGTGTGAATATGCACAGTTGTGCCGTTACGGCACAGATGCTGTGTGTATAATGTTACGGACACGAATTTTGGGACGATTATGGTGATTTTGTGTGTGTGTTTTTGTTTGTTGTTATATATTTCCTTATGAATGTGTACATTCCGATTTTTGTGTCTCACTTTGTGTATATGCTTTGGCGGATGGAAGTAAATTGTTGTTTGATAAGTGTACCATACTGTGTATGCGTGTAATTAATTATCATTGCCATTTGTGTCTACAGTTGTCATTTTTGTGTGTATTGTGTACATCGGGAGAAAAAATTAATTGACTGTGATCATTTTCACAGCATATTGGCATTTAATGTAATACTGAAAGCGATGTTTATGTATACAAAACAAAAAGGAAAAAATACGAAAAAAAGGAGGAAATTTTTTTTTCTCATTCTCTTATTATCATAAATATCGTTTACATCATCAGCATTACCATCATATCTTTCTTTTCATCGAAAATGTTGTGGTTTGGATTGTGAAAATTGGGTTTAGTATTTATTTAAACGAGCAAGAATGAAATATATAATATACATTTCGCTTATGTTGTGGAGTTTGGTTGGTTGGTTTTAAGTGTTTGTGCGGGTTTTTTTTTTCTCTCTGTTTTTCATTGTTTCGGGTTGGGTTTGTTTTTGTTTTACTATATTTTTTCTCGTTCAAGTTGATTGTGATTAACTTTTTATTAAGTTTCCGACAAGAAGAAAACATTCCGAATTTTTAAAAATAATATTTTTCTTTTCAAATCATTCCGTTTATTTCCTTTTTATTTTTCCTTCTTTGTTGGTTATTGTTCAAATTTCTTTTGTGTTTCATTTTTTATGCGTTGAATCATGAAGAAGACAAATACTCAGGTTTAGTCCATTCCGATTTTTGAACCGATCATATCTGTTGTTGTATGTCAGTTGTTATGTTTTGGGGAACAAAAGTGTCATTATTATTATTATTATTATTATTATTATTATTATTAATAATCGTAGTTATTATTATTATTATTATTAAAATTAGTGAAAGGTTTCCTGTACAAAATACTGTTTCTGCCGTTGATGCTTCTGATATCACACAGACAGACAGACAGACAGATAAGACAGACAGATCACTGTCACACGCATTTCCTCTCTCTCTCTCTCTCTGTCTCTCTCTCTCTGTCTCTCTCTCTCTCTGTCTCTCTCTCTCTCTGTCTCTCTCTCTCTCTCTCTATCTCTCTCTCTGTGTCTGTCTCTGTCTGTCTGCCTGTCTCTCTCTGTGTAGCTTAAGTCTCTCTCTCTCTCTCTCTCTCTCTCTCTCTCTCTCTCTCTCTCTCTCTGTAGCTTAAGTGCACACATGCATGCAGGCATACACACACACATACACTCACACGTTTACGTGCGCACACATGCAAACACACTGTGTGGTACACGTCGCTATTTTTAATCTTAGATCGATTGAAAGAGAGAGAGAGCGAGAGAGAGCGAGAGAGAGAGAGTCGTGTTTGTGTGTGTGCGTGTGTGTGTGTGGTGTGTGTGTGTGTGTGTGTGTGTGTGTGTGTGTGTGTGTGTGTGTGTGTGTGTGTGTGTGTGTGTGTGCGAGCGCGCGCGCGCCCGCCTGTGTCTGCGTGTATCTGTTTACACGCACGAGCGTTCGCGCAAAGAACAAATTGACCGATACCCGTATTGCTGTTTTTCTTTTCTATTTTTTTTTATTGAAAAATTTGGACTCTCAAAGTCACTTCTTTTTAAAACTTTGAAATTCATTTTTAGACCAATGGCATTTCTGAATCTTCTTTTAATAAAAAAAAAAGTCACATCATTATAAAAATGAAAAGTTTTCATCCTGTAATCTATAATGAGAAGTGACATATGGTGATCTGTTGATGGCAGTTGGGCATCACGTATTGAGTTAGCATTGCAGTTAAGGCAATTTGTTGTTGTCGGTTATCAATGATTATATATATTTTTTCGGCTGGGGGGAGAGGGCGGGACGACGTGGATGGTTTGTTTGTTGTTTGGAAGTTGATAATTATCATCACCCACATAATTGTAATAATGATGATTCTTGTGCTTAATGAATTTTTTTTTTCAAAAAAATTATTATGGTTTTTTTTTTCCATTTCTCTTGTCAAGACGTCGTTTTTTCAATTCAGAATGCTGTCTCTGATGTATGTGGTTATTATTATTATTATAATTATTATTATCAAAATAAATTCATCTCAGAGCCTGCAATGATTGGATTGATTTTATTATATTATTGATCGATGGACTGAGAGAGAGAGAGAGAGAGCGTTTGTATATGTGTAAGCGTTTGTATATGTGTAAGTGTGTGTGTGTGTGTGTGTGTGTGTGCGCGCGCACGGAAGAAAAATAAATTGCTGTTCACATCATGCTCACTCACATTTACACACGTACACACACACGTACACACACACACACACACACACACACACACACACACACACACACACACACACACACACACACACACACACACACACAGACTCACACTCACCCCCCCTCACACATACACTCACAGAGACACACACACACACATACACGCGCGCGGGTGCGCACGCTCGCTCGCTCGCATACGCACGTACACATACATACTCTACAACACACATACACACATACATTTTTAAGTTTCATTCTTAAAAAATAAACAGGAAAAAAAGGGGAACCGTAAACAAACAAATACTGACGCATTTTTTTTCTTTAAAAGAGCCAATAATTAAAAAAACACTGCATTTTTCTTCCTTTAAAATAAAAAGCCAATTAAAAATAGTGCATTATTCCTTTTAAAAAAAAAATTAAAGAAAAAAAAAGAAAAAAATAGTGCATTTTTTCTTCCATCTTTAAAGAAAAAGGCCCCAAAAATGCTGCATTAAAAAAAATTCTTAAAGAAAAAATGGTGCATTTTTTCTTCCTTTTAAAAAAAGCCAATAAAAACTGCTGCGTTTTTTCTTCCTGCCTTTTAAAAATAGTAAATCCAAAAACAATGTTGCACCCACCTCCTGTTTTCCCTTCCTTTCCTTTTTTAAAAATATTTGTTGTTGTTCATTTATTGTTGTAGCTGGTATTTTTAAAATCTATTTTCTTTCCTTTTTCTAGTCTTTGTTTATTTTCAAATTTTTTAAATGTTTATTTATTACTTTCTTTTTTTGTGTTCTGTTCATCTAATGATGGCATTTTGTTCATAATTGAATGCTTTGATTTAAAAGATGATGGCATGTTGATAAATTCATAAATCCGGTCCTACTCTATTTAAAGAGAGAATTAACTTCGCTTTTTATAGCTGCACAGCTGTTGAAGCGCTTCTGTGCGCGCGCGCGCGCGCGCGCGCGCGTGTGGTGTGTGTGTGTGTTTTCATTTCATTCTTTTATTTCGAGGATAATGGAATAAGCACTCATGTGCTTTTTTTCATCCAGTCCCCGTGTGTATGCAGTTTTGTAAATTTTGTCATCTGTTCCCACCGGCACACAATGGCCTACTCTTCCGAAAAGCGGAACGGGTTTTAACGTGTGTGCAAGATGTTCTACGTGCCGTCGCACACGGGGCCTCGGTTTATAGTCTCATCCGAAAGACTTTTGGGGGTAGTGGAGTCGGCACTGAAGTTAACTCCAGAGGAAAAATCCTCTCCTCTGTGTGTGTGTGTGTGTGTGTGCGCGCGCGCGTGCGTGCGTGTGTGTATATGTGTGCACGCGCGCGCGCCTCTGTGTGTGTGTGTGTGTGTGTGTGTGTCTGAAGAGGATGTGCGTGGACTTCAAGAGTCAATCGGCAAGTTGGCTTGCTTGCAGAGACTACTGCCTTGGAAACAGTGGGGGCCATTATCATTCAGGACAACATTGAAAGAACAACAGTAATAATAAAGAAACAAACACAATCTGAAATTATAAAGACTGGTAGCCTCGAAGATCGTTCCAATAGAAAGAAATTGATTTTTTTTCATGGAATTTTGAGAAAGGAAGAGAAGACAGAATTCACAATTGTGACCAATTAGCGTCGTCATATAACTGACAAATTGAGGTTTTCAAGGGATGTTGACTTTGTCTTATGATGACTTTATTCTCAAAAATACACAATATTCTTGAACAACACGAAACAATTACATAGAATATCAACACTTCTGATTTTATATATGTCGTGCTTAGGCAATAACAGAAAATAATACTTAACATACAAGTAGTATATCCAGGGCGGCCCCTGGATATACTACTCATACATATGCCACGACAAAAGAAAAATAATGGATGTTAAACTTTGATAGTATACATGCATCTATAAAGGAAAACTTCCCACTCATTGCAAAATGCAGACTTTATGAAGATACCATTGAAATATTGAATGAAAAAAGGAAACTGAAAGCAAACGCAGTGTTTGGTTTAAGCAAGATTTTTATTCAAATAAAAAGCATACACATACGCACTTACGACAGGGCAGCAACAAGCTAAAAGCTTTTCATGTTTGTGGAGAAGGATGTCAACGGAAAGGTGCAAAACTAGAAAACACCCAGCTAGTCACTTAAAGGTTGCAACAGCGAAAATAATTTTTAAAAAACAAAAAACGAGTATCTATGATAATCTCCTCACCAATGGGCAATAATTGATCATCACGCCTCCCCCTCTCCCTAAAAACCCAAACCCAAACCAACCCCAAAAGAAAACCACCACCCACTCCAAGAAACCCCCAAACCCGACCAGAACAACAACAAAATAAAAATAAAAAACGAAATCTTCAAAAAAGTCACAATGATAAATGGACACTTTCTCGTCAAAGGCAAAAAAAAAGTTACTTCTAAAATAAAAGGGGCTCTGTTAATTTAAAAGACGCTGGTAAGCTATACAGCCCTTGTACAAAAATGCTACTCTTTCCTTTATGTCCCGACATTTTTTTGTTTTACAGGGTATCAACATTTCGACCTACACAGGTTTGGCCGCGCTGTGTAACGCACGCTGACTGATCGGCTTCAGGTCAAAATACGGAAAAGTTCGTGCAGGAATCTGTGTCTGGATAACTGGACATGCTGGTTTCCACCATGTCTGCAGTGTGTTGGACACTGTACAAGGTGGGGGAAAACAAAGGAAAATACCTCGTCCCAGCCAACTTCAAAGACTCTGTTGGTAAGTTGTGAAAGAGTGGGATGTTGTGTAATGTATGGAATTTATATAGTAATGTATGGAATTTATATAGCGCTGAATCTTGTAAAGCAACAAATCAAAGCGCTCAGATGACATTTAAATTTTTAAAAATATTTATATCGAGGATAATGGAATAAGCACTCATGTGCTTTTTTTATTTTTATTTTACATCCAGACCCCGTGTGTATGCGGTTTTGTAAATTTTGTCATCTGTTCCCACCGCCACACAATGACCTACTCTTTCGAAAAGCGGAACAGGATTTAATGTGTGCGCAAGATGTTCTGCATGCGTTCGCACACGGGGCCTCGGTTTATAGTCTCATCCGAAGGACTTTGTGTTTTTCATGTTATGTATGAATGAACCAGAGATAAATTATAGTCCATTTGGGTAATAATGCTGTAATATTTAATTTTTAAAATGGTATTAGAAATGAAGTGTGTCTAATGTGTGTATGATGTGTGTTAAAAAAAGGGGGGGGGGGGGGGGGGGGGCTGGAAGTAGATTACGCCTTGCTAATCAAATCAGTTGTACAAAATGGTGTTAAGCAAGGCAACGCAAGCATTCCCACTCTATTCTCATTGCTTGCTCTTGAAATAAATATTAATGACAAACATAATGTAGATGTTGACAACGACTTCAGGGAATCATTCATTCTTCACTTCGCTGATGATATAATCTTATATAATGTTATGGATCAGTGGTCCAGAGGTTACGCACCTGACTCGAAAATGAAAAGTCCGGGTTCGAAGTGTGTGGTGGTTTGATCCCCGTTTGTGCCCAAAACCTTCCCCCATCCACTCGACCGTGAGTGGTGGTCTGGGTGCTAGTCTTTCGGATGAGACGATAACCCGAGGCCTCGTGTGCAACACGCATTCAGCGCACATAAAAGAACCCACCGCAACAGTAGAGTTGTCCCTGTCAAAATTGTGCTGTAAAAGCCATTCTGATATGGAAACAAATACACACCCAGACAGGAAAAAAACAAACAAAATCCGGTGGCGCTGCTCTTGTGGCGACGTGCTCTCCCCGGCGAGAGCATCCATAATTTGAAGCGGAGAAATCTGCCGTGATTTAAAGTGGTAGTACAATCAGGGACTGTTAGGTTGATTTACAAACACAGCTAAACAGTCTTGTACATCGCTTCGCCACACCGTCAGCTTAATGTCAACGTGAAGATAGGTGTTTTCGAAGTGTTCAGTTCCTCGGTTAGAGGCTCAGCAGTGGTGAGAGTCCCCCACCAGTTAGGTAGCTGCATTTCGACTTCGGGGATGGTGTTTAAATACGACAAACAACACTCCAGTGCATGCGGTTTTTTGTTTTATCTTTTAGAAGCTATATTTTTAAAACGGTCATCCGCTCCTACCGGCTATTTCGGCCAACTCTTCTCAAAGGCGGGACGAGTTTTTAATCTGTGCACAAGAAGTTCTGCGTGCGTTCGCTCACGGGGCCTCAGTTTATAGTCTCATCCGAAGGACTTTGACATTCAGTTCGATTTTTTCCCGTCAAACTGAAAAGAAAGGGCAAGGCTGGGAATCGAACCCAGGACCTCACTCACTGTTTGATGCACAGACGCAGCCAAAATTCTCTAGGGTCCTTGTTTTTATATAAACTTAAAAAAAATATATGATCATGATATTTTATAAAAAAAAGAAGTAAAAATCAAAATCTTAACAAGTATCAGATTCACATTCAATCCATTATGACATGATTTCAAAATGAGTTAATTTGATACATTCCATGACAGAGATTTTGAAGTAAAAAACAACAAAACACTGCCCTTCCAAAGTGCAAATGTA
>CM054145.1:3972811-3982811 GCA_028751875.1 Rapana venosa
CTCTCTTTCTCTGTTTCTGTCTCTATCCCTCTCTTCATATATATAATGATAAATAGATGAATTAAATCAGTATCAGTAGTTTTAGTTTTTGCTTATTCTTTTCCCCTCAGTAAAAAAGTTTTAAGTTTCAAGTTCTCTCTCTCTCTCTCTCTCTCTCTCTCCTCTCTCTCTCTCTCTCTCTATTATATATATATATGTATATATATATATATATATATATTATGTATGTATATAAAACAATAATAATAAATAATAATAATGATATATGGAATTTATATAGTGCTGAATCTTGTTTAAAAACAAACAAATCGAAGCGCTTGCACTCAAATCATTTACACGCATGCAACTCTCCTTAACCATAATGAACAAAAGATTTCAAATCCATGCGCGCGAACGCACGTACGCACGCACACACACACACACACACACACACACACACACACACACACACACACACACACACACACACACACACACACACAACACACACACACACACACACACACACATCGCGAACACACTTAGAGGCACATTAGATAAATTAAAGTTTTATATAATATAAGTAAGGGCGTTTCTGCACATCTTTACCAGCTGAAAGACAAAGAGGACCGGCCTGTTTTTCTGAGTACTATGGCGACTAGCACAACAACGACAACAAAAATGGCATTTTTAATCCTAATTGCCAAATCTTGGCACAGATATTGTGATAGTGACATCGCCGCCTCAGATGATATTCTAAGACTTTTTGATCTGATGACACCTTTCTATAGAGGTGTGTGTGTGTTGTTTGCTGTTGGTTGTGTTGTTGTTGGTTTTTTGGTTTTTGGTTTTTTTTGGGGGGGGGGGAGTAATAATCAGTTTTTTGTGTGGGGTGGGGTGGGATGGTGGGTGGGGTGGGGGTAGTGGCTTAGTAACCTATACCTGCATGGCTTAGTGGTTGATACCTTCGTCTTCAGATCTGGTCCTTTGAATTTTGTCTTCTTTGCCTCTCTCTCTCTCTGTCTTCTCTCTCTACTTCTCTCTCTGGTTGTTTCTCTCCTCTCTCTCTCTGTCTCTCTACCTCCTCTCTCTGTGTCTCTCTACCTCTCTCTCTCTGTTTCTCTCTGTCCCCCCCTCCCTCTCTCTGTGTGTCTCTGCCTCTCTCTCTGTCTCTGCCTCTCTCTCTCTCTTGTTTCTCTGCCTTTCTCTCTGTTTCTCTCTGCCTCTCTCTGTGTTTATCTGTTTCTCTCTGCCCCTCTCTCTGTGTCTGTCTGCCCTCTCTCTGTGTCTGTCTGCCTCTCTCTCTCTGTCTGTCTATCTGCCTCTCCTCTCTGTCTTTCCGCCTCTCTTCTTCTCTGTCTCTCGATCTTTGATTTTGTTCCTATCTTTTTCTGTCTCTGTGTCTGTATTTCTATCTCTGTCTGTCTGCCTGTCTGTCTCCCTCCCTCCCTCCCCCATCTCTCTCTCTCTCTCTCTCTCACGCACGAACGCGCACGTGCGTGTGTGTGTGTGCGCGAGAGAGGAGAGAGGGAGATAAAGAAATAAACTGGGGTGGGGGGGGGGGATAAGGAAGGAGAGAGAGAGAGATTGACAGACATATAGACAGAAGAGGAATGAAAAAATGTGAACGAGTAGAGTGGGGGGTGAGGTTGGAATGTCATAAACAACCAACAAACAAAGAGGGAGACACAGAAGACAAACAAACAAACAAACACCAGCACAGCCAGCCCAGACCAGACAGACACACAGACACAACACACACACACACACACAACACACACACACACACACACACACACACACACACACACACACACACACACACACACACACACACACACACACACACACACAAAAATAGACCGAGCGAGAGCAGTCTCGACAAAATAGAAAGAAGCACAGAGAGAGAGACATAGAGAGAAACAGAGAGCGAGAGAGAAGAGAGAGAGAGAGAGAGAGAGAGAGACAACACACAAACACACACACAACAAACACACACACACACACACACACACACACACACACACACACACACCAAGAGACAGAGAGCGCGAGAGAGAGACAGAGAGACAGAGAGGGGGGCAAACCCCAGTCACAAAAGAAGGGGCAGGTGCGGCTAGCCTTGGAAAACACCCTCCTCTCTCACACACAAAAACCAAACTCGCAGCAAAAAGCGTCAAGCGATTAATAACTAATCACCAAAAAAAAAGAAGTTTGCAACGGTGATCTTGAGATATCGAACAAGGGCGCGATAATATCAAGTTTTGCCACGAAGTGCGATGAAAAGAACAAAAAAAAAAGAGTCTTGAAAAGCAAAAAGATTTGTGTGGGGCTTATGACACACACATTGACTGGGTGGCTTTGCGTTGCTGTTTTGTCAGAAATCTGAAAGAATTCTGAGCGCTCGCGTTAAACAAACTTTAAGGCGAAGGATGTGTGAATGGTTCTGAGTTTGTGTGTGGTAGTGTTAGTGTGTGCGCGTGTGTGTGTACTTGTGTATGTGTGTGTGCGTGCGTGTATGCGCGTGTATGTGTGTGTGTGTGTGTTTAGGCAAATAAGCAGGTGGACACACAAACACACTCACTATAGATAAATCTATGGATAGATAAGATAGATAGGTAGATGGTGTGTGTGTGTGGTGCGTGCGTGCGTTTGCGTGTGTGTATTTAGGCAAATAAGCAGGCACACACACACACACGCTCACTACAGATAAATATTAAATAGATAGATAGACAGATCCAACAGACTAACTATAACACACACCACACACAGACACTATACACACACACACACACACACACACCACACACAAACACACACTACACACACACACACACACACACACACACACACACACACACACACACACACACACACAACACACACACACACAAGGGCACACAGACAGACAGACACAAAAAGAGACACACACACGGATCTGACACAGATAAACAGACAGTCAGCCATGCCCGTACACAATACTACCTTGCACCAGACTACGCATATTTTGACAACAATGGTTCCACTGAAAATTCCAATCATGATGGGGCCGGGATAGCCTGGTGGTTAGAGCGTTGCGCTTGTGATCTGCCGACCCGGGTTTCAATCCCGTTCAAGGGCATTTTTCCCCCCTGGAGTTAATATCAGTGCCGACTCCACTCCCCCAAAAAGTCCTTCGGGTGACACTATAAACCGAGGTCCCGTGTGCGAACGCACGCAGAGCATCTTTCGCACACTTTAAAACCTGTTCCGCTTTTTGGTAAAGTAGGCCATTTGTGTGCCGGTGGGAACGGATGACAACATTTTACAAAGCCGCATGTACTCTGGGACTTGATGTAAAAAAGCACGTGAGTGCTTATTCCATTTTCTTTGAAGGAAAAGAATAAAATAAAGATTAGTAATATTGTTATTGACAATGCCAGTATATTCTGTGAGAGTAACAAGAGATAAAATCAGAGTGTGAATTTGTCTATCAATAACAACAAAGTCATCTCTCTCTCTCTCACATACACATACACACATGCACGCGCGCACACTCACTCTATCACACACATACATAGGCCTACACACACGCGCGCACGCTCGATAATACAAACATACGTACACCCACACATGAACACAAACACGTACGCATGCACGCACACACACAGTCACCAAGACACCCCCTTCCCCTCACACACATCCATCCACCCCCCTTCCTCACACACACACTCTCTCTTTCTCCACACACACACACGCACGCACACACGCGCACGCACGCACGCACACACACAGACTGAACCATTTATTCAAAAGTACATTGCAGAAACACACACAGTCACACACTCACACACCTACCCAACACACCCCACACACACACACCACACACACACCCAACACCACCCACACACAACACCACACACACACACACACCCACACCTACAACCCACACCCACCCACCACACCCACCCACACACACCTGAACCATTTATTCAAAAGTACATTGCAGAACCACATACACACACACACACAACACAACATACACACACACACACACACACACACACACACACACAAACACAACACACACAGAGTCACACACACAGAGTCACACACACAGAGTCACACTCACAACACACACCACACACACAACAACACACACACGCACACACACACACACACACACCACACAAACATACATACAACCACCACAACACACACACACACAACACACACACACACCACACACATACACACACACACCACACACACACACACAGAGTCACACACTCACACACCGAGCAAAAATCGACACCGACTACTAAGCAATAGTATTCACACCACGGTTTGCTGTCCAACAATACCTCTTTTGTACTGGCAAAGATAAAGGGGGGGGAGGGGGGGGGGGGGGGGGGGATGGGGGGGTGGTGGCGAGATCCGGGGGTTGGGCGAATGGGGTGGGGGGGTGGGGGGCTGCTGGGTAGCCTACTGGTTAGAGCCTAACTTTCCTGATGTTAAAGTAACTGAGGGGTATGGGTTCGAGTCTTGTTGAGGTGTCTATTCCAGAAGATATACACACACACACCACATACACCCCCGGAGTTAATATTGGAACTGATTCTACTCCCTTTAAAGTCTTGAAAGTGAGACCCTTTTGTGCCCGAAACTCCCTCCCCCCCACTCCATCCACTAGACCGTGAGTGGTGGTCTGGGTGCTAGTGTTTTGGATGAGACGATAAACCGAGGTCCCATCATGAAGGTAACCGCATTCCGTTTGTGGGAATAATGTCTAAACACGACACTAGTGTCCATGCAGTTTATTATTTTAATTTCTCGGATTCAGCATCTTTAATTTTCAAGTGATTTTGACTTTGACTTTCTCGTCCGTTCCTACTGGCACGGAATGACCTACTCTTAAGAAAGGCGGAATGGGTTATAACGGGTGTGCAAGATGTTCCGCGCGCATTTGTACATGGGACTTGTGTTTAAAAGTCTCATCCAAAGGACTTTGGGAGGAGTGGAGTCAGTCCTGATGCTGAATCCAAAGAAAAAAATCCTGTCGAATTCAGTAGAGGTTTCAACACGCGCCGAGAGATTGCGAGCCCAATGCTGAAACCACTGAGCCACCCCGACCCTCTTTTGAAGGTTTGAAACTGCGTATAGTATTATATATATATATTTATGCACTCGTTCTCTTCCCCTCTCTCCCCT
The DNA here is from genome assembly GCA_028751875.1 of Rapana venosa. Lineage (NCBI taxonomy): Eukaryota > Metazoa > Mollusca > Gastropoda > Neogastropoda > Muricidae > Rapana > Rapana venosa. The sequence goes on from CM054145.1 coordinate 3,977,981, forward strand.
GCTTCTCTTTTTCCATCCTCCCTCTCTCTCTCTCTCTCTACACACACACACACACACACACACACACGCGCGCGCGCGCGCGCACGCACTCGCCCTCTCCCCATCTCTCCCCAACCTATCTCCTTCCACAACTCTTTCTTTCTTTCTTTCTGTCGCTGTCTCTATCTCTTTCTGTCTCTGTCTCTCTCTCTCTCTCTCTCTCTCTTCTCCTCCTCGTCTCTCCCTTGCACGATATCCTGCGATCTGATTCAGTTTAAAAACACATCTGCGCTCCCCCACACTATAGTTAGCCTGGCTGGCCCGGGTCGCTACGATTTAGAGACAGAGAGAGAGAGAGAGGCAGGCAACAGCTGTGGACGTCTCTTTTTGACACGAAAAGCGTCTCATAACTGCACACCAGCCCCATAGAGATATTGACAAAACTGTCTGTCTCTCGCGCGAGCTTGAAACTCAATACTGAGTCCTAGAAATGTGATACCCCTATCAAATCAGGTCGACTGGCGACTTCTTTTTTTCTTTTTCTTTTTCCTTTCTTTTTTAGTTGTAGGTAGGTTCTTGTTTGGGATGTGGGTTAACGTTTAGTAAGTCTCCATCGGTTGGGGATGGGATAGCTCAGTGGTCAGAGCACCCCCAAGCCAATGATAAGCAACATCTAGCGTGGGAAGATAAAGCAGCAAGGGAGAGGAGATGGGCGCCGCCCTCAATACGTTGGCTCCTGGAGAAACTGAGGAATCTGATGCTTTACTCCCCTACCACCACATAGGTTATGGGACACCTTTACCTTGGCCTTTCAGGTCTATCAGTGGGGCAGCATCACGTAGTAGTTTTGGTTGTCTATGCCCTGTGCCAACGCACGCATGATTTGTCGTAAAGAGGATACTGTCATTAAGTGGGCAGGCTCAACTGAGATAAGAACTCCTCGCTGGGTCTGGAAATTTCTGGTGGAAAAAAGAAAACAACAACAGCACGCACGCACACATACACACACACACACACACACACACACACACACACACACCTTTTTTTTCTTTCATTAGGTGGGCTGTTAATGCACAGACTGCAAATCACAAGACAAATGAATCCAAATCTGACAATGTCTATCGTTTTTGTGAGTGTGCGCATTGCGAAAAAAAAACCCCACCCATATTTTCACAGGAAGCTAGGAAAGTACTCATTTTTGTTAGAAGTCTCGACTAAGTTTTTGTTTGTGTAGTATCTTTTAATGGCCATTATTCTGGAGACGTATTTTACCTGTGTGTTGACAGGAAAACGATGTGCTAAGCAATTTAAAGACATTTTAAAGCTACTTTCTGACCAAGTTCGCACCCCATCCGCACCCACCCACCCACTCCTGGTCCCCTTACTTATAAATCTTTGCAACGTAAGTCACGATTTTGAAAAGGCCGTCAATTCAAATAACTCAATAATCACAAAGAAAAGAAACACAAAATATGTATCACTTCAAAACGAAAAACGATACAAAAAATGACGAATCATTATCTAAAGACATAAAACCCAGATTCTGTCAATCCGCACAAGATACTTACGTGCAAATTTTCATCAACTTGACTGGTGTATGCAAGGGTGACCTCATCAACGTATGTGTGTTAAACTTCGCACTTGACTGCCCAAATTGATTCACTGTGCGAGCAGCAGATGGCTTTTTTTTTCTTCGGGGATAGAGACTCAAGCTCTTGGTATATTGGGAGCGGGGCTGATGAGACAGCTTTTGCGCATCCATGAAATCGTCATTATTGACTGGACAGTAAAACCATTGGTGTGTGATCTTCTTGTAATAATCCGCCCACAGTATAACGAAGATTTGATTATGTATTAAAGAACTTCCTTCCGTTGTTTGTTTTTCTCCCCTGTTTTCTTTGTATTGTTGATTGTTTTTTGAGGGGTTGGGATCGGTGGTATTAATTTGTTGGTTCTTTTGAAAGATTCGTTATCTGCTCTTCTCTTCGTTTTTTCTCGCTCATTTTTTTATGACTTTATTTAGGTTTCTTGGAAGGTGTGTGTGTGTGTGTGTGTGTGTGTGTGTGTGTGTGTGTCTCACTTTGCTTGCATCAATAAGTGACAAAGCATTTGGTTGAAGAAAACTGATAACTGGAATCAAAAAAAAAAAAAACAAAAATGGAAAACCTAAGCTCAGTCGTACTCGCTAGCAACTGTCTTTCACACCAGCAACTTTCTTTCTTTTTCTTTGTTGGTGACTCTTTTATTTGCCTTTTTCCTTTATTTATTTAGAAAAAGAAAAAAATATGTACTGCTAGAACTTCAAAAAATAACAAAAAGTTATATGCAATTGTAAGATAAACAAAAAAAGAAGAAAAGATTTTTTAAAAAGGGAACATATGAAAACATCCCATTCTTCATGACTGTCTTTCCATTTTTATTTCTGAGAAAAGGAAAGGAAATTATATATCTTTCTGTTTATAGTGTCTATTGCTTTTCTTCTTTTTCTTCTTCTTCTTCTTCAAATCTTTTTCTTTTTCAGTTTTCTTCTTTTTTTTAAAAAGTCAAAGTATAGACATATCGCATACAAAATCTGTGTTTTTTCTCCATATGTTGTCCATGTTGTTTCGTTTTTTATTAAATATTTTTTCAGCTTGTCCTTGTCCTCTGTCTTATCGTTGTTTGTTTTCTTTTTCCTGCGGTGATTGTTTGTTTATTTTCCCAGTTCTATCTGACAGGAAGTCAAAGAGCTGTCGCGCGTTAGCGTACATAAAGCCGTTCCGCTTCAGTGAATCTGGGTCACGGGGATATTGACAACCCTACTGTGACTGCCATTGTCCTTTGTCAGTTTCCACACACAGCCAGACACAACACACATACATTGGCTCGCGCACGTGCGCGAGCGCGCGCGCAGACACACACACACACACTTCCACACACATACACACACACACACACACACACACACTATCTCTCTCTCACACACAGAATATTGTAACATGTATTCCATTGCCACACACACACACACACGTATACGTCAAAGACGCATGAGCGCTTGCAGGTGTGCGAACTCACACACACACACACAACTCATGCAAGCATGCACACACATACACGCAGGGAAGTCATACACGCACGCACTCACGAACACATACATACACACACACGTACGCGTGCACACGTGCGCAAGCTGTTCGCGGGCAAACGCGCAACAAACACACACACACCACACACAGATCCCCCTCTGATCCCCCCTCCCCCATACACACACACACACATACCCCCCCCCCTCTCCTCCACCCCCATCTCACTGTCTACTTAGTTGGCAGTTGACCATTCATTTTCAACTTTCCCCCCAAAATCTATGTTTCAGATATTTTTCTATCTTCCTTCCTTCCTTTCTTTCTGTCTGTTTGTCTGTCTTTCTGTCTGTCTGTGTTTCTGTCTGTCTGTCTGTCTGTCTGTCTTTCTGTCTGTCTGTCTATCTGTCTGTCTTTCTTTTTTCTTTTTTTCTTTTCTTCTTCTTTCTTTCTTCTTTCTTCTTTTCTCGTGCTTACTTCCTTCTTTCAAGACCCCAATTTTTCTGTTTCTTCTTTTGACAAAAGGCGAAAATCTCTTTCCCCCCCCCCCCCCCCTCTCTCTCTCCTCCCCCTCTCCCTCCCCCCATCTAATCTCCCCCGCCCTATCCCTCGCCCAATGTTATAAATATTCTTTTCGATAGTCCAACAGATCAAATCTCTCTCATACCTCTCCATTTGGTTCCTCCCCTCTCCCAATTTTTTTTTTCCTTTTTTTTTCTTCTTTTTTTTCTCTTTTCAAAAATACGAATGATCATCGAGACGTTTGTTAGAAATGGGGTACATGCTTTCTTTCTTTCGTTCGTTCATATTTTTCGTTCTTTTCTTTTCTTTGTTTGTTTTTTTCTTTCTTTCTTTTTGTCGTCTGTCTTTCTTTCTTCTTTTTTTCTGTCTTTCTTTCTGTCTTTCTCTTTCTTTCTGCTGTCTGTCTGTTTGTCTGTCTGCTTTCTTTCTTTCTTTCTTTCTGTCTGCTGTCTTTTTTTTTCTTTCTTTCCGTGTTCCTGTCTGTCTTTCTGTTTTCTTTATGCTTTCTGTCTGTCTGTCTGTCTTTTTTTTCTTTCTTTTTCCTTTCTTTCTTTCTTTTTTTCCTTCCTTTCCCTTCCCTTCCTTCGTTCCTTCTTTTTTCTTTCCCGCCTTTTTTTCTTTCTTTTTGGTTAGTAGTTTATTCTTCGATTTTTTTCTTTTCTTTGATTGTTTTTGTTTGTTTGTTTGTTTCTGTCTGTCTTTCTTTTCTTCCCTGTTCTTTCCTTTTCTTTCTTTCTCTCTTTCTTTGCTTTCTTTTTTCTTTCCTTTTCTTTCTTTCTTTCTTTCTTTCTTTCATTCAATCTTTCTCTTCTCACTCTCTCACTCTCTTCTTTCTTTGTTTCTTTTCTTTTTTGTTTGTTGTTTGTTTCATTCATTTCCTATATTTCTTATTCTTTCTTCCATTCTTTCTTTCTTTCTTTCTTTCTTTCTTTATTGTTTTGTAGGTTCGTTGGTTTGTCTGTTCTTTCTGTTTTTTTTTCTCGTTTTATTCTTTCTTTTTCTTTTATTAGTTCATTCGTTCATTCTTTTTCCCATTCATTTCCTTCTTTCTTTCTTTCTTTCTTTCATTTTCTTCCTTCTTTCTTTCTGTCTGTCTGTCTGTCTGCATCTCTCTCTCTCTCTCTCTCTCTCTCTCTCTCTCTCTCTCTCTCTCTCTCTCTCTCTCTCTCTCTCCTCTCCCTCTCCCCCCCCCCCCCTTCCTTCGTTCATTCGTTTTTCTGTTTGGTCCCCACCCCCCCCCCCTTTTTTTTTTTCTTCTCTTTTTTCATTTT
>CM054145.1:3985311-4007811 GCA_028751875.1 Rapana venosa
CTCTCTCTCTCTCTCTCTCTCTCTTCTCTCTCTCTCTCTCTCTCTCTCTCTCTCTCTCTCTCCCCTCCTCTCCCTCTCTCTCTCTCTCTCTCTCTCACTCTCTCTCACTCTCTCATCTCTCACTCTTTCTTCTCTTCACTCTCTCTCTCTTTCCTCTCTCTCACTCTCTCTCTCTCTTTGTTTCCAATGATCTCTGTCTGTCTGTCTTTCTCTCTGTCTGTCTCTGTCTGCTCTCTCTCTCTGTTTGTTTGTCTTCTTGTCTGTGTCTCTGTCTGTCTCTGTCCTTTCGGTCTGTCTCTGTATCTCTCTCTGTGTCTCTGTCTGTCTGTCTATGTCTGTCTGCTCTCTTTTTCTCTCTTTCTCTCTGTGTCTTTGTCTCTCTCTCTGTCTCTGTCTGTCTGCTCTCTCTCTCTCTATTTCTCTGTCTGTCTGTCTTTCTCTCTCTTTCTCTCTCTCTCTTCTCTGTGCTGGTATTTGTTTTGTTTTGTATGATGGTTGGTTTTAGTTGTTTAATATGCTTTGTCCGAGTGTGTGTGTTCTTTCTTTCTTTATTTCTTTAATTTAACATCTTTACACTTTAAGTAATACTTGACAAAATAAGAATGTCTGTGTTTGTGTGTGTGTGTGTGTGTGTGTGTGTGTGTGTGTGTGTGTGTGATGAGGGTTTGGGCGTTTTAAAATGCGTTTTTAAGCCAGAAAGACACATAATTACTCCTTGATACTTCAGTACAAGGCGGAAAAAAGCGTATAGTTTTATAATCGGTCAAAATCTAAAAATCGACAACCTGACCCCCACCTGTCCAAAATGGCTCCTAGCGGAAAAGTGGGTCAGGTGCAAAGCGACTCATTTCGTGATAGAGGGTCAGTGATGTGTGATTTAAACCAGCGGTCCGATCTCTGTAGTTTTTATCACTTTTTGTCCTCACAAACACCTGAGACCACTTTGTATGTATGGGAAAACAATGTATTGAAATTCGGGGAATAAACCGCATCTGTTAGTATGCTTCTTTGTAAACCAGAGCTAACTGATGTAGTTAGGTTTATTTCTTAGTCTTCCGTTAATGATTTATTGAAGTCCCCCTTCTTTCCCCAATTTTCATGTTTTCGTGCAGTTCAGCTCCTCTCTGGCTCTCAATCTGTCTTTGTGTGTCTGTTTGTCTGTCTGTCTCTCTCCCCTCTCTCTGTCTGTGTGTGGTGTGTGTGTGTCTGTTTATCTGTCTCCCTCTCTCTGTCTGTGTCTCTCCTGTCTCTCTGTTCTTTCTCTGTGCCCCCCCTCTCTCTGTGTTGTCTATCTCTGTCGTCTGTCTCTATCTCTGTCTCACTGTGTCTCTGTGTCTGTCTCTGTCTTTTCTTTCTGTCTGTCTCTCTCTGTCTCTTTTTCAGTCTGTCTGTCCCTCTCTGTGTCTCTGTCTGTCTGTGTCTGTGTCTCTTTCTCTCTGTCTCAGTCTGTGTGTCTGTCTCTGTCTCTGTCTCTCTCTCGTCTAACATCACTATACATGTGAACAGACGTTAAAGTTACAACTACAAACCACCCAGACCATACTATCCTGAGTCACTGATTCAAGTTTACAAAAGGAACGTAACTTCACTCGACTTCTTCCCTAACTCCTCCAGAAGTCATGGAGGCTCTGCACTGAATGTTTTCAGGCAGTATGTCACTGGACATCCTGAACCTGGCGGAGCTCATTTTTCTCCAAAGTAGCGGGATGCATGCTGGGTATGATGGCGTACGTCACCATCCCTCCCACTGACTCTACCTGACCTAACATCACCTTCTAAAAAGAAACCCCCCACAGTGGATTGGTTTTTTTAGTTAACGTGTGCGCAAAATGTTCTGCATGCGTTCACACACACACGCAGCCTCACTTAATAGTCTCATCCGGAGAACTTTCAGGGGAGCGGGGTCAGTATCAATTCCAGAGGTAGATCTCAGATACTTCACAGCCCTATGTGGAAGTCGGATGCGCTGGGCCTGACTTGTCAGGTGCTTAACGGCAGCGCAACGCATTTTCGCTCATATGTCAGACAACCATACTTATGTCTGAGAGTTCGACATAAGAAGAAGAAGAAGAGGAGGGTGATGAGGAAGAAGAGAAGGGGAAGAAGAAGAGGAGTAGGAGGAGAAGGAAGAAGAAGTGGTAGTAGTAGTAGTAGTAGTAAGTAAGAAGTAAGTAAGTAAGTAAGTAGTAGTAGTAAGTAAGTAAGTAAGTAAGTAAGTAAGTAAGTAGTAGTAAGTAAGGGTAAGTAAGTATAGAAGAAAAAGACGAAGAAGAAAAAGAAGAAGAAGGAGGAAGAAGAAGAAGAAGAAGGAAGAAGAGGAAGAAGAAGGAAGAAGACGACGAAGAAGAAGACGGAAGAAGAAGAAGAAGACAAACCTCTTCGGAGTTTGGAACCCGAACCTTAACTTACCATCACATCATACTCTAACCAATAGGCTATTCCCCCCTCCCCCCGCCCCCCTCCGCGCCCGACAAAACATACGGGGCCTTAAGGAAGGGGCCGATAACCCCTCATAAATCTTGAGTACACGCACAATGGCGTGGTTTGCAGGTCGTTATGTCTATAGTCCTGATTCTGGAAAGAAATCTTCTCTGGAGCCCAAGTTGTTTAGAAAAGTGTCGGAGAGGTAGTGAGGCCAGGTTTCTTTTCATTGGCGCGGATAAAAAAAGAAGAAGCTGACGTTATTGAAGAGCTTTTCTTTTTGGTGTGTGTGGGCCGAAGTGGTGTGTGTGTGTGTGTGTGTGTGTTGTGTGTTGTGTGGGTATGTGTGTGTTGTATGTGTGTGTATGTGTGTGTGTATGTGTGGTGTTTGTGTGTGTATGTGTTGTGTGTGTGTGTTTGTTTAGTGTGGTGTGTGTGGTGTTTGTGGTGTGTGTTGTGGTGTGTGTGTGTGGTGTGTGTAGCAGTGGGGTGTGTTTGTGGATGTGTGTGTTGTGTGTGTGTTGTGGTGTGTGTGTGTGTATGTGTGTGTGTATGTGTGTGTGTGTGTGTGTGTGGGGGGGGGGTGTGGGGGTGTGGGGGGGAGGGGGGTTGTGTGGTATGTGTGTGGTTTTGTGTGTTTTGGTGTGTGTTATAGAGTGGGGGTTTTTGTGGTTATGTGTGTGTCTTTGTACGTGTGTGGTTTGTGACGTGTGTGTGTGCGCGCGCGGCGCAGGTAGGGGGTGTTTTGTGGTGTGTATTTGTATGGTTTAAATAGATCTTTATTCAGAGGGCATTAATAATATACGTACACATATTCAGAGCAATAACAAGCAAAGCAAGTGTGTGTGTATGTGTGAGTGAGTGTGTGTGTGTGTGCACACGCACTGGAGTGTATTATATGAGAGAGAAAAGCAGACAGACATACAGAGGCGACGTCATTTTGGGATTTCCAAACCACCCGTCTGTAATGTGGTGCAGCATTGGTATGTACAGCTTCCACACGAAGGACATCTACATATGCCCGTAGATCTCATCATTCATACCAGTGTTCAGTGAGTTAATGAAACACGAACATACCCAGCATGCAACATGTACAAAACAATAAGCTGCTCTGAAGTGGGAATGTGTCAGCTGAGGCCAGCAGGCAGACCTCCTGCAAGAGAAGACCTAGCACTATGCGTATAACTCATAGACTTCCACCTGTTGCGATTTTCTGCCATCGCTTTTGCAGCTGTCGGAGCTTGGTGTCAGTAGTTTTTATGTCATGCTTGTATGTAGCCTTAAAGGGCATGAATTGTTAGCTGACGAAATAAGCGCATACCCATAATCTTCCTAGGCTGAAGGCTGCCCATACCTAACTTGTGTACAGCCTTAAAAGGTATCAATGGTTAGCTGACGAAATAAGCGCTCACCCATAGTCTTCCTATGCTGAAGGCTGCCCATACCTAACTTGTGTACAGCCTTAAGCAGGTATCAATGGTTAGCTGACGAAATAAGCGCATACCCATAATCTTCCTAGGCTGAAGGCTGCCCATACCTAACTTGTGGACAGCCTTAAGCAGGTATCAATGGTTAGCTGACGAAATAAGCGCATACCCATAATCTTCCTAGGCTGAAGGCTGCCCATATCTAACTTGTGTGTAGCCTTAAAGGGCATGAATTGTTAGCTGACGAAATAAGTGCTTACCCTACTGACCCGTGCAGGACTAAATCGTATTGTAATCATGGATCTTAGTTGTGATCATGAAGAATTGATGAGTAAGGCATAATGTAGGTCAAGTTGATTATCGTGATGTGTGATGATCAAAGAGACAGGGTAGGGTGTGTGTGTGTGTGGGTGTGTGTGTGTGTGTGTGTGTGTGTGTGTGTGTGCGTGCGTGTGTTGGGGGGGAGGTGGATAGGGGTGGTAGTGAGGGTGTTGGAGAGATGAATGGAGGGAAGGGGATATTTTGTGATCATAGTTGTGATTGTTTGGATGCTAGTTTTTACAAATCTTTTCTTTTTTTTTACATTTTTTGGTGTATTTTTACACACACACACATACACACACACACTCACACACACACACACACACACACACACACACACACACACACACACACACACACACACACACACACACACACACACACACACACACACACACACACACACACACACACACACACAACAACACACACACACACAACCACACACAACACACATATATATTATATATAATATATATATTTTTATATATATATATTATATATGTATATTATATATATATATATATATATCTACGTAGAAAAACCAACATATATATGTGTTCCCCAATATTTCGGCGTTTGCCTTCCTCAGTGTATATATATATGTGTGTGTGTGTGTGTGTGTGTGTATATGTGTGTGTAGTGTGTGTAGGCCTGATTCTTATAGATTATTATCATCAAAATGTACATAATATTTTGACCATTCTTTCAAACTGTTCCATTATAACTGCTATATAAAAAAAAAATGGTTTATCTTGTAAATAGCAGCAGCAGGAACAAACCAACAGAAATGTCAGTCTGAATTTCTACCCCGACCTAGCACATTACATTTTACTATCTTTGAAATATATTACTAAAATAGACTTCCTAGCTAGTGAAGTGTACAGGTAAAGGTGTCCCATAACCTATGTGGTCATAGGGGAGTGAGGCATCAGAGACCTCAACTTCTCCAGGGGCCAGCATATTGAGGGCGGCGCCCATCTCCTCTCCCTCGCTGCTTTACCTTCCCTGACCCTAAAGAGGGCAGGTACCCATTTACAGCTGGATGAACTGGGGGAACTGTACTGAAGCCAAGGCGCGCAAACGGTCACCCTTGCAAGTGGTAACCACGCTCGATGCTGCTTAACCTTAGCTGGGGTAAAGCGAGTGTTCTGACCACTGAGCTATCCCGTCCCCAGTGACGTGTAGTGGACATGAAATATTTATTTATTTCATGTCCGACGGACGCTACAGCCGAGTGGTTAAGACCGTTCGACTTCAAGCCCATGGGCCCATGAACTCGAGGGTTCGAATCTCGGTAGCGGCGTCTGGCGAATTAAGGGTGGGGACTTTTACGATCTCCTCTTAGTCAACTTCAAGTACAGACCTGCAAGTTCCCTTACTTCCCTTCGTGTATGTGCACATGCAGAAAATCAAACATGCACGTTAAAGATCCTGTAATTCATGTCAGCGTTTGGTGGGGTACGGAAACACGAACGTACCCATCATACACCCCGAAATCGAAATGCGGCTACCTTCATGGCTGGGCAAAAACAGTCGCATAAGCAACATGTCACCATTGGTGAACCTGAGCTCTAGCCGAGGAACGAAAAACAAAATCTGTTCAAATGACACACTCTTTGAAAATATTATAAAACCGATAAAACTTAAGCTCTGACTTATGGGGTGAAAATCTAACATACTTCGGGGACGGGATAGCTCAGTGGTCGGAGCACTCGCTTTCCCCCAGCCAAGTTAAGCAGCGTCGAGCGTGGTTACCAGTTGGATGGGTGACCGTTTGCGCGCCTTGGCTTCAGTACAGTTTCCCCAGTTCACCCAGCTTTAAATGGGTACCTGCCCTCTTTAGGGTCAGGGAAGGTAAAGCAGCAAGGGAGAGGAGATGGGCTCCGCCCTCAATATGCTGGCCCTAGAGAAGTGAGGTCTCTGTCGCCTCGCTCCCCTACGACCTTATAGGTTATGGGACTCCTTTCCTTTCCTTTTTACTTTACTTCTAAACAACATTCTTTCTCTTTAATATCTCCTCCCCCCCCCTCCTCCTCTCTCTCTCTCTCTCTCTCCGCTCTCTCTCTCTCTCTCTCTCTCTCTCTCTCTCTCTCTCTCTCCTCTCTCTCTCTCTCAGACGTTTCTTTCTGTTAGGCAAAATGATACTATTTACGTGTCTGTTATCCTTTATATGTTGGAATTTTTGCTTTGTTTGGTTCTCTTTTGGTTTTGGTTTTTTTTTTTTATGGAGGGGGGATTATTCGGTTGTCCCCTCTCCCCTTGTGCCGCTTTTATTTTGCTCTTGGTTTCTTTGCTATTTTTTCGGTTGTTTCTGTGTTTTCTGTTTTGCTTTCTTTCTTACTTGTTGTTTTTTCTCTCTTTTCGGTGATTTTTGTGGGGGCTTTTGTGTAGATATTTTTCCCGTAAACCGTGTGAGTGTATTGGTGTGGGCTTTATTTCATTTTATTATCATGTATATCCCTAAGGGCGGGGACTGGATGTAAAAAAGCACATGGGTGCTTATTCATTATCCTCGAAATAAAAGAATTTGTCATTGTCATTGTCATTGTCTCCCCCCTCTCTCCTCTCTCTCTCTCTTTCATTTTCAGAGGGAAAACAGTATTTCATTTTCATAGACATATTTCAATACTTCTCCCCATTCGACTTATCTAGTTTTATGAGTAATTCATATATCATTCCAATGATGGCTCTATAATTGAAAGATGGGGATAATTGATGAGCAAACCATGATATAGGTCACTTTAGTTATAGCTATATGACAATAAAGGTTGTGATTGTGATGGTTGGGGGAGGGGGGAGGAAGGGTGGGGGTGGTAGGGAGGTGTGGGTGGGTAAAATGAGACAGCTGTGATTGTTAGAATACTGTTGACAATTTCGTTGTGTGTGTGTGTGTGTGTGCGCGTGCGTTTGCGCGTGGATGAATTGTATGCACTGCTGCACTCACAATAGGACTAGACTGGTTATATTGGTCCTCTCTGTCTCTTCTCTGTATCTGACTGTCTGTCCGTCTGTCTCTCTGTCTAGAAACACAGACAGAGGGAGGCAGACAGACAAGACAGACAAACAGAGAGAAGAGACAAAGAAACAGACAATGACAATTTCTTTTATTCATTATCCTCGAAATAAAAGAATTTGTCATTTTCATTGTCTGTTTCTTTGTCTCTTCTCTCTATTTGTCTGTCTTGTCTGTTTGCCTGCCTCTCTCTGTCTGTGTTTCTCCGTCTCTCTTTCTCTGTCTGTTCTCTCTGTCTGTCTTTCTGTCCCTGTATCTCTCTGTCTGTCTTTCTGTCCCTGTATCTCTCTGTCTCTCTTTCTCTGTCTCTTTTCTCTATTCTGCCTATTGTTCTCTCTCTGTCTCTGTCATGTGTGTGTATGTGTGTTGTGTGTGTGTGTGTGTGTGTGTGTGTGTGTGGTGTGTGTGTATGTGTGTGTTTACAATAGTATCTCTATATCCCCTTTTTGTATTTAGCCCTGTCTTTCTATGTCTCTTTCTGTCTGTCTGTCTGTCTCTCTTAAACAGACACACTCACACACACACAAACAAAGAAACACACACACACACACACACAACATCCCCCCCCCCCTCCACTCTCTCTGTTTTCGATCTCCCCCTCCCTCTTCCTCTCCACCTTTATCTCTGTCTGTCTGTCTCACCCCCCCCCCCCTCTCTCTCTCTTCTCTCCTCTCTCTCTCACTCCCCCCTCACCCTCTCTCTTCCCCTCCCCCTCCCCCCATCCATCCATCCATCTATTCACAGCACCAGCAGCAGCAGCACACTAATATAACTGGCACACAAGGTCAGCCCTGACATTGTAGAGCTGTTGCATTATTTGAGCGGAGAAGGATTGACAGCTAGCAGGGCCAGTCACAGCAGCAGCAGCAGCAGATTATATTTATTACAGAGAGCAGACCAGTCATCAGCCTGAAGTGACGCTGCTGGATGTAGGTCACGTGCTGCTGTGTGTAGGTCACATGACGCTGTGTGTAGGTCACATGACGCTGGATGTAGGTCACGGGCTGCTGTGTGTAGGTCACATGACGCTGGATGTAGGTCACATGACGCTGGATGCATTTATTTTATTTAGTTTTTATTTTATTTATTCTTTTATATCGAGGATAATGGAATAAGCACTCATTTGCTTTTTAACTTCCAGTCCCCGTGTGTACGCGGTTTTGTAAATTTTTTCATCTGTTTCCACCGGCACACAATGGCCTACTCTTCCTAACAGCGGAACAGGATTTAATGTGTGCGCAAGATGTTCTGCATGCGTTCGAACACGGGGCCTCTGTTTATAGTCTCATCGGAAGCTGGATGTAGGTCACCTGACGCTGTAGGATATAGGTCTGGTGATGCTGGATGTAGATCGCGTGACGATGGATGTAGGTCACGTGACGCTGGATGTAGGTCACGGGATGCTGGATGTAGGTCACGTGATGCTGGATGTAGCTCACGTGATGCTGTATGTAGCTCACGTGATGCTGGATGTAGGTCATGGGATGCTGGATGTAGGTCACGTGGTGCTGTATGTAGCTCACGTGATGCTGGATGTAGCTCACGTGATGCTGGATGTAGCTCACGTGATGCTGGATGTAGCTCACGTGATGCTGGATGTAGGTCATGGGATGCTGGATGTAGCTCACGTGATGCTGGATGTAGCTCACGTGATGCTGGATGTAGCTCACGTGAGGCTGTATGTAGCTCACGTGATGCTGGATGTAGCTCACGTGATGCTGGATGTAGCTCACGTGATGCTGGATGTAGCTCACGTGATGCTGGATGTAGCTCACGTGATGCTGGATGTAGCTCACGTGAGGCTGGATGTCGGCATTCTACATAACGCTGGATGTAGGTCACGTGACACTGTATGTAGGTCACGTGACACTGTATGTAGGTCACATGGGGTGCCCTGGGTATGTATGGCCTTGGCTGCTGCAGCAACCTGTCAAAAGTTTGGAAAACACAGAATTTCTAATGGTGAGAATGGTTTATGGTTTGGGAAATGCGTGTGTGTGCACGCGCGCATATGCGCACCTCGGCTCGAGCTCCGAGACTGATAAATATATTCAATTTTGTATAATCAGGCAACCATTTGTACCCACCATTAAGGTAACTGCATTCCATCTTCATGGATGATAATTATCTAGACATGACAGCACCATGAATGCAGTTTTTTGTTTTGGTGTTTTTTAAAGAATATTTTTGTTGTCCGTTTTATGTTTGTTATATTTGGGCTTATTTCGATATTTGTTGGTTTAGCTGCTGTTGTTTTGCTTTTTTTGGGGGGTGAGGGTGTGGTGTGTGTGGTGGGGGGTGGGGGGGGGCGGGGAGTGGGGCGGGTGTTATATTTCATTTGTTCTTCTTTCTCTCTTTCTGTCTTGCGGTTTTTTTTCACCTTTATTTTCTGTTTTTTTCCTTTCACTTCTTTTCTTTCTTTTGTTTTTTTTTCTTTCCTGTTTTTCCCCGCCCCCCGGTTCATTCCTTGGTTTTCCTTTAACGCATGAAACAGAGCACATGTTGGAAATGTTAGAAACACCACGAGTATAGCTGCTCTTTCTTTCTCACAGTGGAAGGGAAAGAAAAAGGTCACATTAATAGATTGATTAATTGATGTAACAATTGATGATTGATGCGCTGTCAGCTCTATTTGATTAGTTGTGCTGTTGCACTGGAATGTAGGGCGAATGTGTGTGTTGGGTGGTGGTGGTGGTGATGGGGGTAGGGTGTAGGTGTGTGTGTTGGCGTGTGGTGTGTGTGTGTGTGTGTGGGGGGAGTGAGTGAGAGAGAGAGAGAGAGAGAGAGAGAGAGAGAGAGGAACTGTGTGTGTGTGTGTGTGTGTGTGTTTGTGATTTTGTGTGTGTGTGTGTGTGTCATTTTTGATGTTTTTGTGTTTCGTGTGTGTGTGTGTGTGTGTGTGTGTGTTTTGTGTTGTGTGTGTGTGTGTGAGCTGTGTGTGTGTCTGTCATTTTCTGATTTTTTCGTTTTATCTTCATGTGTGCGTGCGTGCGCGTGTGTGCGTGCTAAGATTTTCTTTTTTTCTTCTTCTTTGCGTTTCTCTCCTATCGAAGAGAAAAAAAAAACAAAGGAAAAACTGGCCTCCTCATTTTCCACAAAATTGTTTTTTTTCCCTGTATGTGTGTGTTTTGTCATTTTCTTTTTTCTTTTTTTCTTCTGTCTTTCTTTCCAATCATGTGTCGTGTAAAAGAACCTGTCGTTTTTTGCTTGTGAATCTACTTCGATATTTTGCCTTCTCTGTCTGTCTGTCTCTGACTCTTTTTATTTTTCTCTTTTTGTTTTTCATATCTCTCCCTCTCTCACCACTGTGCGTATTATTTTCCCTCAATAAAATGTTCATTCTTTCAAATGTTCATTCATTCATATTTCATTCATTCTGTCTTGTCTGTCTGTCTGTCTGTCCTCTCTGTCTGTCAGTCTGTCTCTTTCTCTGTCTTCTCACCCCCTCTCTCACCCCTCTCTGTCTGTCTGTCTCTCTCCCCCTCCCTCCCTCCCACCTCCCCTACCCCCTCTCTCTCCCTCATCCCCCCCCCCCCCCCCCCCCTCTGTCTCTTTCTTCAGTCTTCCTTCTCTTTCTTTGTTTCTTCCATGCTTCTTGCATGTTTGACGCCCCCCCCCCCCCCCCCCCCACACACACACACACATCCCTCCACGCCAAATTCTTTGAACTTTTCCCGTTATTCTACGGGCTCTGTCAAACCATCGAAAAGCCATCCATCATACATTATGGCATCAAACCGTGCATGCATCCACCGTGAACTGCTGGCTTCCGTGGATAGTTTCCGTAGGTGTGGAATCTGGTAACTGTCAAATCGCCCTTGGAGATGTTTCTACGCTTGTTTGCTTTTGCTTTAGAATGAAGGTTTTTTTTATGTAAAAGGAAAAACGTAAGGAAAGTGCGTGTGTGGGGTGGGGGGTAGGGTGGGTGGGTGGGTGGGTGGGTAGAGTGTGTGTGTGTGTGTGTGTGGGGGGGGGGGGGGGTAGTGGGGGTCGCGTGTGTGTGTGTGTGTGGTTGTGGAGTGTGTGAAGTGTGTGTGTGTGTGTGTTCATTGTAGTCGAGAAAAAAATTGAAGAAAAATGTGAGAGAGAGAGAGTGTGTGTGTGTGAGCGTTCGCGCGTGTGGTGCGTGCGTGTGCGTGCGTGTGTGTTCATTGTAGTCGATACTTGTCATAGAAAGTGAAAGAAACAAGGCGGGTGAGAGGGAAGGGGGTGGGGGTGGGGTGAGGAGAGGATGATAATTTAGTGCTTAGAGAATCGAACTCGTGGTCTGACAGCAAGTCCAGGCACGGGGTCCCTTCTTCGCTGTAGCCGAGTGGCTCAGTCCGCTCAAGTTTCTGTTAACTCCGTGAGTTCATGAAGTCCTGTGTTCGAATCTGAGCCAGCAGCAACTTGTGATTTAATTGTGAGGGTTTTGACGATCTTCTAGGTCAGTTAAAGCCTAAAGTGCAGACCTGCCAGTGCTTTCATTCTCTTTGTGCTTATTCGCATGCAGAAGATTAAAATATGCACGTAATACATACCAGCGTTTGGAAGCACGAACACACCCAGCATGCAACATGTACAACAGAGTGAGCTGCTCTGAAGTAGGAATGTGTTGTCGGCTGAGGCCAGCAGGCAGACCTCCTGCAGAGTGACAAGCACAGGAGAAGACCAGGCACTGTGCATTCTACCCAACATACGGAACGCAGAGAAAGACAGGACAGAGACTCTTTGCTAAGACATTCTTTCCATGGGATTTTTTGTCCACCTCAGGTTTACTCTCTAGCAGTGACTCTGCTCTTTCAAAAATCGAACAGCTGGGACACTACGTCGACGTCCCGTGTGTGAACGCATGCAGAACATTGTGTGCCCCTAGCCTTCTGTTGTAGAGAGTATGTTGGGTGTATAGGGACGGATTAGCTCAGTGGTCAGAGCACTCGCTTTCCCCCAGCTAAAGTTAAGCAGCGTTGAGCGTGGTTACCAAGTGGATAGGTGACCACGTGCGCGCCTTGGTTTCAGTACAGTCCCCCAATTCACCATCTGTAAATGGGTACCTGCCCCCTTCTAGGGTCAGGGAAGGTAAAGCAGCGAGGGAGAGGAGATGGGCGCCGCCCTCAATATGCTGGCCCCTGGAGAAGCTGAGGTCTTTGACATCTCGCTTCCCAACGACCACATAGTTTATGGGAACACCTTTACTTTTACTTTTATATCAGTGTTGGTATGGATGATATGAACATGCCCAGAAACACACACATACACACGCGCGCGCGCGCGCAACACAACACAACGCACAAACACACACACACGAACGCACGCATGCAGGTATGCACACACACAGCAACCCGCTTCCTTCCCCTCCCCCCCCCCCTCCGCCTCACGACCCGACCCTTCAACACACACACACACACACACACACACACACACACACACACACACACACACACACACACACACACACACACACAACACACACACAACACACACACACACTTCGTTCTATACATACCAACAGCATTAGCACTGCTGAAGTCTATCTGAAAACCCATCAATCATTGATCACCAGATCAAATCAATTCCTGTATTGATTGTGATTTTTTTCCCTCGTGTGAACGGGCTTAACATGGAATAAACATCAATAGTGTTCTTTCTTGCTGGGCAAGGAAGGAAGGAAGGAAGAAAGAAAGAAAGAAAGAAAAAAAAGAGAGAGAGAGAGAGAGAGAGAGAGAGAGAGAGAGAGAGAGAGAGAGAGAGAGAGGTTGTGTGTGTGTGAGTGAGGCAATGACAAATTCTTTTATTATATGAAAGAGAGACTTCAGACTTCAGACTTTTACTGTACATCGGCCTTAGGCCACAATACAAAGGAAAGATGGGCGTACAGAGTGGGCAATAATGAAAGAGAGAGAGAGAGAGAGAGAGAAGAGAGAGAGAGAGAGAGAGAGAGAGAGAGAGAGGCAGAAATACAGACAGGCAGACACAAAGACAACACACACACCACACACACAACACACACAACACACACACAACACACACACACACACACACAAAACACACACACACACACACACACACACACACAAGCACATACGCACGCACAGAGAAAGAGAGAGAGAGATGAAAAACAAAAAGAAAAATATAAAAAAGAGAGACAGAGAGATAGAGATAATAAAGATATCTCTCTATCTATCTATCTATCTATCTATCTATCTATCTATCTATCTATCTATCTATAAAAACAGAGAGAGAGGTTGTGTGTGTGAGTGAGAAAATGACAAATTCTTTTATTATATTCTTACACACACACACACACACACACACACACACACACACACACACCACACACACACACACACACACACACACACACACACACTGTTTCTGAACAGTCTTTTGCTTCATGCCAATTTTCTGATGCTCATTTGATACTAGTGTCTTGAATTTTGTTTGGTCGTGGGATTTTTTGTTGGTTGTTTTTGTTTTTCTGGTTTATTTTCCCTTGGGAATGGATGATCCGCTATCAACTCCTGTGCCTTTGTCTTCTCTCTCTTTCCCTGTGGAATCGGATCGTGAGACCAGCTAATCATTAGGATTTTTGTCATTTCCTTGTAGACATTACGTTCAGATAATTATTCTGTTAGATATTCTCCGTTTGTTGTTGTTGTTTGTAGTTGTTGTTTTTTGCTGTTGTTGCTGTTATCGTTGTTCTTGTTGGACTTCTTCTTCTTCTTCTTCTTCTCTTCTCCTTCTCCTCCTCCTCCTCCTCCTCCTCCTCCTCCTCCTCCTCCTCCTCCTCCTCCTCCTCCTTCTTCTTCTTTCTTCTTCTTCTTCTTCTTCTTCTTCTTCTTCTTTTTTCTTCTTCTTTCTTTCTTTCTTTGCTGACTCATTGTCGGCTGCATGTCTGTTTGCTTACCTGTTTGCTCTTTCGCCTCCTTCGTTACAGTCCATGCACTCACCCTCCACCCACCCTACCATCTACCCACACACTACCCCCTCCCCCGCCTCACAACGCACACAACACACACACACTCTCTCACTCACACACAACACACACACTCACACACATACACACTACACACACATCTCTACATTCTCTCACACCTCTCTCTCATTTACATGAAGGATCAGTGCGTGGTGCATGTCTCGCTTTGCCACATTAACCTAGTTTGTCTCTTCCCAGCCTCCTTCTTCCAATTGTCCAAATCAAATCACCTACACCAAAGTCCCTATCGTATAACTACCCTCACCTCACAAGCACACCAACCCACACCCTCATCCCACCACTCACCATCCACTACCACACCACCACCACACACGCACTCATACAAGACACCCTTATCCTAACCACTACACCATTCACACCACCCGACCCTTACCACCAGCATCATACCACACCACGAACGAATTCATCTCACTGAACTAAACCACTCACCACCCACCTTACACCACCTCACTACCACCACACCACCACCACGACCTACCCTTACCACCACCCACTACACCACCACCACCACCACACACCCTTACCACCACCATCACTACCACTACCACCACCACCACACTCACCCTTACCACCACCCTCACTACCACCCACCCCACCCTTACCATCCACCCTCACTACCACCACCACCACCCCCACCCACCCTTACCCACCACCTACACTAACCACACCACAACCCTACCACCACCTCACTACCCTCTACCCACCACACCCCCTCACTACACCACCACCCACCACCCACCCTTATCACCACCACTCACTACCACCCCACCACCCCTTACCACCACCTCACACCAACCACCCACACCTACCTTACACCACCCTAACACACCCCCCCACCCTTACCACCACCCTCACTCACCACCACCACACCACCCCCACCCTACCACCACCACCACTAACCACCCTCACACCACCCACACCACCCTACCACCACCCTCACTACACCACCACCACCCTACCACCACCCCTCACTACCACCACCCCACACCACCACCACCACCCACACCACACCACCCACCACAACCCACACGATGTTTCCTAAAAGCTACTTTTTTGCAAACACGCTCCGCACTACCAGTAGAAACAGACACACTGTCAGTCATCCCACTCACATGACCCCCCCTTCCCCCCCCCCTCCCCCCCCCCCCCCCCCCCCAATGAAATTGACAACTGAGGTCCGTTTGGTGATCTCCTCTTTACACCCCCGTCCCTCCCTCCCACCAACCTCCACCCCCCATCCCACTTGACTCTCTGTCCTCTCCACCCCCCCCACCCCCCCCTTTTCTGTCTCCCTCTATACTACTCCCCCCCCCCCCTCCCCTCAGTTCGTCACTGCTATCCCCCTTGTCACACTTCTTCTACCATTCCCCATCTCTTTCCAATCCCCACGGAGTCTGCTTCTATAAGAGAGAGGGAGAAGAAGAGAGAGAGAGAGAGAGAGAGAGAGAGAGAGAGAGAGAGAGAGAGAGAGAGAGAGAGAGAGGGGTGGGGGGCATGGAGAGAGACAGACAGACAGACGGACAGACAGACAGACGGACAGGCAGAGATTATTATTGTTTGTTCAATCTACAGTTATGGCGCATGTCGTCTGAGCGCTTTGATTTGTTGCTTTACAAGATTCAGCGCTATATAAATTCCATACATTATTATTATTATTATTATTGCATAATCCCTGCCCACCCTCAACTCCCTTCACCCCCCCCCCTCCCACCGCAAAAAAGCAGCCAAATAAAAACAAAAACCCAACCAAAAAGATAACATTCCCCCCAAAAAAACACCCCAACAAAAACAACAACCCTCCAAAAAACCCAACAACACATAAGCAAACAGAATGAAACACCCCCCCCTACCCCCCAAAAAAGCAACAACAACAACAAAACCCTCACACACCAAAAAGATCCAACAACAATTTAACCACCAGAAAACCCCAAAACAACAAGAATATCACCAAAAAAAACAACCAACCAACAATCAAACAAACAACAACAACAAAACTCCCAAAGAAACAACCCCCAAAAAACAAAAACAAAAAACCCCCCCCCACACACAAAAACCCCACAGACCCGACTGCAACAAACGAACAAAAACCTAGCAAATGAATGAACGATTTTTAATTTAAAAAACAAGAAGAAATCTTAGATATTTGCTTTCATTTACATTCACACAGACACACACACATACTCTCACACACACAGAAGTCACACACATTAACACGTACACACTAACACGACACACACCACACACACACACACACTAACGCACACACACACTAACACACACACGCAAACCACCTCTTACCCCCCCCCCCCCCCCCCCACCTCATCCTCCACCCAAATAAACGAAGAAGGATACACAGTTTAGGAATCTCCCACCCTTCATGTATCATCCCCCACCCCTCCAATAAAAAAAAAAATCGCCAACAAAACAACCCTCCCACGCCACCAACCCCCCCACCCCCCAAGAAAAAAAATCCCCAAAAAACCAAAACAAATTTTTTTGCAAAAAAACCCCAACAGGGACCAGGAGGGAAGAACAAAACAAAAAAAAAGGAGAGAAGGGAGGAAAGAGTATGGAAGGAGGAGGGGGGGGGGGGTAGAAGGGTTAGAGGGGGAGGGGGTGGGAAGGGGGACGGGAACCCCCCCCCCCCCCCCCCCCATCCCCACCCCTACATCCAGCTGGGCAATACTAACACAGAAATCCACTTTGCCCGTCGCACCTCGGGCCCATTAGCCGGCACAATTGGTTGTCATTAGCGCCAAATGAGGGCCGCTCTCTACCATTCGCTCTCCCGGGACTAGCACACATCACCCCCCAATCCTGTCCCTCCAGCCTACCCTTACCCTGCCGTGCCGTGCACTGCCCTGCTCTGTTCTGTTCTGCTTTGCTCTGTTTTGCTCTGTTCTGTTTGTTCTGCTTTGCTCTGCTCTGTTATCTCTGTTACTATGCTCTGCTCTGTTCTGCTCTGCTCTTTATGCTCTGCTCTGTCTGTTCTGCTCTGTTCTGCTATGCTCTGTTGTTCCAGTTCTACGCTGTTATCTGCTCTATCTGTTCTGCTCTGCTCTGTTCTGCTCTGCTCTACTCTGTTCTGCTCTGCTCTGTCTGCTCTGTTCTGCTCTGCTCTGTTCTGCTCTGCTCTACTCTGCTCTGCTCTGCTCTACTCTGCTCTGTTCTGCTCTGATCTGCTCTGCTCTACTCTGCTCTGCTCTGGTCTGCTCTGTTCTGCTCTGTTCTGCTCTGCTCTGCTCTGCTCTTCTCTGTTCTGCTCTGCTCCCACAGTCCTGGCTAGTAAAGTCTTTCTGTGCCTTGCTGGACACATGCAGAAACATGTATGTTTGCATGCGTTCCTGCGCACACACACGTTTACACACGCAGGCACGCACATAGACACATTATTTTCGAAAAAAACTACTACTACTGCTGCTGCTGCTGCTGCTGCTGCTACTGCTACTACTACTACTACTACTACTGCTGCTGCTGCTGCTGCTGCTGCTGCTGCTGCTGCTACTGCTACTGCTACTACTACTACTACTACTACTGCTGCTGCTGCTGCTGCTGCTGCTGCTGCTGCTGCTACTACTACTACTACTACTACTGCTGCTTCTGCTGCTACTGCTGCTGCTGCTACTGCTACTGCTACTACTACTACTACTACTACTACTACTACTGCTACTACTACTACTGCTGCTATTACTGCTGCTACTACTACTACTACTACTGCTGCAGCTGCTGCTGCTGCTACTACTACTACCATGGTGGTGATGATGATGGTGATGATTGACAACAACAATAGTAATAAAAACACACATACACATAATTATATCCAACACACACACAAACACACCCAACACACACACACACATACAACACACACACACACACACACACACCACACACACACACACACACACACACACACACACACACACACACAACACAAACACCCCCAACACACACACACATACACCACACATACATACACCCAACACACACACACACCCAGCAAACACACACACACTCACACCTACATACACCCAACACACACACACACCCAACACACACACACCCAACACACACCACACACACACACACACACACACACACACACACACACACACACACACACACACACACACACACACACACACACACACACACACACACACACACAGAGGGTAGTCAGTCTGCTAGCCAGCTAGCGAGCAAACTAGATAGGCTAGCTGAGGAAAGGACGAAGGGCCAAAATGTAGTAGGGGGTTAGGTGTGCCGCCCTCAGTCTCCCCGTGGTCGTACTATTATTAAAGATGTCCACTTTTCCTTCCTTCCATCCGTCTGTTTTCTTCTTCTTCTTCTTCTTTTTGCTCTTCTTTGGTCTGTGTTTTCGTTTGTTCTTGTTCTCTCTCTGTCATTCTGTTTTTGTACTCTGTGTCTGTCTGTCTGCCTATCTGTCTGCCTGCCTGTCTGTCTGTCTGCCTGCCTGTCTGTCTGTCTGTCTGTCTATCTATCTCTCTCACTCTCTGTTGTGTGTGTTTTGTGTTGTTATGTCTGTGTCTGTGTGTGCGTGTTTGATTTTACGTCTGTTCACTTAAAGTGACATTAGACGAAAAGAGGGGATGGGGGGGGGGGGGGGGGGGGGGGGGGGGGTGGGGTGAGGGGGGGCTAGGGGGGTGGGGGGGGGGTGGGCGATGGATGAGGGGCTTTAAGAAAAGAGATGCGTGTTGTATGTATGTGCATTAAACGTGTGTGAGTGTTGTTTATGTGTTGTGTGTGTGTGTTGGAAGTGTATGCGTGATGTGTGTGTGTAATCTCTTCTTGACCATTGTTGAAGGTGTGTGTTGAGCATTTATGTCATAATTATATTTAGTGTTCTGTTCTCTTTGTGTTTGAAAACGTGTAGTGTACCCAGTCTCTGGAAAAAGTTAACCATTAAATTTTGTCCAGTTCCCTTCCCCCCAAAAAACAACAACAAAACAACAAAAACAACCAACAACACCAAAACAAGCCCAAACCAAAACGAAACAACCATCCAAAGTCTCTAAATGATTACAGACCCATTGCTCTCACCCCAATAGTTATGAAATGTTTTGAACGTACTATCCTATAACGCATTCTTCTGTGCACTTGCTCCCCACCTAGATCCTGTCCAATTTTCGATATAAAGCAAAGAGGAGGACAAATGATGCAACTCTGTGCACAATACCCACTCTCATCTGAAAAAAACACCCCTGGCCCTTTTGTTCGCATACTCTTTATTGACTTTTCCTCTGCTTTCAATACCATCCAGCCCCCCATCTCCCAGCTCTCAAATTACTTCCACTGAATAGCTGTCCTCAGCTCATTGTTTGGGTTATGAGCTTTTTTGGTGAATCGAACACAGTGTGTCCGATAAAAAAAAAGAGCTATAGATATCAGCTGAAAAGTCAATGTCCAGTGGTTCTCCTCAAGGCACTGTTTTGTCTCCTATCTTTTATTTATTTACTTATACTATATATACACACAGATGACTGCACTGGTGGTTTTTGGGGTGTAGGTGATCTGGTGGAAATGGTACCTTTGATTTTTATAGCCCCTCCGACCACGAAGGCCACAACGGGGCTGTCACCTTTTATCAGTTTCAGTAACACCAATAACATTTAACTCGAGTTCAAAATCAACAAGAAATAATAATAATAATAATAATAATGATGATGATAATAACAATAATAGTAATAGTAATAATAATAATAATAAATGAAATTTCTTTAGCACTGAATCTTGTTCAACAAACAAATCAAAAAGCGCCTGCATTCAAATCACACACACACACACACACACACACACACATACATACACACACACACACACACACACACACGCGCACACACACACAAGGAGATGGAGGAGATCTAATCCCTTTAAATATCTAAAACCGGCAATCCTGAAAAAACAACAACCCAACCCCACAACATTAAACGACAAATTACCATAATTATTTCATTCCTTAAGGCCAAGAAAACCAGGCTATGCTGAGGACGCCAGCCATTCTGCTTCATCCATCATCCCCAAGTGAAAGCAGCATAAAAATGTATAATGAGCACTTCAAGGTACAAAAAAATCTACATAAGAAAAATGCCACACAAGGGCAAATGACACTGCAGAATGGACATCTTGTGCCCATGCCAGTGTTGAAACATGACTACCTGGTCACCAGGGCAAAACTATACTGGGAACATGGCACACCTTGTAGGAGAAGAATGTACATGCAGGATTTTCATCGAAGAATAGAATGGATTGGGAATGTTACAAAAAAAAATAAGCAAGAGAGATGATAGGGGAAAATGACAAAAATAAGAGAGTGATAGAAAAGGGGATGCTTCTATCACAGAATTTCAGAAAGAGCTCCTGGCATCTTTACGGTGGGGGTGGGAGGGGGACGGTGGGGGTGGGGTGGGGTGAGGTTTTTCACCACAGTGAAAATTAATGTTTGCTATGTATTTGTTTCTCTCCCCCACCAAAAAAGGACAATGGTAAAAGGGAATAAAAAGAAAAGAAAAGACGAACCCCCCCCCCCCCCCCAATCCAAAACAAATGAAAACAATGAAACAACGAAATTGCGAGAAGAAAAAGAAAGAAAGAAACGAATTTAAATGAAAAATGATAAAGCGGAAACTCAGACAAAACCCCCCAAACCCAACCGAACAAGAGAAGATAACAAAGAAGAAGAAGGAGAAGAAGAAGCAGACGAAGTAGACGAAGAAGGAGAAGAAGAAGAACGAGGAGGAGGAGCAGAAAAAGAGGAAGGAGAAGAAGAAAGGAGAAGAAGGAGAAGAAGAAGAACGAGGAGGAGGAGACAAAAAAGAAGATGATGATGAAGAAGAAGAAGCAGTCAAGGAATGCAAAGAAGAAGCAGAAGCAGACGAAGAAGAAGAAAGACAGAAAGTTGAAGCAATCATCTCTTGCACCGTGTGTTCCGACTTGTCAGACACATTCCTGGAAAAAAGAAAAGAAGGAAAAAGGTCGTTAGCACTTAAAGAGAAATTGACAGCAAGCCCAATTAAGGCTTCCTTATCTCTCTATTTATTCTTCCATTCTTTCTTTACTGTATCTTTTCATTGCAATGAGAGAGAGAGAGAGAGAGAGAGAGAGAGAGAGAGAGAGAGAGAGAGAGAGAGGAGATAGATAGAGAGAGAGTGGGGGGAGATAGAGAGAGACAGGGAGGGAGAGAGAGATAGAGAGAGGAGGGGGGAAGAGAGGGAGAGAGAGAGAGAGAGAGAGAGAGAGAGAGAGAGAGAGAGAAGAGAGAGAGAGAGAGAGAGAGAGAGAGAGAGAAAAGAGAGAGAGAGTAGGAAGATAGAGAGAGAGACGGAGAGAATTCTGAACAGGTTTAATTGTACATTGGGCAGTTTGCAGAAAAATATATATGTGTTGTTATATCCCATATTTTAATTTTTCTATATTGTATTGTGGCCTAAGGCCGATGTGTAATTAAAGCATTTCAGAGAGAGAGGAGAGAGAGAGAGGAGAGAGAGAGAGAGAGAGAGAGAGAGAGAGAGAGAGAGAGAGAGTGAGTTAGAGTTTCCATGAAAGAACACAATTTCTTGCTTTAAAAAAAAAATACAGTGATAAACAAAACAAAATAAGCAAACAAAAACTCAGACACAACTAATCATGAAAAGTTTATTGAGAAGTTATGAGTAAAGCACAAAGACACAGACAGACACACACACATACATATATGTGTGTGTGTGTGTATACATATAAATTATATAAATATGCATATATATATATTTATTTATTTTATTTATTATTTATTTATTTATACCACTTTAAGTCACGAGATTTCTCTGCGTGAAATTCGGGCTGCTCTCCCCGGGGAGAGCACGTCGCCACAAGAGCAGCGCCACCCCTTTTTTTTTGCTTTTTTTTTTTTGGTCTGCAACTGTATTTCTTTCCCTATCAGAGTGGCTTTTTTCTAAGAATTTTGCCAGGGACAACTCTCTTGTTGCCGTAAGTTCTTTTTCGTGCGCTGCATAATTTTCTGTAACACACGGGACCTCGGTTTATCGTCTCATCCGAAAGACTAGCGCCCAGACCACCACTCATGGTCTAATGGATGGGGGAAAAGTTTCGGGCCCAGACGGGATACGAACCCGGACTTTTCGCTTTCTAGACAGGCGCGTTACCTCTAGACCACCGATCCACTATATATATATATATATATACACCACATAGAGAAAGACACACACACACACACACACGCACACACACCTACACACACACACTTCACACACACACACGCGCACACACACACTTCACACACACACACACACTGGACACACACACACTACACATACACACACACT
>CM054145.1:4015311-4020311 GCA_028751875.1 Rapana venosa
TTCTTTTTCTTTAGTAAAGAAGAAACCTACTTGTTCATTTTAACCTATTTTTGCAGCGAAGAAGTAACCCATTTCTTTGTTTAAACTCATTTTTCGTCTTTTAAATTGAAGAGATACACTAGTTATTTCTTATAACATATTTTTTTCCAGTGAAGAAGCAACCTAGTTGTTAGTTTGTACCTATATTTCTAGTGATGAAGTAATCAGTCATTTGCTTTCATCTAGTTTATTTTTTCCAGTACAGAGGAATCCTAGTTATTTATCTAAACTGCATTACTTTTAGTGACGAAGTAACCTACTGATTTGTTTCAACCTATTTTTTCAAAGAAGAAACCTAATCATTTGGTTTGAAGTACTTTTTCATTAAAGGAGTAACCTAGTTATTTGTTTGTACTTTTCTTTCTTTAGTTATTTGTTATAACCTAAATTTGTTTAAGTGAAGAAGTAATCTAGTTATTTGTTTTAATCAAGATTTTTTCAGTAAAGGAAAAAAAGTTCTAACCGTTTTTTTTTCAATGTAAAAGAAACTAGGTGTTGTTTCAACTCTTTTTTCAGTGAAGAAGAAACCTAAAAAACAATTTGTGTTAACTATTTTTTCAATGAAAAAGTAACTACGTGTTTGTTTCAACTTAATATTTTCAGTGAAGAAGTAGCCTAGTTCTTTGTTTTAATGCAATTGATTTTCAGTAAAGAAGTAACTTAGCTATTTATTTCACTCTAACTTATTTTATGCGAAAGACTAGCCTAGTTATATGTTTAATATAATTGATTTTTCAGTGAAGGAGTTTATTCATTCATTTTTATTTATTTTTTTGAGTGAAGAATTAAATCTAGCTGCCTATCTCAGAGCCTTTGTCCTTCATACTCTTTAACTGAATCCCTGATTATTATTTTTCTTTTTTTTTGTGGTACAGATTGTTAGTGTTTTTATGCAAAGCTATCTTTCTAGTTGTTTCTGCTGCTGCTTGTTTGTTTGGGTTTTTTGTTTTCGTTTTCTTTCTTTTGAAAAGACTCCTCTTCCTCTTCCCAAAGACTGCTGCTTTGTGAGTTTTTTGTGTGTGCATTTGTTTTTGTCCCAAACAGGCTTTAACGTGTGCACAAGATGTTGTCTGTGTGTTTGCACATGGAGTGTCCGTTTATAGTCTCATCCAAAGGACTTTCAGGGAAGTGGAGTCAGCACTGATGTCAACTTCTCTGGAAAAACCCTCTGCACAGGCATCTCAGTAGTGAATACTACTACTACTAACTACTACTACTACTACTACTACTACTACTACTACTACTACTACTACTACTACTACTACTACTACTACTATATGGAATTTATATAGCGCTGAATCTTGTAAAACAAGCAAATCGAAGCGCTTGCACTCGAATCATTTACACGCATGCAACTTTCCTCAAATGTAATGGATAACAAATGGATAAAACCCAGACTTGATCTTGGGCCGTCAGATTGTGAGCACTGTGCATTTACCACTAGGCTACGCTGTCTCCGAGCCCGAGGGTTAAAAGTCCCTCAAACAGACACCTCAGCAGCAGCAGAAGCAGCTGGGATCCAAACCTTGAGGTCATTCCAGATCAGGAATCCCACTCGCTACCCACTTCACAGCTGGGTGCTGCTGATCACACCACACCCACGATCTCTATCCCTAATGGAGGAGAGCAGATGGGCAGTGACCCAATCTATGAGCGTTGCACTTCACTGGTCCCCCATGCACAGAGCAGTGCTGTGGACAATTGCCGCCACACACAGGCAGACTGGGAGATGGTGATGAAGTATGGATGATCTGAGGGAGGTGGTGACATTTGGGGGAAAAAGTCACTGAGAAGACAGAAAATGTCACTGCCGGGTTTGACTGCTGCTTTGTGGGGATTTTTGTGTGTGTGCATTTTGGTTTTGTTTGGTTATTTCTGTTTCTTGTAGTGGTTGTTTTTTTGGTAGTTTTTTGTCTGAGCAGGGAAGGCCAGGATTTTTTTATGTTTTGAAACTGTTAAAAATACTTAATTTTTTAAAAGATCTAATTAAAAAAAAATTCTCCGTGTGCCATTTTGTTGTTGGTGATGTGTGTCCTTTTTGTTTGTTTGGAATTTTCTGGTTGGCAGACAGACAAATAAGCACAGAGAGGAGAGAGAGAGAGAGAGAGGAGAGAGAGAGAGGGGGGGGAGAGGGGTGGGGGGGGGGGGGAGGCTTTGTTCTTTTGCTTCCCTTCTTGTTTCCTTTCTTTCTTTTTTTTTCTTTTTTTCTTAATCTATCTTTCCTTGTACACAATCGTCACCTATCCAGAGAGAAAGTTTAAGGATCACAATTAGCAATAAGCAGTAGAGTCTGATTTAAAAAAAAAAAACCCAGAGCAAAAACCAAACAATTTTTATGCAAACAAAGAGAGACAGAAGGAAAGAAAAGACAGGGGTCAGCAAACTTTCTTTTGTTGGTTTGTTACGTAAAAGAGCCGACAAAAGTTTTGTAACTTGTATCCTGCCTTGGCCTCTGTGAATAACCTCACATGCCTTTTCCCTCCATCCCATAACTCCCTTGATTAATGAAATGGTGTGTCCACTTTACATGGAGTGTGTGGTTTTCAACTCTGGCTGCGCTAATCAGGGTCAGTGTGAACTTTATCCATTATGAACCACACAGTCCAGAAGATGTCTAGCCGCTGTCTATGACCTGGGAGAGTTGGTGACATTTTTGGTGAAAAAGTCATTTAGGAAAGGAATTGTGGAGTGGGGCTTTGTGGTTGATAATAATTTGTCTGTTTTATGTATTTAAATGGATGCGGACAGGATAGCTCAGTGGTCAAAGCACTCACTCTCCTCCCAAGCTAAGTTTCAGCAGCGTTGAGCATGGCCACCTCTTCGATGGGTGACCGTTTTGCGTGATTTGGCTTCAGTAGAGTTCACCCAGCTGTAAATGGGTACCTGCCCTTTTTAGGGTCAGGGAAGGTAAAGACGCGAGGGAGAGGAGATGGGCGCCGCCCTCAATATGCTGGCCCCTGGAGATGCTGAGGTCTCTGACACCTCACCCTCCAATGACTCCATAGGTTATGGGAAAAAATTTACCTGTTTGTTTCGTTTAAATGTTTTTTTCAGTGAAGATATAACCTTGTAGTCTATCTCTTTGTCGCTATCTTTCTCTACTTGTTTATCTTTTGTCTGATTGTTTGCCGGAGTCATCAGTGTCACCATTGTTATCAGTAATTTCAGTTTTAGTTTGTTTATTTGTTTATGTTGTTTTTGTTGTTGTTGTTGTTGTTGTTCTCCTCCTCCTCTCCCTCTCCTCCTCCTCTCGTCTACTTTTTAATTTTTTGCTTCTTGTTGTTGTTGTTGTTGTTCTTCTTCTTCTTCTTCTTCTTCTTCTTGTTCTTCTTGTTCTTGTTCTTCTTCTTGTTCTTCTTGTTCTTCTTGTTCTTGTTCTTCTTCTTCTTCTGTTTCTTCTTCTTCTTCTTTTTTCTTCTTCTTCTTTTTCTTCTTTCTTCTTCTTCTTCTTCTTCTTCTTCTTCTTTCTTCTTCTTCTTCTTCTTCTTCTTCTTCTTCTTCTTCTTCTTTCTCCTCCTCCTTCTTCTTCATCTGGCGAATGGAGAATATCTATTGCTACCAGCATTAATCTGTCGTCTTCTCAAGTTAAGTCTGTTACACAGCACAAAGATTCCATGCTGGGCTGGCTATGTTGGCCTATGTTGGCAATGTTCCTACCATCAAGCATGACGAGCCTGTACCTCTTACCACTCACCTTTTCCCAGCGGCCTCTGTGCCCTACATTCCTAGTCTCTAGGTGTGGAATGCTTTATCAATTTTGCATGGGCTGTGTGTGTGTGCTTGAACCATCGTTCTGCTAATGAGGGTAAACATGAACTTTATCCATCATGAATCAGATGGGAGAAGACGCATGGGTGGTGCAGTGGGTGGCTTGGGAAAATTGATGACATTTTCGTAACAAACAAGACCCCAAAAAAGGTTATCCGTAACCATGGTTGATGACATTTTTGTGTTAACCTTAGAATACTGTTATTATTGTTGTTGGTGGTGTTGCTGATGTTGTTTTCTTCAGTAAAGCAATCAATTTGACTCTATCCTTCTCAGTTCTTTTCTACTATGTCTGTTATGTCTTTCTTTCTCTCCAATGTATGCGTTGTTTTCTTCAGTAAAGCGATCAATTAGACACTCACTTTTCTCAGTTCTTCTCTGCATGCATATGGGGACTGGATGTAAAAAACCAAAAGGTACGTGAGTGCTTATACCATTATTTTCGAAATAAAAGTAATAATAAAAAAGGTACAGTCTACCTGCCTGTTTGCCTGCCGTCTTTTCCTTTTTCTCTATAGAATACGTTATTTCTGTACCCTTTCTTTTCTCTTATTTTGTTCCCCTTTTCTTTCTTTTTTCTTTAATTATTGACTAAACAGGCGGTTTCTTTAAAACACACACACACACACAAACGCACACAAGCACACACACAAACACACACAAACGCACACAAGCACACACACACACACACACAAACACACACACAAAAAACACACACACACACACACACATTTCGTCTAATATCACTTAGAGTGAACAGACGTTAAATTGAAGACAACAACAACAACAACACACACACACACACACACACACACGCACGCACGCACGCACGCACGCACGCACGCACGCACGCACGCACACACACACCACCACACACACACACACACACACACACACACGGGGCTCACCGAACCAGAAGTGGAAACAATATTTTGCATTGATTCATTGATGACACAGGCACTAAAGACACGTTAACGAAAAAGACCAAAAGAAGCCAGAAGACTTTTCTTTTTAAAACTACTTGTTTGTCTACATCTAATCTCTGAAACTCTACAGTTCCACAAACCCTCCCCCCCCCCATGCTTCTGTCTTATAGCTAGCTCTCTCTCTCTCTCTCTCTCTCTCTCTCTTTCTCTCTCTCTCTCTCTCTCTCTCTCTCTCTCTCTCTCTCTCTCTCTCTCTCTCTCTCTCTC
>CM054145.1:4027811-4052811 GCA_028751875.1 Rapana venosa
TGGGTTTACATTGTGGCAGGCACTTTGTGAAAAGAGAAGCAGGTGCGTGATCAATATCGGATAATTTTATATAATGATTTCTTTCAGAAGCGTCTTGATGTCTTTCTCACTTATTGGATGGAAAAAACCGGAGAGGGGTGCCAGTGAATTGGGGATCAGGAAGTGCAGGCTGGAAAGGAGTCGAATTCAGTCTGGAGCAAATGTTGCAGACTTTGTCAGAAAAAAATAAAGAAAAGACAGAAGGAAGTTCAGAGTGGTTGCGATGGAAGGCAGAGGGCTTGCCTTCACAAGTCTGAGAAGAGTTGAGGTGAGGGAACAAGATTTAATGGACGTAGCATCAAAACTTGGAAGAGTGATATGTTTTTTGCTGAATAAATTAGGGTTTTGACGTAGTTATACTTTTTTTCAAAACTCTTTTTGAAGGTTTAAATTTTGGGGGGGCCACTGCCACTGTAGTTGTTGGCATTTGCACTTTGTCACCAAGATATCATGGGTGCACCATGGTGCACAGAGCCTGTCAGGCAGAAGATGATCGGAGGGATGCGCCTGCAAGGCAGAGTACGGTGTTGTAGTGTTTAGAGGGGTTTCTGTGGTCAGGGGTTTGTGATAGGCATTCAGCAGCTTGGGAAAAGAAAGTTTGAATATCTGTGCCCTTGAGATTATGACAGGTAAGGCACTTCTTTTTTCCTAATAGGCTTTGGAATGAAGAAAAGAATGGTGGAACACTCAGAACTCAGTTCATCAGTGATGGATACAAGTGTGATCAGATCTTGTGAAACATTGGTAATGCACCAGTCAAAAATATGTCCTGATAATTACTGAGACACCAGTTTCACCAAGTTTCATATCCCTTTTTTTCATAATCGTAGTCTGATTCCTGTAATATCATGAAAAACAAAACCAGAATCTAAAGCAGTTTCTTTTCCTTTGTGTAATCTGGAATGCATTGAGTGTTGAAAATCATTCCGAAAAGGTCTATTCCTTTGCTCCTTTTTGTTAACTTGATAATAACCGGTTAAAATATTTTATTGTTTGTTTTCATCCAGGAAAGCTTTTTACTCCCAAGAAACTCTCTCTCTCAAAAAAGAAAGTTTGTTCATTCTCTCTCTCTCTCTCTCTCTCTCTCTCTCTCTCTCTCTCTCTCTCTCTCTCTCTCTCTCTCTCTCTCTCTTCTGTCTGTCTGTCTGTCTCCTCTCCCTCTTTCACGGTCTTGCAGAACCATTCATCAGAAAACTGAACGGAGGAAATAAAGTAGAATTACACGCAGAGTTCACCCGGTCTCTGCCAGAACCGATACTCCCAGGGGGGCAGTTTTTATGTGGGGAAGACAGTTCCTCTTCACACGTGGGCCTGGAAAACGTATGGCACGTGCGGATCGTAAAGAGACATCTGTACTGGATTGGTTACAGGTGATTCTGAGCACAGTTCACACTTGCCCCAAGCCCAGACCATCTTCATAGCAGCACAAGGCATTCGTCAGTCACACGAGAGGGTGTATCAGTGATTGCTCTAAAAGCAGTTTCTTCAAAATGGTGGCTGAGGTTAGTTTACACTATGGCGTCCTGACGTCTTTGTTCTGGGGGTGAAATTTGAATTCCGTTTTAGGCTATAAATACAGGATTTCTGTGGAGGCCCTTTGTTACGCTTAAGTTCCCATTTTGAATATTTTTTGTGTATTAACGAGGAGGTTTTGTTTGTGAAAGGGTAAGCAAATATATAAGAAAATATGGGAGAAGATTTGTTGGATTATGTTTCTCTTTTTGTGTAATGTGTGTGTGTGTGCGCGCGCGCATGCGTGAAGGGGTCAGAAAGGACATCCTTCTACTCACAGAACCATTGATGGACATGAAATCGACCGGGCACATAAAGGAACCGCGTTAGAGCTTTGAACACGAAACTTGAATACAAACTATAAACCTATGAATGCAAATGCAGTGCTTTAAGACCGTAATGTAACGTTCTCAAAACGGAATTTATTGCCTTATAGTTCGAAATTACAAGCAGTCATTTAGCATAATTCATTTCTCGTTATTGTAAGGACACAACGTTCAGAGCTGGCTCATTTGATATCTGATGACTTTTTACATAAAACCACCATTGGATAAGGCCATCAACTTTAAACCCTATAACCGAGCCTACTGCGTTTATTTAAGCGTCAGATATCAAGAGGATGGGGGTTTTGTGGTGCGGCTTATGTATGGGTGTGTCTTGTTTAATACACAGAAGAAGCTTGTATTGAATATCGTTGTATACTGTACAAATAACATTAATATGTCTACGGCCATGGCTCAGGTTTTTATTTTATTGTAAATGTTTGTGTTGCTTTTTGCTGTATGTGGTGAAATGAATATGTTGACGAATGTTGATTTTGTGAAAATAAAGAATTGTGTGGGAAGAAAAGTGACAATAATGGACTGCCCTCTGCTCCCCCCCCCCCCTCTCTCTCTCTCTGTCTGTCTGTCAGTCTCTGTGTGTCTCTCTGTGTCTCTATGTCTCTGTCTGTCTCTCTCTGTGTTTTGAATATATTCTCCATACTGTAAGTCAAGCCATGTTTATGTCACTACTTCTTCACTCCTGGTGCCTTTGCCTTTTTCTCTATCTTAGAGGGCTAAATGTGGGAAACCAACTGGCATGCTCATTCTATTACCATCTCTGAATAAACTTCCTTTGTTTATTTGCTCTCTCTCTCTTTCTCTCTGATAGGGATTAAAATTGAATTGAGATTGAATCACTCTCTCCCTTTCTCTCTCTCTCTCCCCATCTCTCTCTCCCCTCCCTCCCTCTCTCTCTGTCTCTCTTAATATCTAGCCCACACACAACGCTTGGCCCTAAATGAAAGTCATCAAGGGAAGAGTCTTTGCACTGTGAGTAGCAGGTAGAATGTGAAGCGAAGAAGTAATTTCCAATCTTGTTTAAATTGACACATGCTTGTCCACACATACTACTCTTCCACATACGAACTTGCTGCACTTCAGCACCCAGATGTGCTGACACACATAATTATGTACATATGGAGTGTATCCACTCACATAATTATGCAAAAGCACAATTCGTATGCTCATACCTTCACTTTACCTTCACCTATCTCGTCATCTTGTAGACTGTTTTGGGCACCTATGAAGATTTTTGCAACTGGCACATTAAGAGACACACACAATTCACACACACAAGCGCGTACACACACACACACACACACACACGTCTTGCGCACACGTTAAATCCTGTTCCGCTTTTCGTAAGAGAAGGCCATTGTGTGCCGGTGGGAACAGATAAAAGAATGAACAAAACTGTATACACACGGGGACTGGATGTAAAAAGTACATAAGTGCTTATTCCATTATCCTCGATATAAAAGAATTAAATAAAAAATAAAATAAATAAAATAAAATAAACAAACACACACACACAAGCACACACACATACGCACACGCGCACATACACACACACTTTTCTCAGGAAACAAAACTTTATTGAAAATGTGACATACATTCACTTGACTTCTCCCTGAACTCCTTGAGGAGACGTTTAGGCACTGCACTGAAGTGGTTTGGGGTACTGCACTG
Organism: Rapana venosa; assembly: GCA_028751875.1. Lineage (NCBI taxonomy): Eukaryota > Metazoa > Mollusca > Gastropoda > Neogastropoda > Muricidae > Rapana > Rapana venosa. The sequence continues at coordinate 4,031,375 of CM054145.1, forward strand.
AAGTAGTTTGGGCACTGCACTGAAGTCGTTTGGGCACTGCACTGAAGTCGTTTGGGCACTGCACTGAAGTCGTTTGGGCACTGCACTGAAGTCGTTTGGGCACTGCACTGAAGTCGTTTGGGCACGGCACTGAAGTCGTTTGGGCACTGCACTGAAGTAGCTTGGGCACTGCACTGAAGTCGTTTGGGCACTGCACTGAAGTAGTTTGGGCACGGCACTGAAGTAGTTTGGGCATTGCACTGAAGGGGTTTGGGTACTGCACTGAAGTAGTTTGGGCACTGCACTGAAGTAATTTGGGCACTGAACCGAAGTCATTTGGGCACTGAACTGAAGTCATTTGTGCCATTGAAATGGTTTGGGCACTGAACTGAAGTAATTTGGGCTGCACTGAAGTAATTTGGGGCACTGCACTGAAGTCGTTTGGAGCACTACACTGACATCGTTTGGGCACTGCACTGACATCGTTTGGGCACTGCACTGAAGTCGTTTGGGCACTGCACTGAAGTCGTTTGGGCACTGCACTGAAGTCGTTTGGGTATGGCACTGAAGCCGTTTGGGTATGGCACGGAAGCTGTTTGGGCACTGGACTGAAGTGGTTTGGGCACTGCATTGAACTGTTTTGGCACTGAAGTCTTCAGGCAGGCGTGTCAAGTACAAGTTGAATTAGGCAAACACTTCCTCTTCCGTCATAACTGCATCATCTCTCTCTCTCTCTCTCTCTCTCTCTCTTCTCTCTCTCTCTCTCTCTCTCTCTCTCCTCTCTCTCTCTCTCTCTCTGTCTCGTCTCTCTCTCTCTCTCTCTCTCTCTCTCTCTCTCTGTCTGTCTGTCTGTCTGTCTGTCTCTCTCTCTCTCTCTCTTCTCTCTCTCTCTCTCTGTCTGTCTCTCTCTCTCTCTCTCTCTCTCTCTCTCTCTCTCTCTCTCTCTCTCTCTCTCTTCTCTGTCTGCTCTCTAAATGTGCTGGTAGTAAAATGTTCGGAGATGCCCCAACCGTCTACAAGATGACGTGGTAGGTTCCTGTCCACCACCTGATAGCAGAGTGCATGCATGCAGCGTATGTCATCTGTCACCCCGCCCATAGGCCTCAATTGGCTTATTGTCCTACCAAAAGGAAAATGAGGTTTTAACCTGTGAACAGGATGTTCTGCGTCTGTTCACACCCACAGGGGACATTGGTGTAGTGTTATCTAAAAAACCCCAACCAAAACAACTTAAACATTGGTGTAGTCTCATCTTTAAAAAAACAAACTTGAAGGAGAGTGGATATTAACTCCAGGGGGACAGAATCCCTCAAATGGATACCTACGCTGAAGTAGGATGTGCTGGGCCTGATTTGTCAACGCAATGCAGTTTCACTCGTACGAGACAACAGTAGTTGCTGTCTGAGCGTTCGACGATGACGAAGAAGAAGAAATGGATAACAATGTCTAGCTCCTCAGAGAACCTATGTCTGGAGTAAGTTACTGTGTGACCGCAAGTTTGATGCTTCAGCCTGTTGGGGTATCCTGATCCCTATGTGCAGTACCATTTGTAAAGATCATCCTCTTAACTTCTCATCGATATCATTGTCGTCATCATCGTCGTTTTCCTCTTCTTCATCATCATCATAAGGTACAACATCTCCATCCTTGTTTGGAGACCAAAAACAATATAAACAAACAACAACACAAAATATTCTAACCGCCCCACCTCCACACACGTACTATATAACATACCACCTAACTCCAAAGCCCTTTTCTACGTATTCCTCCCCCCACTCCCACCCCACCCCTAGTCCCTCTTCACCCATCCTGCTACGAGCTTCCCACTATACCCCCCACCCTCCCCATCCACCACCCTCTTCTCCTCTCCTCAGCTTCCACCCACCCCCCACCCACCACCCTTCCCTCACCCTTCTTCCTTTACCCTACTCTGCCCTGCTCTGCCCATAAACCTGCTATAGCTCAGAAGACAAATGGCCCACCTCACAAGAAGACAACAAGGCACTGCCCTCCTCTCCTCCATTCCCTCCCTCTTACCCCCCCCTCCCCTCTCTCCCTTCCTCCCTCCTCACCCCCCACCCCCCTCCCCTCCTCACAGCCCCCCCCCCTCCTTCCTCTTCCCCCCTCCCCCACTGCAACCTACCTCTGAAGTTGTGCAGCATTAAAAAAAAAATTCCATGCTATTGGTGCAACCCTCAACAGAAGGCCTGGAGTGTGTGTGTTGTGTGTGTGTGTGTGTGTGTGTGGTGGTGGTGGATGTGTGTGTGTGTGTCTCCTTATACAACAAAATTGGGTTGCTCAGGATGGTGGTGTGTGGGTGTGTGTGGTTGGGTGTGTGGTGTGTGGATGGTGTGGGGGGGGGGAGGGGAGGTCTATATACACAACAAAGGACTTGGAGGGATTGATTCAGGCTGGGGTGGCGTAGTGGTGGGGTGTGGTGGTTGGGGTTGTGGTAGTGGTGGGATGGTGGTGTGAGGTGGTGGTGGTGTGGGTGTGTGAGGATGGTAGTGGTGTGAGGGTGTGGTGGTGGGGTGGTGGTGGGTGGTGGGTGGGGTGGGTGGGTGGTGGTGGTGTGGTGGGGGGTGGGGGTGTGGTAGGTGGGGGTGGTGGGGATTGGGAGTGGTGGTGGTATAGGTGTGTGGTGGGGTGGTGTGGGGTGGGTGGTGGTGGGTGGGGGTGGTGGTGTAGGAGGGTGTGTGTGTGAGGTGTGAGGGAGGAGGGGCTTAGTGGTTAGAGCTTGATCGTGGTGTTCTGCCTAATAAGGTGCAGGTTCCAATCTCCATCTTGGCTGAGCTGACTCTTCAAAGGAGCTTAATTGGTGTGCTGACTTCAATCCCAGCCAAATCTTTCGATGAGACTTGGGGGATATTTAGTTTTGTTTTTTGTGTTCCTTGGCTAGAGCTCTGATTTTTTTTAACCAATGGTGAGATTTTTGTGTGTTTATGCGATGATTTTTGGCACACCATTAAGATAGCCACATTCCAACTGTGGAGATGATGCCTAACTAAACATGACACCAGCGTGCATGTTTTTTTTTAATAATTTGTTTTGTCACGGGAGAGGAATGGCACCCTAAATGCGGCACGTCTAACGAGTGGGGTATGATGCCTCGCACCGTACACCACATAGGTTTTGTCTTTACTTGATTTTGTCATTTATTCTTACTGGTACGAATGGCATACTCTTCTGAAAGGCAGGACGGGTTTTAACTTGTGCGGAAGATGATCTGGGAGCGTTCACACATGAGGTCTTTGTTTATAGTCTGATTTTAAGGACTTTGGTGGGGGGAATGCAGTCAGTACTGATGTTAACTGCAGGGGAAGTATTCCCTTGCTTGAACGGGCGTATTGGTGGTGGCTTGAATTTGGGTTTGATCCTGAGCCATCAAATCATGAGCACAATGCTCTAACCACTGGGCTATTCTACCTCCCCCCCCCCCCCCCCCCATAAGACTATAAGTATAAATTGAGGACTAATGTACGTATGCAAAATATACTGCACACATCATCTTCTTTTCCCTCTCCTCCATCTTCTTCTTTCTTCTGCTCCTCATGTTCTCCCTCTCTCCCTCTCTTTCTCTCTATTTATCTCTATCTATCTATCTATCTATCTATCTATCTATCTATCTATCTATCTATCTATCTATTATCTATCTCTATCTATCTATCTATCTCTATCTATTTATCTATCTCTATCTATCTGTCTGTCTATCTATCTATCTATCTATCTATCTATCTATCTATTTATCTCTATCTATCTGTCTATCTATCTCTATCTATCTATCTGTCTATCTATCTATCTATCTATCTATCTATCTATCTATCTATCTATCTATCTATCTCTATCTATTTATCTCTATCTCTACTCTCTATATATATATATATCTCTCTCTCTCTCTCTTCTTTGTTTTCCTCCTCCTCCTCCTCATTCTTCGTCTTGTGTTCTCATCCTTCTCTTCCTCCAGAAAAAAACACCCTCCAGATGCTGAGGCGTGTTTAAAGAAGACCACATGTGTCGTGGTTACAAGCCATCCACATTTCATTACAGGGATGTCAGTAACCGTGCTGTACCGTGGCTGGTACCGATGATGTTGCCAAGCAAAGGTAGTAGGTCTAGCCTGAAGTACTGAGGACCAGACGCGACACAGAGACCCAGGCGGACCTTGCGTGAGATAAATGAAAGTTAAACTACAGACGACGGATAATTAACAAGGCTCATTTTGATGAGGTTAGGTCCTGGGTGTTAGGAGACCCTTGTCTCTCTGTCTGTGTCTTTGTCTGTCTTTCTGTCTCTGTCTATATCTCTCTGCTGCCTCTCTCTGTGTGTCTCTTTGTGTCTCTCTGTGTCATTCTCTCTCTTTATTTTACTATCATATATATCCCCAAGGGCGGGGACTGGATGTAAAAAGCACATGGGTGCTTATTCATTATCCTGAAAATAAAAGAATTTGTCATTGTCATTCTCTCTCTCTCTTGATTTTATTATCATATATATCCCTAAGGGCGGGGACTGGATGTAAAAAAGCACATGGGTGCTTATTCATTATCCTCGAAATAAAAGAATTTGTCATTGTCATTCTCTGTCTGTCTGCCTGTCTGTCTCTTTCTCTCTCATTCACTCACTCACTCACTCTCTCTCTCTCTCTCTCTCTCTCTCTCTCCTCTCTCTCTCTCTCTCTCTCTCTCCTCTCTCTCTCTCTCTCTCTCTTCTCGTTCTCCTCCTCCTCCTCCACATTTTTGTTACTGTTCTCTTCCTCTAGAAAAACAAAACAAACATGCTGAGGCGTGGTTTAAAGAAGACCACCTGTGTTGTGGTTACAAGCTTCTACATTGACAGTCATTACTGCTACCAAACGAGGGATGTCAGTAACCGTGCTGCACGGTAGCTGATACCGATGATGTTGCCAAACAGTGGTAGCAGTGTCCCATAACCTATGTGGTGTAGGGGAGCGAGGCATCAGAGACCTCAGCTTCTCAAGGGGCAAGCATATTGAGGGCGGCGCCCATCTCCTCTCCCTCGCTGCGTTACCTTCTCTGACCCTAAAGAAACAGGTACCCATTGACAGCTGGGTGAACTGGGGGACTGTACTGAAGCCAAGGCGCACAAACGGTCACCCATCTAACTGGTAACCACGCTCGATGCTGCTTAACCTTAGCTGGGGGAAAGCGAGTGCTCTGACCACTGAGCTATCCCTGTCCCCAAAGGTAGTAGCCTAGCCTGAATTACCAGACGCGACACAAAGGACATAAGCGGACCGTGCGTGAGATAAATAAAAGTTTAATTACAGACGACAGATCATTAACCGTGTTCGTTGATGAGATTACGCCTTGGGTGTTAGGAGAGCTTAGTCTCTTTATCTGTCTGTGTGCCTCTGTCTGTGTGTCTCTGTCTGTCTGTGTGTCTCTGTCTGTCTGTTTGTCTCTCTCTGTGTGTGCTGAAATATGCCATGGAAAAAAAACATGTATGAGGAAGAAGAAGAAGAAGAAGGAGAGAGAGAGAGAGAGAGAGAGAGAGAGAGAGAGAGACAGACAGACACACAGACACACAGACACACAGACAGACAGAAAGGGACAGAGAAATAAAGACACAAAGAGAAACATAGAGAGAAGACAAAGACGCGAGAGAGACACACACATACACAGACACACAGACAGTGACAGACAAACAGAGCCAGAAACAGTCAACCAGTCAGCCACAGAATGAGAGACTGAAGAAAAACAGAAACACAACTAACAGTACAACAGACTCGTATACAAACAAACCCAGACTTCTTCACTTAAAAAAACATGCAAACACAACAATACAAATCAAACGAACAAACCAAAAAGAGGACAAAACGGTAAAAGAAAACAGAAAAATAAAAGCCTTCCAGAATATGCACACTCACGAAGGGAAAGGCGACTATTACCCAGCACAACCATCCCGAAGAGTGTCTCTGCATTTCATTTCTCCCTTCCCGCCACGGCCTGAAGGTGAAGGTCGCCTCTCCGCCGCCTTTGACGTGGCTTCCGGCACAGGCGCTTGAAATGCAATTTGTCACAGAGTCATTTGCAGCAGAGTGCATCTGGGTTTGGGGGCGGAAAAATCAGGAGAGAGACTGAGTGGTTAGGTGTACGTGTGTGTGTGTGTGTGAGGGAGGAGAGGAAGAGAGAAAGAAGGGAGAAAGAGAAGAAAAACAAACAAAAAACATTGGGAGAGAGAGAGAGAGTGATGAGGGGAGGAAGGAGGCATAGAGGAATAAATGAAGAGAGAGAGATAGAAATAGGTAGATGGATAGATAGATGGATTAGATGGATAGATAGATAGATAGAGAGAGAGAGAGATAGAGAGAGAGAGCGAGAGAGAGAGAGAGAAAGAGAGAGAGAGAGAGAGAGAGAGAGAGAGAGAGAAGAGATGCACACACAACACACACACACACAACACCACACACACACACAACACACACACACACACACACTCTCTCTCTCTCTCTCTCTCCTCTCTCTCTCTCTCTCCTCTGTCACCTAAACCCCTCAGAATCTGTCCCTCTATCTCTGTCTGTATGCCTGTCTCTTTCTCTGTCTCTCATCCTCTCTCTCTCTCCCCCCCACCTCTCTCTCCTCCATTATCCTGGAAATAAAGTTAACTCACTCTAATTTACTTAATTGTAGTCAATGTATCTGTTTTGATATGAATGTTCGAGTCAGTCAGGGGATTATGTGTTTATTGAACACATATCTATCTCTGTTCTCAAAATGATTATAATCAATGTATCTGCTTTGATACCAATATTCAGGTCAATTGGGGATGATGTATTTGTTGAATACACATTCATTATCTCTTTTCTTTAAATGATTGGTTGATTTTGTTGTTGTTGTTATGGGGTTGGGGTTTTTGTTTGTATTTTGTTTTTTTGGTTTTGTTGATAGTCCCTAATCAGGGCAAGGGTGGGATGAAAAAGTACATAAATTCTTATTCTGTAACCATGGGAAAATAAATAAGACCCTCCTCTCCCTCCTTCTCCTCTCTCTCTCTCCCCTCTCTCTCTCCTCTCTCTCTCTCTCTCTCTCTCTCTCTTGCCACTCCCCCCCCCCCCCCCCCCAAATATCCATCTCTCCCGCTCTCTCTCTCTCCCCCCTAAAATCCCCAGAATATATTCACACTCAGGAAGGAGGGAAGGAGGGAGAGAACTCTGCCCATGCCAGCACCATCATCCCAAAGAGTGACCCTGCATTTCATTTCTCTTCCCACCACGCCTGAAGGTGAAGGTCGCCTCTCCGCCGCCTTTGACGTGGCTTCCGGCACAGGCGCTTGAAATGCAATTTGTCACAGAGTCATTTGCAGCAGAGTGCATCTGGGTTTGGGGGCGGAAAAATCAGGAGAGAGACTGAGTGGTTAGGTGTACGTGTGTGTGTGTGGAGGAGGGGGAGGGGAGTGAAACAAAGAAAACAACTTTGTAAAACTAAGAATAAGTGAGTGGGTCAGTGAGTTAGTGACACAGAGAGAGAGAGAGAGAGAGAGAGAGAGAGAGAGAGAGAGAGAGAGAGAGAGAGAGAGAGATGCTTTTTCTTTCTTTTATTATTTTATTCCGAGGATAATGGAATAAACACTCATATGCTTTTTTACATCCAGTCCCCGTGTGTATGCAGTTTTGTCAATTTTGTTACCTGTTCCCACCAGCACATAATGGTCTACTCTTCCAAAAAGCGGAACGGGTTTTAACGTGTGCACAAGATGTTCTGCGTGTGTTCGCACATGAGGCCTCAGTTTATAGTCTCATCCGAAGGACTTTAAAGGGGAGTGGAGTCTGCACTGATATCAACTCCAGATGCAGAGGAAAAATCCTCTTGAACGAGATTCGAACCCAGGTCAGCAGATCACAATCACATCACTCTAACCCCCCCCCCCCCCCCCCCCCGAGAGAGAGAAGAGAGACACAGAGACAGAGAGAGACAGAGAACTCGAACTCAAATGATTTATTCACAAAAAGGCCATTGGCCCATACATGAAGGGGGGTTGCCGAACTGCTTAGTATTTTAGTGAGAAAAATAAGGAAGCACAAAAAACCAAAATGTTATTGTATACCCACAACCACCACAATAAAAATCAGTTGCAAAAAATATGACTTAAGAAACCAAGATATCTCTTATTCTAAAGGCTTTACACAAATATAAAGTAAGGCTGCGCACAATCTCAGGTTGACTAGATGCCATGAACAAACAGAATCTAAATAAATTAGGCTGTCTACTATACTTTACCGGAATGTAATTCTAACATCTTCTAATACTGGACAGCACAACACAAAATGAACTTCATCTTCCACTGTTTCCTTACATAATGGGCATAGTAACCTGGGGTCATCATCATCATGTTCTATATATCTAAATTTATTACCATTTATGTCTGATACACCAAGTCTAAACTTAGACATAATTCTTTTCAAATGTGTGTCCATATCAAGCTTTAGATAAGGTTTGACATCAAGTGAACCTATAAATTGTCTGCACATTTGAAATCTTTCACTGCTTTGTATATGACCACTCTACTGCTGCCAACGGCAGTCAATCAATCTTTGCCTGAAAATGTTGATAAACTCTCTACAATTTCCGACACCTTGATTGAGCCAAACAAACCCAAAGCCAAGTTCACATAAACAGGTACGTATTTGTGAAGCCCAGGTGTTTTTCCCCTTGACATCTAGATCATAAAGCATCTTGTAAGACTTAAAAGATAACCTGCACTCATCCATGTGCAGAATCTTAATCCAATATCTAAAGCATCTTACAGCAGCATTAACAAAGAGAGGATATCTATTGGTTTCACTATAAACAAGATCATTAGGTGTTCGTCTATCTAAGCCTAAAAACTGCTTTAAAGCAAAGAGTTGTTATGATTTACAATGTGTTACAGCTGCATCCAGTCCCCAAATTTCCGCGCCATATAACACAGTGGGTTGTATTTGTGCATCAAATATCTTAATGAACAAGTCAAAAGCATTATTATTCAATAATCGTAATTTTTTTTTCAAAACAATTAACAAGCTTCTTTTACCTCGACTTGCCAGATCTTTACATGCAGTTGTGAAACTAAGCTTTGTAGAAAAACAGATTCCTAAATATTTATGTACATTAATCACAGGCATGACTTTTCCATTGTACAGCCATTTTTCGTGAGCAGTAAACAACCACCTTTTCTGAATACAATATTACTCTTATTTAGATTAACCTTAAGATCAAGTGCTGTTGCAGCACTGCTTAAGCTATTCACCTGCTGTTGTAATCCTGCAACAGTTTCAGATAGCAGGATGACATCATCAGCAAGCACAAGAATAAACAATGCTCTGAAATCTTGGGGGAAAGTGAGAGAGAGAGAGAGAGAGAGAGAGAGAGAGAGAGAGAGAGAGAGAGAGAGAGAGAGAGAGAGAGAGAGAGAGAGAGAGAGAGAGAGAGAGAGCGAGCGAGAGCGAGACAGGAAGAGAGAGAACTAGTCAGATGGATACTTATTACTATATTAATTCTAATATTCAAAGAGAAAGGTACTTTATTTGCATTGGTACATTGAGGTATCTAAAGGTAAAAACATTGCGCCTATCACATTGATTTTCATGACACAGACAGAAACATGACAGACACAAGCACACACACACATACACCCCCCCCCCCCACTTCCAGCCCTCATCCAACCCCTGCCCACTCACCCCTCCCTCTCTTACTCCCCAATACCCCTATCCACCCACTCTCCTCACACACACACACACACACACACACACACACACACACGCAAACACACACACACACACCACACACACACACACACGCACGCAAACACACACACACACAAACACACACACACACACACACACACACACACACACACACACACACACACACACACACACACGCGACACACACACGACACACATCCCAATCCAAAACACCCATACACACATACATCAGTCACACACAGACAAGAGCAGGAACTGTCCACTGCGTTCCTTATGTCAGAGACAAAAGACTCGCCCTCCCTCCCTCCCTCCCTCCCTTTGCCCCCTCCCCCCTTCTCCCCCCACCCCCCTCCATACCTTTCATCTTCGTGGTCATGCTTTGTGGACAAGATTTGCCCCGAGGGTGGGAGAGACGTATCTTTGGAGACTCCCCCCTCTGTCTTGTCTTTTTGCTGGACACCTGCAATCCTGGACGTCTCGTCCAAACTGTCCGGGCAGGACGTTTTTATGTGGGGGCCACCTGCGTCAGGGATTTAGGGAACTGTCCTTTTTTCGAGGGTGGGTGGGGGGGCTGAATCCTTCCCTTGTGTGTTTTACCACCACCATCTCCTCCCTCTCCCTTCTTTTGCACTAATCTGTTAGAAGTCGGTCCTTTGTTTTTTGTAGTGAGTTTGAGGTTTGAGGTCTTTAGTTGTTTTGCTGCGTTTTCTTAGAAGATGGTTGTCTTGACATCTTTACAGCTTCTTTCACTAATCCTTGGTTTTACTCTTAGAAGAAAAACAATGGTGTTGATGTACTTCTTTGTCGTCGAACGCTCAGACAGCAGCTATTGTTTGCCTGTAATATGAGCGAAAATGCATTGCGCTGCCGTTAAGCGACAACCTCTGTCCCAGCGCAACCGACTTCGGCTTGGGAGAGAATCGTCATCTTTTCAGTCTTTCTGGAATTCTGGAAAAAAAACCCACGGCAGAATAATGGACCAGGATGGCAGAAAATAAACAAGAAGGAGGTGACAGGGAGAAAAGGAACAAGGCAGAAAGATTGAGAAGGGATAGAAAAGAGGGAATTCCTGGCACAGAACTTCCAGAAGGTAGAAGACAGCTATTTATACTCACTGACAGGCCTCGGACATCCCCACGGAGAGAATGTAGATGTACTCATCACTTCTTTTCACTAACAAGATTTCCAAGTCTGCCTAATGAGACTACAGGCTGAGGTGCACTATGTGCAAATACACGCAGAGTACCTTTCACACGTTAAAACTCCGACCCACTATCCCATCGAAAAGTAGATAAGCGAAGACTGGCGGTATGGATTACACGAGCATGCCCAGCATGCATCATGCAAACCTGGAGAGAAATGGACTCCGCCAGGCTCAACAGACTGCATGAAGGGAATTAAGAGAGGGGTGTGTGTTTGGGGGGAGGGAGGGGGGGGGGGCAGGGGGGGGGGAGATTGAAACCGCAGTGGATCGTTTTTGTCATTATGGACGTAACGCAGCATCAGCACTTGATAAACTCGGACGCGACCAATTCATACCCTCCCTCCAATCCTGTTTAATTTCCCTGCCCATCATCATCATCACTCACTCCATCTGACCTACAAAAGCAGTATTGCGGGTGGCCCACCCGGAAGAACGCACTGGGGTGGACTCGCGCACTCCAAATTCAAAGGGTGCAAGATGTGTCATTTTTGGGGGATGGCTAAGTGGGAGGGATGGATTCGGGACAAGTGTTCTCAGCCAAACCCTCCCAAGAAGCCTGGAGAGCAGTTAGACGATTGAAACCACGGGTGGTGGTTTTTGAAGATATTTGTTCATCTGTTCGGAGGTTGTTTGTGTAAAACTTCGTCGACACGTGGCATTTGTTTGGATATGCACCCCCCTCGCCCCCACCCCATTCGAAAAAAAAGAAGAAAACACACCAAAAAAATCTTTACTTCTGTTTATATGTGTGTGTCATTCCCCCTAAAATTGTACACATTTGTTAAGGAGATTCCTTTATTTATCTACACGCACATACACAGACACACACACAGATACACACACATGCGCGCGCTCGCACGCACCGCACGCACACACACACACACACACACACACACACACACACCACACCACACACACACACACACACACACCTCACGACCTCTCTATTATAGTTACTATGAAGAAGGGTTCTCGTGTCTCTGTATTAAGGTTTTTCTCGTAATACCTTTTAATATCTCTCTCTCTCTCTCTCTCTCTCTCTCTCTCTCTCTCTCTCTCTCTCCTTCTCTCTCTCTCTCTCTTCTCTCTCTCTCTTCAGTGTGTGTCAAAGTCAAAGTCATATTTTTATTTCCAGATGGAATATTGAATGCATTTGCTTTTTCTCATCGAGGCAGCTAAGAACAAGTGTGTGTGTGTGTGTGGTGTGTGTGTGTGTGTGTGTGTGTGTGGTGGTGTGTGTGTGTAAGTGTGAATCAAAGTCAGAATCAAGAGTCAAAGTCAACTTTTTATTTTGAGATGGCATATTGAATAAACAATGCATTTTCTCTTTTTGATCAAGCCACCTAGGAACAAAAACAACTTAATCAATATTATCTTACTACATTATTACAACAACCAATAAAAATGAAAGTAACTGAAAGAGAAAAAAAAAAACAGAAGAAAAAAACTAAACCCCCCAAACCTCCCCCCCCCCCCACCCCCAAAAAACGTGTGTGTGTGTGTGTGAATGTGTCTGTGTGTCTCTGTGTGTGTGAAAGTCAGTCAAAGTCATATGTTTGTTTCCAGATGGCACCCTGAATGCATTTGCTGTTTTCTCACACACATTTCTGTCATTTCTCATTTATTCTCTTTCTAAGCTAGATGACAGCAATGGTAATAATGACAACGACAATGATAGTAATGACAACGACAACACTGATAATAACGACAACAACGACAACAATAATAATTACACACCAACAAACAACATACAACATCACCAAAGACAACACTACCACCACCACCAACCAACCAACCAACCAACCAACCACAACCACCACCATCACAAACATGTAGCAGAGAGCCAAGGAAAGATGGGGGGAGGGGGAGGAAGGAGGTGGAGGAAAGGGGGGGGGGAAGGGGGGGGGGGGGGGGGGGAGTTAGAGCGCGGCGGCATTTAGAAGCGGTGTTCGTTCGTTGAAGGGCAGTTAACACGCCAACGCACGCGCATGGGCAAACACGCTTGACGGCAATCGACAGCAGACGATCATAAATTTGGCCCAGCCAGCCAACAACTCTCTCTCTCTCTCTCTCCTCTCTCTCTCTCTCTCTCTCTCTCTCTCTCTGTGTAACAGTGGTGTCGAGCAAGTCTGGTCTCTCTCAGCGCCTCAGCTCAGCTCAGCCAGCGAGAGGCTGGAGATTGGCAGAGGGGCTATAAAGGCTGACCCAGAATCGATTCCTTACTGGTGCTGGAAGTCTTACCATATTGGACACATGCGATGGGAGGGGAGGGGAGAGAGTGTGTGTGTGTGAGAGAGGGAGGGTGGAGGTTAAGGGGGCGGGGAATGGTAAGGGGGTTGCTTGCTGGTTCTGTTGTTGTTGTTGCTTTCTGTTGCTGCTGCTGTAACGGTTAATGTTATTTTCTACTACTGTTACTGTAACGGCGACGATGACAAGGAAGACTGTCAAACAGTGATAAGCAGTATTATGAAGAGGTACAACTATTGTGTCTACCAGTCGTCATTCTAATGACGTCTAATGATTGTAATAATTGTCAATTCCAATGATTTTTTTTTTGCGCGCACTATAAGCTTGTTGTTGATAGTACTGCTGCTCTATGTTATGTGATAATAATTTATGCTCTTTTCACTAAAATGTGGTTAAAGCAGATTATTACTGCTACCGCTGCTGCTGCTGCTGCTCCTGCTGCTCTATACTCACAATACTGCTACAGCTATCCTACACTGTCTGCGTGCTGCTGCTGCTGCTTCTGCTGCTACTGCTGCTGCTGCTTCCATTGGTGCTGCTGCTGTTCCTACTACTTACTGCTGGTGCTATCTGCTGCTGTTGCAATGACTACACTTACTACAACTGTTACTACTATTTATACTGCTATACTACTGCTGCTGCTGCTGTCTGTTGCTCCCAAAGTCACTGCCAACACTCCTTTACAATTACTACTATATTATCTACTGCTCTTGCTGCTGTTACTGCTGCTGCCACCAACTGTTTCTGATGCTACTGCTATAGTCATGCAAAGTAATCTTATTTTTCAAAGAACAGAAATCGTTATGGACAGTTAACAAGTGTATTAATTAACAATCTATCTCTCTTCTCCCTTACCCCACTCTGGCAGGTCTGCACATAAAGATGACCTGGGAGATCGGAAAAAAAAAATATCCCATCTTTCATTCACCAGACGCTGATGGCAAAGTTCGAACCCACGACTTCACGGAGCTTCAACTTACAGTCAAACGGTCTTAACCACTCAAGTCAATAAGTCAAGTCAGAAACACTTTAATCCTCCCATATGGGCAGTTACAATTACTGACAAACTCATTGATACGCTTGATTATCTCGAAAGACACAAGAAAGCTTCGTTTCATATTGGTATAGACATTCCAAGACAACTTCAAATAAAAGTATCACACACACACTCACTCACACTCACTCACGCACGCACGCACGCAGCACACACGCACGCACGCACGCTCGCACACACACACACACAACACACACACACACACACACGACCACACACGACACCACACACACACACCACGCACGCACGCACGCACGCACGCACGCTAACAAACAGCTCAGTGAAGATTCGAACCCTTGCCCTCAGAAAACTTCACGGGTTTAATATTAAGATTCTACCCACTAAGCCCTTCTTCTGTCCCCTCCAAAGTCTAAGAGAGCCGCCCCCAGAAGGCCAAAAGACTGGAGTGAATCGTCCTTGTGTGTGTGTGTGTGTGTGTGTGTGTGTGAGTGTGTGTGTTGTGTGTGTGTGTGTGTGTGTGTGTGTAGTTTGTTAGTGTGTGTGTGTGTGGTGTGTGTGTGTGTGTGTGTGTTGTGTGTGTGTGTGTGTGTGGTGTGTGTTTTGTTCTTTGATTGTTGTTTGTGTGTGTGTGTGTGTGTTTAGTATGCTATGTGTGTGTGTGTGTGTGTGTGTTTTGTGATATTTTGTGTGTGTGTAGTGTGTGTGTGTGCGCGTCTTGCGCGTGTGTGTTCGTTCGTTAGATTTTACGTTCTTTTCATTTATCAGTGATATTAGACGAAGGAAAATGTGTGTGTGTGTTTTGTGTTTGTGTGTGTGTGTGTGTGTGTGTAGTGTAAGTGTGTGGCGTGTGTGTGCGTTGTGTGCCTGTCTCTCTTAGCGTCGTAGGTGTTTGAAGGTCTGGCTGACATGTGTTAGTGTTGTGTGTGTGGTGTGTGCTGTGTAGTGTGTGTGTGTTGTGTGTGTGTGTGTGTGTGTCTGTGTGTGGCTGTGTGTGAGTCTTGAGTGTGTGTTTGTGTGTGAGTGTGTTGGTGTGTGTGTGTGTGTGTTTGTGTGTGTCTGTGTGTAGTGGTGTGTGGTGTTAGTATGTGTGTTAGCGTGTGTATGTTCTTCTTCTAGTGCTCTTCTGTTTCTTGCTCTGTGCTTTCTCTCTCTCTCTCTTCTCTCTTCTCTCCTCTTCTCTCGTCTTCGTCTCTTCTTAGCGTTTTCGGTGCTTGAGGGTCTGTGCTGACGCGCGGGCCGTGTGTGTGTGTGTGTGTGTGTGTGTGAGCGGTATTCGAGAGTTGTCTAGGCTGACGTACGCTGACACGGGTATGTTTGACAATGGGATCGTCGCTTAGTAGGGATTAATCCAGAGAATTTGATGATGGACGGACAGGGAGAGAGAGAGGGAGGGGGTGGGGAGGGGCGAAGGGGGAGAGGGGAGAAAGGGAGAGATAGAGGAGGAAGGGGAGAGGAAGAGAGACAAGAGGAAGGGGGTGGGAAGAAGAGAGGAGGAGCGGAAGAGAGAGGGGAGAGAGAGAGAGAGAGAGAGAGAGAGAGAGAGAGAGAGAGAGAGAGAGAGAGCGAGGAGAGAGAGAGAGAGAGAGAGAGAGAGTGATGAATTTACAGGATGAATGAAAACAAACAAACGAACGACTGTATGAAAAAAAGAAGGAACAAGCAATAAACAAAATGGACAAACGAATAAACAAACGAACGAACTGAAGAATGAATGAACAATGAAGGATAATATTGATTTTGTAATGGGAATAAAAAATCTCCACATCATTTGTGATCGGAGTGCTAAAAGAGAGAGAGAGACAGAGGGGGAGAGAGAGACAGAGGGGGAGGGGGGAGAGACAGGGGAGAGAGAGAGAGACAGGGGGAGAGAGAGACAGAGACAGAGGGGGAGAGACAGGGGAGAGAGAGGGAGAGACAGAGACAGAAGAGGGGAGAGAGAGACAGAAGGGGAGGAGGGAGAGAAGGAGAGAGAGACAGAGACAGACAGAGGGGAGGAGAGACAGGGGAGAGAGAGGGAGAAACAGACAGAGACAAGGGAGAGAGATGGGAGAGAGAAGGAGAGAGAGAGGAGAGAGAGAGAGAGAGAGAGAGAGAGAAGAGAGAGAGAGAGAGAGAGAGAGAGAGAGAGAGAGAGAGAGAGACACAGAAAGACAGACGGACGGACGGACGGACAGACAGACAGACAGACAGACAGAGTACGATTTGTTTTATTCCGAATTATAGGCCAATGTCCTCAGGTGAAGGGGGTGATCATGAAACAGTGCCTCTGTGTAATCACAATATTTCAACAGAGAAATAGATACATCCGATATCATACTGTGTCATAGAGCAGCTTCGGATTATTATATATATATATATATATATATATATATATATATATATAGAGAGAGAGAGAGAGAGAGAGAGGAGAGAGAGAGAGGGGGGTGAGAGAGAGACAGAGAGGGGGGGAATAGAGTGAGAGAAACAGAGACAGGCAGACAGACAGAAACAGACAGACAGACAGGCATGCACACAAACAAACGACACACATACACACACAAACACACATACACACATAAATACACACACTCACACACACACTCACTCACACACACACACTCACTCACTCACACACACACACACACACACACACACCAACACACAACACACACACACACACCACCGCCACTACACACTTTTTTTCTTGTTTAAAATCTACTGTGGTAAGCTAGCGAAATTAAAGCGCTTACACAAGGTAAAGCGTTCCGAGCAACAGGGGCGACCTAAGCAGTGGACAGGAGGGAGGGACTGGGTGTAAGTCAATAAAATACCCGCCATGGATGTCCGTCACACATTCCCTGATGTCCTGCTGATGAGCCTCTGCACCCGTATGACCTATTCCCTGATACCCCATTCATCCATCCACCCTTCCATCCACCCACCCTTCTTCCTTTTCTCTGTGTGTGTATGTGTGTGTGTGTGTGTGTGTGTGTGTGTGTGTGTGTGTGTGTGTGTGTGTGTGTGTAGCTCTCTCTCTATTGTATCTGTTTGTCTGTCTGTGTCTCTCCATCTGTATCTGTCTATTTGTGTGTCTCTCTCTGTCTGTATGTCTGTCTTTGTCTGAAGTCTCTGTCTGTCTGTGTCTGTCTGTCACTGTCTGTCTGTCTATCTGTTGTCTGTCTCTGTTTGTCTCTCTCTCTCTCTCTCTGTCTCTCTTTCTCTGTCTCTGTCTCTCCTCTCTCTCTGTTCTCTGTCTCTGTTCTGTCTCTCTCTCTCTCTCCTCTCTCTCTCTCTCTCTCTCTCTCTGCCTGCCTGCATGTTTTTCAGTTTGTCTGTCATTCTTGTCTGTCTGTTGTCTCCCCACCCCCTCCCCGTGTGTGTGTGGTTGTGTGTGTTTTGTGGAGGGAGGGGGGGGGGGGTGCGCACGTGTGTGTGTGATGTATTTCTGTCTGTCTCCACCCCACTCTCTCTTTCCATCCTCCTTCCCTTCTGTATGTGTACGGGGGGGGGGGGGGGGGGGGGGTGGTGATCTCCCTTTCTCTCCCTACCCTCCTCTCCTCCCTCCTCACGCTCCCCCTTCTCTCTCTCTCTTTCTCTCTCTCCCCCCCTCTCTCCCTCTCCCTCTCTCTCTCTCTCTCTCTCGCCTTTCCCCCTCTCGTTCTTTCTCTCCACCCCCCTCTCTCTCTTGGTGATAGGTGTACACTTTCTGGGTGCAGGCCCAAACCCAGCAGTGGTTAGTTTTGGGTTCAGATCCTCCTATGCTCCTTCGCATTGTAAATCCTGCACCGCACATAATTATCACCATATCAGCGATAGTAACAACCGTCTTTCTGTGAAAAACCAGATTTTGATGCATAACTCATGGCAATTTGATTTCCCCCCCCCCCCAAATCTCTTATTGAAAAACATGCATAGAGAGAGAGAGAGAGAGAGAGAGAGAGAGAGAGAGGAGAGAGAGAGAGACAGACAGACAGACAGACAGCAGACAGACAAACAGAGACATCGAAACAGAAATAAAGAGACAGAAAGGCAGAGACAGCGTGCAAATGATGTAAATTGAAGCCATAAAAATAAAAAAAATAAAATAAAGGAATAATTCGTTAACCCACAAACAAGCAATAGCAGCAACAGCAGCAGCAGCAGCAGCAGCAGCAGCAGCAGCAGCAGCAGCAGCAACAACAACATGGAGAAGAAAATAATTCCACGACAAGAAAAGTTCAATTTTGCGCACACTCTTTTGTCCTCTGAGAAAATTGAAGCTGTTATATTGAAATACACACAGGCTTTTGTTTACCTCTTCTTTTTCTTAATAAATGTGTGTGTGAGTGTGTTTGTGTGTGTGGTTGTGTGTGCGTGCGTGTGTGTGTGTGCGCGCGCGCTAATACTTTTTGACTGTTCCAAGACAAAAAGAACACAGCTACTGGTTCTTTCCTTGTTTATGCATTTACATGTGTATGTTATTCATTTTTCTTTCCGTCTAATTTCTTTTTTTAAATTCCTTTTTCGCTCTTTCCTTTATTGTCTGTTTCTGTCGTTGTGTGTCGTTCCGCTGTGTTCTTCGTTCGAAAGGGGAAACATGGGCGAAGAGGTGAGAGAAAGCTGTGGAGGAGGAATAAGAACAGTTTCGAGGACGTCTGTATACAGTATTGTCTTTTCAACAATTCCTATGTGAAAAAAATTGATAGGCTAGAGAGAGAGAACAAGAGAGAGAGAGGAGGGGGCAGAGAGAGAGAGAGAGAGAGAGGGGGGGGGGGGTGATGAGGAAGTGGAGGAGGAGGAGAGAGAGAGGAGGGAGGGAGAGAGGGAGGGATGATGAAAAAAGAAGAATGTGGAGGAGGAAGAGAGAGAGAGAGAGGAGAGAGAGAGAGAAGGAGGGAGAGAGAGAAGGAGGGAGGGAGGGATGAGGAAAGAAGAAGAATATGGAGGAGGAAGAGAGAGAGAGAGGGAGAGAGAGAGAGCGAGGAGGGAGCAGAGAGAAAGAGAGAGAAACTTTGACTTTTTTTCTCGAGGATAATGGAATAAGCACTCATGTGCTTTTTTACAACCAGTCCCCGTGTGTATGCGGTTTGTAAATTCTGTCATCTGTTCCCACCGGCACACAATAGCCTACTCTTTCGAAAGGCGGAACAGGATTTAACGTATGCGCAAGATGTTCTGCATGCGTTCGCACACGGGGCCTCGGTTTATAGTCTCATCCGACGGAGAGAGAGAGTCAAAATCAAGTCAAATAATTTAATGAACCAGGCCATCTGCCCATGTCAAGGGGAACAGTGGGACGGGGATGATGCCATGCTGAGATACTTCTCTCCCGAAAACACCAGTGCAACACCAGCAGTTGTGAAACAGAGCCCGTTGCGTGCATATATTCCAGCAAGCCAATCACACTGAACTTGTGGTAGTACCCCCGGCTGAAATATTTATGACAACTAATGTTTATCAATAACACCATGTACGAAAACATTTTTTCCACACTAGGTGCAGGACAAAACAATAGCATGTAACCACTGCAACCAGCAATAAACCTCTCCCCCAAAAAAACAACAAAAAAAACAAAAAAAACAACAAAAAAACCCCCACCAACAACACCCAAACACGAACCGTTCATAGTCACGTTGTCTCCACCATCGCAACTGACCTTAAATCAAGTGCACTTTTGATATAAAGCATGACCGACTTTGCATGTGTTGTGCTTGAGAGCAGCAACACCAGTCTGAAAGAAGATGGTTGATTATGAAATTTGTTAGGTATAAACTGATCCCGTAGCAGTTTGTATCTTGGACATGTAAACATGAAATGTATTTCAGATTCATAGATATTCTGGCAGAAAGGACAGTCAGAACACATTGGTGCCTTATTGTAACGGTTCCTGTGACATCTTAATGGTGAAACGCCAAGGCGCAGTCTAGTTAAATACTTCCTCACAGCACTGTTTTGAACGATTGATAGATAATCAGAAAGACATAGATTTTGTTTCATAAGGAATAGAATGCATATCGCTCTTTTGAGTTGATTTCACTGCTCCAGCTTTGAGCGTAACAATCCAGAAGACGTTGTCTGAATTCTGCCAGAAATATCCTTGCATCTGCAACTCCCTGACACTCCCACACAAAACCAAACCCATAGCGATACAGAGTGAAGCAGACTGTAGAGACCCAATTATTCTTATTATTGTAATGGAGGTTAAGCAGCATGTTGTATGATTTATATGGAATGCGATCTTTATCCATTCTTGTAAGAGTTATCCAGTATTTTATATTCCGAACATAAGTATTGATAAAGAGTGGAAATCTACCAGTCTCTCCATACACCAGAGCATTTTGAGTTCTAATGCTCACATTTAAGAACCTCTTAATGGCAAAGACGTGTACTCTTTCAATGACGGGATGATCAGCCGTAAGACCCCATACCTCACAGCCATATGTTAAAATTGGTTGAATCTGGCAGTCAAAGAGTTTGAAAAATATTTTAGGGGATTGATTACCGAGAGACCATAATAAACGTAAAATACCAATCACACCTTTTTTTGCCCTAGTAGCCATGTCTTTCAGTGCATAAGAAAAGGGCAAACCTGTGGAAAAAATAACTCCTAGGTATTTATATTGTTAAGCACTTCAAGGCTGTTTCCATTATAGAGCCATTTTTCCCGTACAGCGAGGCGGCCACCTTTTCGAAATACGATTACTTTTGATTTATCCATATTCACTAACAATCCTAGCCTTTTTGCTGTGTCGCTTAATATATTCAATTGTGTTTGCAGGCCAACTTTAGTGTACGATAACAATACTACATCATCTGCAAAGAGTAGTATCAATATTTGCATTTGGTCTGGCGTTAAAGATATACCATGCTTTCCTCTCCGAACAATTTCAATGGCTAACTCATTAATGTAAAGGGAGAATAAAACAGGACTACAAATGTCTCCCTGCCTCAGTCCCCCAGGACACATGAAAATATCAGTTAATTCACCTCCCACACTGACCCTTGCTTTTACAATATTGTACATACTTTGGAGCGCCCTGTACATTTTTCCTTCAATACCATTTTTTCTGAGTACTGACCACAAGCAACACCTATCAACGAAATCGAAGGCCTTCTTAAAGTCTATAAAGGCACAGTACAACTTTCCATGATTAACAAACTGTTTCTGAATTAATGACAAAAGGGTAAATATATGGTCAATTGTGCTATACTTACGTCTGAATCCTGCCTGAGTTTCGCTTAGTCCTTTCTTTTCTTCTAACCATAGAGATGAACGCTTATTCAGAATGTAGCTATAAAGTTTTCCACAAACATTAAGTAAGGAGATGCCT
>CM054145.1:4062811-4072811 GCA_028751875.1 Rapana venosa
ATGGGCTTATACACTACTCCCCATGCATACACGCTAACAATTTCCACTCTCACATTACACATCATACTCCCACATTATCTTACACAGAACAACGTAGGTGGTTGTGAGTACTGTCTACATGAGTGCTTATTCCATTCCCTTCTCTCTCTCTCTCTCTCTCTCTCTCTCTCTCTTCTCTCTCTCTCTCTCTCTCTCTCTCTCTCTCTCTCTCTCTCTCTCTCTCTCTCTCTTCATTTCCTCTCTTCCTTCTCTTCTCTCTTCTCCTCTCCCTAATTCTCTCTGCACCAAGAACGCCTTCCTGCCAACACCACATCAATCTGCTACACACACCACTGCCTTGCACGCTTTAGGTGACAACTAAGGCCTTTGCCACTCAGCAACTATCGAACCAATCTGTCTCTCCACTTCTTATTATCGCCTCCCCTTGTACCAGCGCCTTGCCATTTCGCGCCATTTGTTTTGACATTCTTATGTTGTTGGCGATTGGGCGACAAATGGCGGGAAAACCGGAAGGAAGTACAACTCTGAGTGATGTAAAAAGACGAACTGGCAATAGGAAATGTTTATATCTATCTATCTATCTATCTATCTATCTATCTATCTATCTATCTATCTATCTATCTATCTATCTATCTATCTATCTATCTATCTATCTGTCTGTCTATCTATCTATCTATCTATCTTTCTATCTATCTATCTATCTATCTATCTCTATATATATATGTAGGTATGTATTATTTTTTTTAAAAGATTTATGAAAATGATAAATAAAGGCTTTTAGGGGAAGGATGAGGTGTTGGGGGTGGTGAGATAAAAAAAGAAGAAAGGTTTGTTGAGAGTACCAACTTCTGCCCACATCCTTACAAGAAAAAGAATGTGCGAGTTTGATGTGTTAATAATTATGAAAACATAAATTGTCGGAGTCCAGTGTGTGCAAGGGAAAAGTGCTTGTGTGTAGGGGCATATTATCTTCATGTAAATCCTTGAGACCTTGTACAAGTGACATATGTGAGCTCTCTGTCCAGTCTCTGTCTGTCTGTCTCTCTCATATGTCTTTCTCACTGTCTCTGTCCCTCTCTCTATCTCTGTCTGTCTGTGCCTCTCCTTGATCTCAGGTTCAAAAAGGGCAACAGTATTTAAGCTGGAGCTAAGTTCTAAGGTGTGATGCCCATGTGAGTGTTTCCCAAGTTTTCAAGAAAAAGTCAGTACCAGTATTGATTGAAAGGCCCTGGCAGCTTCTTCTTCTCTCTCTCTGTCTCCGTGTCTCTGTCTCTGTGTGTCTCTCTCTTCTAGTTTCTGTCTCTCTATCTACATCTCTTTGTCCCCTATCTCTTTTTTCTCTCCATCCATCTCTCTTGCCTCTCTATCCCTCTCTCTCTTTTCTCCTCTTCCTAATTCTCTCTGCACCAAGAACGCCTTCCTGCCAACACCGCATCAATCTGCTACACACACCGCTGCCTTGCAGGCTTTAGGTGACAACTAAGGCCTTTGCCACACCAGCAACTATGGAACCAATGTGTCCCCACTTCTCGTTATCCCCGTGCCTCAGTCCCTTGGCCGATTCGCGCCATTCGTTTTGACGTTCTTATGGCGATGGGGACGCAGGGACAAATGGCGGGGAAAAGCGGAAGGAAGCACGTTTCTGAGTGATGTAAAAAGACAGACTGATGTAGAAAGGAAATACTATGATATATTTTTTTTCCGGAGATTTATTAAGATTGTGGGTGAGGGTTGTCTGTAAGAGGGATTAGGTGGGGTGAGCGGTAGAAAAGTGATGTTTATTTGTTTAAATTTAATTCTTTTATTTCGAGCATGATGGAATAAGCACTCATGGAGAAGAGAGAGAGAGAGAGGAGGGGCTTGAGAGAGAGAGAGAGATGAGAGAGAGAGAGAGAGAGAAGAGAGAGAGTTATTTGGAGAGAGAGAGAGGGTGGGATTCATTTATTATTTTATTTATTTATTCTTTTATATCGAGGATAATGGAATAAGCACTCATGTGCTTTTTTACATCCAGTCCCCGTGTGTATGCGGTTTTGTTAATTTTGTCATCTGTTTCCACCGGCACACAATGGCCTACTCTTCCGAAGAGCGGAACAGGATTTAACGTGTGCGCAAGATGTTCTGCATGCGTTCGAACACGGGGCCCTCGGTTTATAGTCTCATCCGAAGGACTTTTAGGAGAGAGAGAGAGAGAGAGAGAGAGAGAGAGAGAGATGAGAGGAGAGAGAGAGAGAGAGAATGAGAGAGAGAGAGAGAGAGAGACTTCAGACTTCTTCAGACTTTTACTGTACATCGGCCTTAGGCCACAATACAAAAGAACGATAGGCATACAGAGAGAGAGAGAGAGTTATTTGTAAAAACAAATGATCATGTTTACATTGTTCATGTAAGCCTAGCATCATCAAAATCAAGCCAGCAAGGAAACTTACATCAAGAACAAAACATCGGGGTGCCTAGGTACACTGTGTCATCCATGCCACCGGCCATGGGATGGGAGTTTAATTAAGATGTGCCTAGTCTGGTATAAGGGGCGGGATAGCTCAGTGGTCAGAGCACTCGCTTTCCACAAGCGAAACTTAAGCAGCATTCAGCGTGGTTTACCAAGTAAATGGTGACCGTTTGCGCGCCTTGGCTTCAGTACAGTTCCCCCAGTTCACCCAGCTGTGAATGGCTACCTGCCCTCTTTAGGGTCAGGGAAGGTAAAGCAGCGAGGGGGAGGAGATGGGCGCCGCCCTCAATATGCTGGACCCTAAGAAGCTGACGTCTCGGCATATCGCTTCCCCACGACGGCATAGATGAATATGTAAATGAAAAAAGATTAATGCAAGAGTATTGATGAAACGTGTAGTGTAAGTGCCTGTGCGTATGTGTGTGTATGCGCGCGCATGTGTGATGTGTGATGTGCATGTGTGTTTGTCTCTGTGTGCGTGTAGTGTGCTTGTGTGTGTGTGTGTGTAGTGTGTGTGTGTGTGTGTGACAGAGAGAGACAGTCTGAATACCAGTGTGTGCGCGGGTGTGCACACAGGCTTGCATGTATGCAGATGTGCAGGTGTTTGTGCTCACACATGATACGTACACACACACGTGCATGCTCACACACACACATTCAACATGCAATACACACTCACACTCACTCATTCAACATGCACACACACACAATCGCACACACACACCGCGCGCGCGCGCGCACGCACGCACACACACACCAACACACACACACACACACACACACACACACACAACACACACACACACACACACACACACACACACACACACACAACACACACACACACACACACACACACACACACACACACACACACACACACACACACACACACACGAGTGTATCTTCAAACAGATTAAAGTTGTAAAAAACAAAACGAAGAAAATCGATAATTTTTGCATGAAGTTGAAGCATATTCTCTGTCTCTTAACTCACTGAAAGCCCTATCAAAACCATCCACATCTTTTGTATTTTATTTTTGTTTTATGCTGTGCGATTTTGTGTGTGTGTGTGTGTGTGTGTGTGTGTTGTGTGTGTGGAGAGAAGAGAGAGAGAGAGAGAGAGAGAGAGAAGAGAGAGAGAGAGAGAGAGAAACCAAGAAGTGAATAGACATGAAACAAAAGAAACCAAAAGACCCACGCTGTACCGATCTCTTGGGCTGTTTCTACAATGTTGAGAGGATCTGTATTTTGTTCCTGGTTGCCTTTTTTGTTTTGTTGTATGCATGAATATTTCCATTTGCAGCTTACACTGGTCCCCTGTGTGTGTGTGTGTGTGTGTGGTGTGTGTGTGTGTGTGTGTGTGTGTGTGTGTGTGTATGTGTATGTGTGTGTGTGTTTCTTCAATTTAACGTCTTTCTACTGTGTGGTGTGTGTGTGTGTGTGTGTGTGTGTGTGTGTGTGTGTGTGTGTGTGTGTGTGTGTGTGTGTGTGTGCGTGTGTTCATTTTTATTCATTTATTTATTTATTTATTTTATATCGAGGATATTGGAATAAGCACTGATGTGCTTTTTTTACATCTAGTCCCCGTGTGTATGCGGCTTTGTAAATTTGTCTTCTGTTCCCACCGGCACACAATGGCCTACTCTTACGAAAAGCGGAACTGGATTTTACGTGTGTGCAAGAAGTTCTGCGTGCGTTCGCACACGCGGCCTCGGTTTATAGTCTCGTCCGAATGACTTGTGTGTGTGTGTGTGTGTGTGTGTGTGTGTGTGTGTGTGTGTGTGTGTGTGTGTGTGTGTGTGTGTGTGTGTGTAAAAGTCGAAGTCAAACTTTTATTTTTAGATGTGTGTGTGTGTATGTGTGAGTGTGGGTATTTGTGTGTATGTCACTCTGTGTGTGTGTTCTTCACTTGAACGTCTTTTTACTTTAAGTGATATTAGACGAATGTGTGTGCGTGTATGGATGTGTGCGTGCGTGCGTGTATGCGTGGGTATATCAAAGTCAAAGTCAAAAGTCATACACACGTATATGAGTTTGTGTTCGTGTATGCCCGCACACGTGCGTGCATGCGTGCGTGTACTTGTGTGCGCACGCCTCTTTGTAAATGTGTATGTGCTTGCGTGAGTGCACTCGTGTATGTGTGTATGTGTGTGTGTGAGTGTGTGTGCGCGCGCGACTGTGTGTGCGCGTGTGTTTTAGATTAGAATGTTAATACGTCTGCCTCTAAGCGGTAGAGCGCTCGAAAACAAAATCCACCAGACAACAATAGCGAAGTAATGTTTGTGTATTTTGTTCAATAACTGGTAGCTATGTTTCTTTGATTGATGTTCTTTCATACTGTTTTCTTTATGTTTTATTGTGTTTTGTTGTGTTACGTTGTCTAGTGCTGAATCTATTGCATTGTGTTGCACATTGACATCTGTATCCTTTTACGAGTACTGCGTTGTATTGCTTTTGCACTGAAATTATTTTCTATTGTGTTGCAAGGTGTGTATTGTATGGTATCATGGAGTGGAGTGGAGTGTATAGTGTAGTGTAATGTAGTGTAGTGTAGTATCGAGTAGTGTAGTGTAGTATAGAATAATGTAGTGTAGAGTAGTGTAGTGCAGTGAGAATAGTATAGTGTAGTGTAGAATAGTGTAGTGTAGTGTAGTGTAGTGTAGAATAGTGCAGCGTAGTGTAGCGGGTTGGCCCACACTTCACTACACTTTCCTACACTGCACTGCACTACACTACATTGCACTATACTACACTACGCTGCACTGCACTACACTACATTGTACTACATTGCACTACACTACATTACACTACACTACACTGCACTGCACTGCACTACATTGCACTACACTACACTACACTGCACTGCACTACACTACACTACACTACACTACACTGCACTACACTACACTGCACTACACTACACGGCACTACACTACACTGCATTACACTGCATTGCACTACACTACACTACATTGCACTACACTACACTGCACTACACTTCACTGCACTACACTACACTACACTGCATTACACTACACTGCACTGCACTACACTACACTACACTACACTACACTACACTTCCGCCCTGCTGTTCCCACACCGCTCATTCCAATCTCCCCGCCACAGCCATACCCAGATTCGCTATGTCGCATCCTCAGGGTCAGAAGTCCACAGGGAGACCATCAGTATCAGGCCGCCGTGGAGCCACCAGCCAGAGAGGCCCTGCACTGCTGCTGGGTCACTATGGTGGTGTTCAGTGGTGCCTGTTCTGAGCTAACACACCTACTAAGCCCCCTACTAACGACAGTATTAGCTCAGTCGCGGAGCCAAACTGAGTGAGTCGCCCACCCAAGGTGGCGACCACCACAACCACCCCCCCCCCCCCCTTCCCCCCGCCCGAACCTCCAACCCCAAGGGCTTTGGCACAAACTCACCACAGGCACAGAAGTGTATGGGGAAACTGAATCTGAGGCCACCACGAAACCAGAGCAACTGGGCCCACCCAATCAGAGGCATTTTTTGTTTAATTGCGTGATGATCAATGACATTGAGGATGACGTAATGCTGCTGCTGTGGAAGTGCATATGCTTTGAGACTACTTGACAAGGTTGTACTCTACGCTTACTATCATAATAATTATATCATGGCATCAACCAGGCCCCGAGAGATACAGACACCTGCAGTGCTGGTCAGGTAATTTGAGCAACACTCTCAAACTCGCATCCGTTAAGTGGATGAAGCTCGACTGTGTGGTCCCAGTCTTCCCACTGAGCCCACAGCACACTCACTCTGGGTAGGAACCGGCTGGGGTCCGAAAAATCCCTATGACTCTTATGAGGTTCGAACTCACGACCTTCCAATCCGTAGCCCAAGGCGCTAAACGCTGCATCGTGGTGGCTGGTCATCATTGAAGATTGTTAGCTATTCAGAGAGAAGGAGCAGCAGCAGCAGCAAAAGAAGAAGACGAAGAGAATGCAAAGAAGAAGAAGGAAAATGCAAAGAAGAAGATAATGAAGAAGAAGGAGAATGCAAAAAAGGAGAATGCAAAGAAGATAACGATGAAGAAGAAGAATGCAAAGAGGGAAAATGCAAAGAAGATAATGAAGAAGAATGCAAAGAAGAGGAAGAATGCAAAGAAGAAGGAGAATGCAAGAAGAAGATAACGATGAAGAAGAAAAATGCAAAGAAGGAGAATGGAAAGGAGAATGCAAAGAAGATAATGAAGAAGAAGAATGCAAAGAAGAAAAAGGAAGGAGAAAAAGAAGAATGCAAAGAAGAATGTGAAGAATGCAAAGAAGAAGGTGAAGAAGAAGAAGAATGCAAAGAAGAAAAATGCAAAGAAGAACAACAATAACAACACACACACACACACACACACACACACACACACACACACACACACACACACACACACACACACACACACACACACACACACACACACACACACCACACACACACTAAAGTATAAACGTGTAAGAATGGATGAAACAGTAGGTGAAGTAATTTGTCTGTCCTGACGTTTTATGATTTTCTTTTTTTAATTCTTAAAACATTTTCTATTCAAATGTGTGTGTGGACGTGAGCGCGCACGCGCGCAGGTGTGTATGAGTATGTGTGTGCGTGTATATGTATATGTGGTAATTTGTATTTTCAATGTATTACCATATCGATTTTTCTTTTTTTACTGGTTTAATTTAATGGTAAATGATGCAATAATGTAGTATCTTAGTATAATCAATAAGAAACTTGTTCTTAGGTGGCTTGATGAAAAAAAGCAAATGCATTGCTTATTCAATGTACCATCTGGAAATAAAATTTTGACTTGACTTGACTTGACTTACTACACACACACACACACACACAACACACACACACACACACACACACACACACACACACACACACACACACACACACACACACACACACACAACACACACACACACAGATCTCTCCTTCCCTGTCTCTGTCTGTCTGCTTGTCTCTCTGTCTGTTCTCTCTCTCTCTCAACATGTCGCGCGGCCGCGCGCGATCTCTCTTTCTCTGTTTCTCTCTCTCTCATACACACACCCCACGCACGCACGCACGCACGCTATCTTTCTCTGTCTGTCTGTTTCTCTCTCTCTCTCTCCACCCGCTCTCCTCTCTTCTCACTCACACACGCACACACACAATACACATACACAACACATACACACACACACACACACACACACACACACACACACACACACACACACACACACACACACACACACACACACACACAGATACAGAAAAACACACGATCTTTCTTTCTCTGTTTCTCTCTGTCTCTCTCTTATTTCTCTGTCTGTCTGTCTGTCTGTCTGTCTCCACACACACACACACACACACACACACACACACACACACCACCACACACACACACACACACACACACACACCCCCCCTCTCTCTCTCTCTCACCTCCTACCCCTCCCCTCCCTCTCCTCCCCTCCCCTCCAAAAAACCCCTACTTCTTCCCTTACTATGCACGCTTTTCCCTAGGCATTTGATCACTGTCAAACCGATCGTGAAGAGGAATACGCCAGCCGGGTTTGGCAGAGAAGCACCCGCCAAGGCAACCTCTTTCACCCCCTACCTTTCTTTCTTTTTCTTTTTTCCTGTCTTTTTTCTCTTTCTCACCCTCCTCCTTTCTCTTCTTTCTTCTTTTCTCTTCCTTCTTTTCTTCTCCCTCTCTCCCTCTCCCTGTCTCTCTCTCTCTCTCTCTCCCACAAACCAAGCAAGCTAGCTAGCCTCTGTGCTTTTGCTTGCGAGACCTCCATTGATCAGTTTGTGCAGTATAAAATATTAATACAATTGCAGGAAGAGGACGAGAGTGGGAGCTCCGAGCTTCATTACAATTGCTAATAGTTCCCACCCCCCCCCCACCCCCACCCCCCACCCCCTCTCCCCCCCCGAAACTGGATTGCTCTGCTCCTACTCTCCTCTCCCCCCCACCCCCTATACCCAGAAAAAAAAAACTTTGCATAACACAAACAGCGACAAGCCAGACCACTCCAGTTCGACCCCTGAAGGCCCCTGAAGAGTTGGAAGTAGAGAAAGAGAGAGAGAGAGAGCGTAAGAGAAGAGAAGGAGTCTGCTGAGAGACAAAGAGAGTGGCTAGTCAGAGATCAGGGAGTCTGCCTGCTTTTGGGAGCCCGGGCAAGAGCAGTTCTGGAGTCGAAACTAGGAGGAAGAGGAGGAGGAGGAGGATGACGAGGAGGAGGAGAGGAGGAGAGGAGGAGGAGGAAGCATCCTCTGCCCTTTTCTCCTCCTGGTTTTGTCTGAAGCCGGCTTTGGAGTGTAACGGTGGCGGTGAGGATCTCTCTCCTATGTGACAACGAGGCTTCTCCGAGAGGCTGTGGACGCCAGCCAGTCAGTCAGGCAGAGAGTGTGTGAGTGTGTGTGTGTGTGTGTGTGTGTGTGTGTGTGTGTGTGTGTGTGTGTGTGTGTGTGTTGAGGGTGTTCCGTGTTTTTTTTGTGAGTCAAGAGGATGTACAGTTATTAAGGGTGGGGGGACAAGGTTCTAGTCCCTGTCCTCCCTCCCTCCATCCATCCTCTCCATCCTCTTCCTCACCTCTCTCTCTCTCTGTGTCTCTCTTTCTGTCTCTGTCTCTCTCTGTCTCCGTCTCTCTGACTGTCCTCTAACCCGGGCTCTACTTTATTCAACAGGTTGGCTAGAGTATGAGAGAGAGAGAGAATGAGTGAGAGAGAGAGCGAGTGTGTGTGTGGAGAGGAATTCCCAATAGCCGGGAGCAGAAAAGGTCTCGGGTGCTCTCTCTGTGGTGTGTCGTCAGCTGCTCTTCTCTGTGTGATGACGTCGTTAAACAAGTGACGTCGCGGTGTGCTCCTTCTGTGCTCCATCCTTTTGTGTGTCGTCATTGTCAACAAGTGACGTCAAAGTGTCCACTTCCGGCTTTTTGTGTCGTCATTGTCAACAAGTGACGTCAAGGTGTTCCTTCCGGTTTATTTTTTCGGTGTCGTCATTGTCAACAAGTGACGTCATGGTGTTCCTTCCGGTTATTTTTTCCGGTGTCGTCATTGTCAACAAGTGACGTCATGGTGTTCCTTCCGGTCTTTTGTGTGTGTGTGTGTGTGTGTGTTGTGTGTGTGTGTGTGTGTGTGCGTGTGTGTGTTGTGCGTGGTGTGTGTGTGTGTGTGTGTGTGATGTGTGTGTTGTGTGTGTGGTCATTGTCAACAAATGACGTTGTCTTTTTTTTGTGGACTTCCTGGATCTTCTGGCGATGTTTGGTGTATACATAGTTAGAATTCAGTCTGTCTTGAGAAACCTGTTGAAGTTTCCCCTTTGTTTTGAGAAAACGGTGCTGCGGGGATATGTTTAACTGATTCTATCCCCGAATTCGGAGTACAGTTTGTTTTAGGGTGGGCGAAAACGGTCGTTTACGCGAAGTTCTTACCATCGGTGTTCGAACCTTAGAGGCTCCACAGGACCGAACCCCCCCCTGCCCCCCCCCCCACAACAACAATCATGTTTTACTGAAATATGAATAAGAGAATAAGA
>CM054145.1:4077811-4092811 GCA_028751875.1 Rapana venosa
ATAAATCAGGGAGGTAATGGAGGAGGACCTGTAGCGGCAGGTAAAGCCATGCAGGTGTGGTGGAGTTGTCTGATCTTCTTGATGGGGTCACCACAGGTCAGCAACACCCCCCTCCCCATCCCCCATCCCCTAACCCCTATATACCTTTACCCCCCCCCCCCCCTCCCCCCCCACCTTCTTCCCCACCCCCTCCGCCCGCCCATCCTCCTGTTTCGGTCTTTTGTCTTTTGTTCTCTCTCTCCTCTCTCTCTCTCTCCTCTCTCTCTCTCTCTCTCTCTCTCTCTCTCTCTCTCTCTCTCTCTCTGTGTCTGTGACTTTCTCTCTGTATGTGTGCGTGCGTGCGTGCGCGCGCACTTTCTGTATGCATACATTTAATCGCAGTTTATTTTGCCACATGCCTATGTGACAAATCTGTTTGCAAACGAGAGTGGTGTTCCTCATTCCATCATTCTCTTCGGCATCTGTATATTATGTTTGTGAAGAAATTGTGGTGCAAAGTCTGGTTTGTGGAAAGAAAGTTCTGAAGTTTCTGGTAGTAGTCAGTCTTCTTCTTCTTCTTCTTCTTCTTCTTCTTCTTCTTCTTCTTCAAATTCTTCTTCTTCTTCTTCAAATTCTTCTTCTTCAAATTCTTCTTCAAATTCTTCAAATTCTTCTTCAAATTCTTCTTCTTCTTCTTCTTCAAATTCTTCTTCTTTTTCTTTGCATTCTTCTTTTTCTTTGCATTCTTCTTCTTTGCATTCTTCTTTGCATTCTTCTTTGCATTCTCCTCTTCCTTGTTGTTGTTGTTGTTGTTGTTGTTGTTTTCTTCTTCTTCTTCTCTCTTCTCTCTTCTTCTTCTTCTTCTTTCTTCTTCTTCTTCTTCTTCTTCTTCTTCGTGGGACTCTCAGACAGCAACTACCGTTGTCTGTCATATGAGCGAAAATGCGTTGCACTACTGCAGTTAAGCGTTTGACAAGTCAGGCCCAGCGCATCTGACGTCAGCGTGGGAGAGAATTGTTATCTGTTAAGTCTTTCAGTAAGAAAAAGACAGGAGAATGGACCAAGCAGGCAAAAAATAGACAAGAAGGATGTGACAGGAAAGAAGTTGGTTGTCAGTAAGCTGGATGGGCTTTGGAAGAACATAAGATTGGTTCAAGTCTTGAATTGGTTTCGATTCATTTGAAAGACTAGTACCCAGTCCACCAGATGGATGGGGTGGGGAGGTGGGAGTTAGTGTGTGTGTGTCTACGTGTGTAACTCTGCTTGTCTGTCTGTGCGTGCCTGGGGCACCTTTGTCTGTCTGTCTGTCTGTCTGTCTCTCTCTCCTCTCTTTCTCCCCTCTATCCTTCTCTTTTTTCTCCCCTCTCCCTCCTCTCTCTCTCTCTCTCTTCCTCCCTCTCTTTCTCTCTCTCACACACACTTACACACATTCACACACATTCACACCCCCCACCCCTCTCTCTCTCTTCCCTCCCTCCCTTCCTACCTTTCTCTCTCTCTCCTCCCCTCCCTCCCTTCCTCCCTGTCTCTTTCTCTCTCTCCCCCTCTCTCATTCTCTTTGACTCTCTTTCTGTTTGTATATGTGTCTCCCTTTCTGTATATCTGTCTCTCTCTGTTTGTGTGTCTGTCTTTCTCTCCCCCTCTCCCTTTCTCCCCTCCCCCCTCTCTCTCTTCCTCTCTCTCTCTCTCACTCTCCCTGTCCCTCCCCCCCTCCACCTCTCTCTCCTCTCTCCATCCCTCTCTCTCTCTCTCTCCATCCCTACCCCTCCCTCTCTCTGTCTCCATCCCTCCCCCTCCCCTTCCCTCTCCCTCTCTCTTCTCCTCTCCTCTCTCTCTCTCTCTCTCTCTCTCTCCCTCTCTCTCTCTTTTGTGGCGCTAACAAGGCACAGTAGTAGCAGCAGCAGCAGCAGCCTCAGTCACATCACTCCATCCATCAATGCCTCCCTTCTTCACCAGCACGCGCACGCCAACACGCCCTCACGCATACACAAGTGGCACGCAGACGCGAGCGTGCGCGCGCGCGCGCGCACACACACACTCACACACACACTCACTTACACACACACTCACACTCACTCACTCACCCTCTCTCTCTCTCACACACTCACACTCACACACTCACACACACACACACACACACACTCACACACTCACTCTCTCTCTCACACACTCACACACACACACTCCCACCCTCTCTCTCTCTCTATCTGTCTCTCACGCTAATACACGTATACACACATAAAGGAGAGAGCTAGAGAGAGAGAGAGAGAGAGAGAGAGAGAGAGAGAGAGAGAGAGAGAGAGAGAGAGAGAGAGAGAGAGATTGGGGAGGGGGGGGGGGGCGGACACACAGACGCGACAGACTAACTCTCTAGTTTGGATTGTCTTATTCATTTTTGGACAAAGAAGAGAAGGTAGAGAGAGAGAGAGAGAGAGAGAGAGAGAGAGAGAGAGAGAGAGAGAGAGAGAGAGAGAGAGAGAGAGAGAGAGAGAGAGAGAGAGAATGAATGAATGAATGAATCTTTATTTTTCAAGGGTAACAGAATAAGCATGCGCGTGAGAGAGAGAGACACACACACACAATTTTATTGCTATTTAGCGATCAAGCCATATAGCGCTGCGGCGCGGTAACGACGATATCGAACGCGACGCGATTACAATGACATGGAAACCATGGCAGTAGTGGTATGTACATCAAGATTCGATACATTATTGTCTGTGTCTCAAGTGTCCCAATTTTCAAACCAGCCTTTCCTTTTCCAGTCTACAGCCAGCGAAGTCAGCCCATGTAAGACTGGATCAGGTCCCGAAGATGATGTAACTCCTGCTCAGCACTCGCCACTGTGTGTTGTGTGTTAGTACACTGTTTCCCTTTACGAAGTCTGACAACCCTGACACGTTCTTCTGGCAACATGTTTTTCTCTTCTTGCTTGATGTACCAGAACACACACTTAGATTCCTCACCAGGATCTCCATTCCAAGAGTATTCCAGGGTGATGTCATCTGATTCACACATCACAATGTTTTGATCAACCGAACTATGTACCACCACCTTTCGAAACCGTGTGTTTCTCTTGCTGTCCCTTAATCTACGCTGCACACGTTTGTCAGTTAGAGTAGACACATACTGTTTCACAATACCAGTATGAGAGTCATCCACTGTGCAGTCAACTGTTTGTTCTTCGTCCACATCAGACAACTCAGGAGACACACCGATCTTACTGTCTGTTGCTGGTTCACACAGCAAATCAAGAGAATCTAGTGTGGCTGGACATTCACTGCACTGTCAACACACAGCTCTGTGTACACACTGGCTTGTTTTGATTCAGCATCCACTCTCTCACGATGCAGGGAGTCACTGTCAGACAACACCGGCTCTTCCAAAACACTGTCCTTGTCACACTGACGACTTGCCTGTCTTTCTTGATGTTGTTTACTTCTTTGGACGTCACGACGGATTTGGGAAGGGCACTTCTTGCGAAAATACTGAACTCGCGAATTACGATTCAGCACTGGGTCCGCCATTTCTGTTGATACTGACTTGTCAACTGGCTTCAGTCGCAAGACGAAGACAACGCTGCCGCTCTCCCCCGCGACTTTCCAGCTCGATAGGACGTTGTGGATCAGCAGGGCATTTAAAGTTGTTACTACAGTTGCTGGAAGGCCAGTAACTGACATTTTGAAGCTTAAATGCAAAAATTTGCAGCAGCTTACTAACAGCACGCCCTTTTAGTTCTCGTCCCGTCACGCCGTTCCGAGAGAGAGGAGAGAGAGAGAGAGAGAGAGAGAGACTGACAGACAGACAGACATAGCCATGCAGACACACAGACAAGCACAGACAGGCACAGACAGGCAGAAGAAAACAAACCCAAACAGTTACCAAGGCAATTCGTCATCCATTTCTTTGTTTTCCTTTCAAGTGACAAAAGTGGTGTCAGCTTTTTTCCGAGAATAATTTATTTCTAAGGATGGTTGGTGGTTATTATTTATTTCTTCCGTTCCTTTCCTCTCTGAACAGACGTAGAATCGAAAAGCGACTCGACTCAGCTGAAAGTTATATTTTTGAAACATTGTGTTTTTAACGAACTCTCCTTCTCTGTCTGTCTGTCTGTCTGTCTGTCTGTCTGTCTCTCTCTCTCTCTCTCTCTCTCTCTCTCTCTCTCTCTCTCTCTCTCTCTCTCTCTCTCAAACAAACAAACACACACACATCTGCTGACCCGGATTTGTCCTCAAGAGTTAATATCAGTGCCGACTCCACTCCCTAAAAGTCCTTGCCTTTCGGATGGACTATAAACCGAGGTTCCGTGTGCGAACGCACGCACATCTTGCGCACACGCTAAAACCCGTTCCGCTTTTCGGAAGAGTAGGCCATTGTGTGCCGGTGGGAACGGATGATAAAATTTACAAAAGTGCATACACACGGGGACTGGATGTAAAAAAGCACATGAGTGTTTATTCCATTATCCTCGAAATAAAAGAATTAAAAAAACAAATGCCCCCCCCCCTACATCCTTCTAAAACATACCTCCACTCCTACCCCTACCCCTCCCCTCCCCCAGCCTTTCTCCACCCCCCAACCTTTCAAGTCTCAACTTCTTACCTCTCTTAACTCCCGCCCCCTCCCCCCCCCCTCCAAAAAAGAAAAACAAACGCCCCCAAAAAAGTAACAAAGCCGAAGACACAAGGAACACCTTTCACTCTTGAGGTCACAAGAGGTCACCAAGGTCAGCACTTCCAAGGTCAGGGTCGATGATGGATGGGTGGTTAGCAGAGCGGTGACGGTCGCGTCTCTACGTCATCATAAACTGACGTAGACTGACTGCAACCGTCACGGCGAGAGTTCGGACATCAAACGTACACGTCGACTTCCCGTAATCTTTCTGTCTCCCAGAAACCTTCGCTACCAACCTTTCTGTTGTTTTTTTCTTTTCTTCTTCTTTTTACATGAAAAAAAAAGCATGTTTTTTTTTTCTTTTTTCCCTCTCTGCAAGTTCAGACCAGGTATAGTAGTCATTGCCATAAAAAAAAAAGAAATGGCGGAGGGAGGGGAGAGAATAAGTCGCGGTTAATTCCCTTGTGAGCAGACAGTGTGACTGAAGTGATTGTCGTTATTATAGGTAATGAGATTGGGGCAATGCTTATGTATGCAGAGTGAGGGGCCACGGTGAGGTTTGGGACCTGACGGAAAGACTTAGCACAACGTTACATAAAAGGACAGACCAGACATCATTATGGCCCAGGAGAAAGCGGGGGGAAATAATCAACGGGTTCGTGTGTGAGTGTGTGTGGTTTTCTTTGTATTTTTCAATTTCCTTCAACGTCTGTCTCTGAGGCTTTCAGGAAATGGCGGGATTATTGTAAGGGTATTGGGATAAGAAAGAATAAGGGGGAGGAGGAAGGGGAGGAGGAAGAGGAGGATGAGAGAAGAAGATTTTGATGATGATGATGGTGGTGGAGGTGGTACCACGGTGGTGGTGAAGAAGAAGAAAAAGAAGAAGAAACTAATTATGATAATAAAGAAGAAGAAGAAGATGATGATTATGATAATAAAAAAAAAAAAAAAAGAAGATATGAAGAAGAAGAAAAAAAAAGATGATGATTATGATAAAAAAAAAGAAGAATGAAGAAGAAGAAAGAAGAAGAAGAAGAAGAAGAGAAAGCAAAGAAGAAGCGAGAGAAAGCACTAGACTACAAGTACATAAAGAGAAGAACACAATCAAAGGTCTAAAAATTAAAAAACAAATCCATCGTTTAGCTAAACGTACTGACAGGCCCGAAGATTAACTTTACTTTCGAAAATTTCGGGATTTTGTTGTCACGTTTGTGGAAAAATGAAAGAAAGTGCGAGGAATTTTCAGACTTCGAAAATAAAGTTCGTGACTCATTCAGCTTTGGACAAAAAGGTTGGCGGAAGATGGTCAAGTTATTTCTAAACATGAAAAAATTATCAAAAAAAGAGAAAAGGGTATGGTCTCAAACAAAATTTCACGTAGTCAATAGCAGGTGTTTTTTTTATAAGCAAAAAAGAAAAAGGATGATGTTTTCAACACTTTGTTTTTCTTTTTCAGTTCCCATTCTAGTTTAAAAGAAAAATACACGAGGATTTACCAGGTTTCTTTTGTTGAGAATCTCTCTCTCTCTCTCTCTCTCTCTCTCTCTCTCTCTCTCTCTCCTCTCTCTCTCTCTCTCTCTCTCTCTCTCTCCTCTCTCTCTCTCTCCTCTCTCCTCTCTCTCTCTCTCTTCTCTCTCTCTCTCTCTCTCTCTCTCTCTCTCTCTCTCCTCTCTCTCTCTCTCTCTCACTGTTTCTTCTTTTGAATTTTCTTCTTTTTGTTCACCTTCTTGTTCTTGTTCTCATGTTCATGTTCTTGTTCTTGTTCCTGTTGTTTTGTTGTTGTTGTTGTTGTTGTCTTCTTCTTCTTCTTCTTCTTCTTCTTCTTTTTCTCTTCTTCTTCTTCTTCTTCTTCTTCTTCTTCTTCTTCTTCTTCTTCTTCTCCTTTTTCAAGTTCTTCTTCAAGTCTTCTTCTTCTTCTTCTTCTTCTTCTTCTTCTTCTTCTTCTTCTTCTTCTACTTGTCCTCTCTCTTCATAGGGTCAATAGAGATAGCAGAACTGAAACGCAAAAGAGGGGAATGGGGATGGGAGGGGAGGGGGGGGGGAGGGAAGGGGGAGGAGGGTTGAGCGGAGCGAGTTGATGTTGATGTATGACGTTGTCTGTTTTCGCCCTAACACGACCACTCCGAAACATCTCTCCCTGTCTGTCTGTCTGTCTTTCTCTCTGTCTCTCTGTCTGTCTCTGTCTCTCTCTGTGTCTGTCTGTCTGTCTCTCTGTCTCTGTCTCTCTTGTTATTGTCTCCCCTTAGTGTCTTCTTCGAGGGTGCTGGTTGTTGGCGAAACACACACACACACACACACACACACACACACACACACCACACACACACAACACACACAACACACACACGCTCTCCTCACACACTCACACACCACACACAGAAACACACACACACCACATCACTCAAACACACACATAACACACACACACACACACAAACACCACTCCTCTCTCCTCTACACACACACACACACACACACACACACACACAATAGAAAAACCCTACCCTCTTGCATCCCCGTTCTAAATCGACCCTCGGTAACTTCATTTGATTTGTGTGTTTGTGATTGGTGTGTGTGTGTGTGTGTGTGTGTGTGTGTGTGTGAGTGAAGGGAGAGAGAGAGAGAGAAGAGAGAAGAAGAGAGCAGAGACAGAGGAGACAAGAACAGAGAGAGACAGATAGACAAATAGAAAGACAGACAGATAGAGACAGAGTGTTTGTGTTCAGACTTCAGATGGTCTTTTAGGTCACTTTTTAAAGAAAACGCCCGGGGGGACAAATCTGTCAGGGATACAAAAACTTGACCCCCCCCCCCCCCCCCTTTCCCATCCCTTACCGACACCCTTCTACGGTTTTCGTGTTTTGCGCTAACTGACAAGGGCACTTGCCTTTCTTTGTCATAATAACATCCAGTAGTTATTCTTCTGTTCCTTTGTCTGTCTGTCTGTCAGTTTGTATGTCTGTTCGTCTGTCTGTTTGTCTGTCTGTTTCTGCCTAGCCTACTTGTTTTTTTTCTGTGTTCGAGAGCTGGGTCGACAAGGACTTATTTTTTGTTTGCTGTTGTTGTTGATTTTTTTTTTTGAGGGTGGGGTGGGTGGGTGGGTTGTTGTAGTGGTGATGGTGATGATAGTGGTGTTGTTGATGATGTTATTGTTTTGTTTTTTACTTTTGTTTATTTTTAGGTGGTGGTGGTGGTGGTGGTGATGTTGATGATGTTATTGTTTTGTTTCGTTTTGTGTTGTTTGCTTTTGTTGTTTCCTTGCTTTATACTCGGCTTTGTCACAACAACCAGCAGCGGTCTATGATAATTATCTTGTCTTGACTTGTCTTATCTTGTCTTGTCCTTTCTGTCTGTCTGCACGTCCTTCTGTGTACTCATCTATCAGCCTGTTTGCTGGTCCGTCTGTCTGTGTTCGTGTGTTGTTTGTTGGTCTGACAGACTAGAGCAGTCGCCATCTTGCTTTGTGTGTTTGTTTGCGTAGAGAAATTGTCTTGTATGATTCCTCGTACAATGGAGAATGGGCAGGGGGGGTATTGGGGGGGGGGGGGGGGAGATGGATGGGGAGGGGGGAGAAGGAGGAGAAACGCTTGTGTTAGCGGTGATAACAGAAGTCCCTATGGAAGCATGTCTTCTTGGCTAAAGGCCAACCAGCTTCTGAAGCAAGTACGGATGGAGGTAAATACACACGGGACAGCTTTGTCGGTGGTGTCCCTAAGTGATGTCCGTGTCGTTAACTGGATTAAGTCGTTCATGTGCGCGAATCTGGGGTCTCAACGAAAGGTAAAGTAAAATAAAAGGTACAGGTGTCCCATAACCTATGTGGTCGTCGGGAAGTGAGGCATCATAGACCTCAGCTTCTCCAGGGGCCAGCATATTGAGGGCGGCGTCCATCTCCTATCCCTCGCTGCTTTATCTTCCCTGACCCTAAAGAGGGCAGGTACCCACTTACAGTTGGGTGAACTGGGGGACTGTACTGAAGCCAAGGCGCACAAACGGTTACCCATCCAAGTGGTAACCACGCTCGAGGCTGCTTAACCTTAGCTGGGGGAAAGCGAGTGCTCTAACCACTGAGCTATCCCGTCCTCAAAGTAACTGGGAAAATATGTTTAAAACTGCTGAACACATAACTATGTTCATACCAAACACAGATGAAGACAACACAACCAAAAACAACGGTAATACCAAAAGATTGTTTGATGAGTTAAAATCTAAGTCACGGCTGTGAACGTAAAACAAGTACTGTCTTACCAAGTGCAGTGCGCATCATTCATTCCACAGGAAATTTCCAGATCAAGGGAAAGTTCTTGTTAGTTTTTGTTATCCAGAGGGGGGGAAGGGGGGGGGGGGGGGGAACTGAAAGTATAGATAGCATTCCCCCCCCCCCCCCCCCCCCCTTTCTGGAAATTTTATGCTAGGAATTCCCACTTTTCTATCCCTCTCTTTGTTACTACCTTGTTCCATTTATTCTTCCTGACACCTCCTTATTGGTCCATTCTTCTACCTTTTCTCCAGAAAGACTTAAAACATAAAATCTCTTCCCCCACACCGAAGTCGGATGTGCTAGGCCTGACTTGTCAGGCGTTTAACAGCAGCGCAACGGACTTTCGTTCATATGATAGACCAGAATAGTTGTGTCATTGGTTTCGACGACGAAGAAAAAGCTTTGTTGATCTTCTCCATTTAAGGACAGCTGCCACATTGCGAGGCAACAAACGTCATTAGCCTGTACTAGCTAGTGTCCAGTTGTAGCACGCGCGCGCGCGCGCGCGCACACACACACACAACACACACACACACACACACACACACACACACACACTCACACACACACACACACCCCCAGGCCAAGCACTATACATCGGAAAGCTGTTTCGATTGTTGGTAGCCATATGTATGAAGGCATGGTGAAAGAAATATTTTTTCGTAACTTAATAAAAATAAATATATATATTAAACTAGTCTCCTTTCAGTATCAGCATTGGTTTAAATAAAGTGTATGCAATAATAAACATGAAACAAAGCATGACAAGAAGAACGTAATCAGAATAGCAACAACAAGAACGTAGCCTATGGTGTGCTCAAGTACATCAACATTCACATTAGCATTTCTTGTTGTTGTTGTTGTTGTTGTTGTTCTTCTTCTTCTTCTTCTCTTCTTCTTCTTCTCCTCCTCCTCCTCCCCCTCCCCCTCCTCCTCCTCCTCCTCCTCCTCCTTCTTCTTCTTCTTCTTCTTCTTCTTCTTCTTCTCTTCTTCTTCTTCTTCTTCTTCTTCTTCTTCTTCTTTCTTCTTCTTTTACTTGTGCTTTTTCGTCGAACGCTCGACAGCAACTATTATTGTCTGTCACATTGGCAATGTGTTGCGCTGCTGTTAAGCACCTGACAAGTCAGGCCCTGCGCAATCGACTTGTGCTTGGGAGAGAATTGTTTTGTTTTTTTAAAAAGTCTTTTGGGGCAAAAAAAGAACAGGAGAATGGACCAAGAAGGCAGAAAATAGACAGGTAAGAGGTAGGTGGCAGGAAGAAAAGGAACAAGGCAGAAACAAAGAGAGGGGTAGAAAAGATGGAATTCCTAGCACAGAATTTCCAGGAGGTAGGATGCTATTTATACTGACAGGCCATATAATTATGTATATATGACATAATATAATATAATTTTATATTACATAACATAAGATAACATCATATCATATATCATAATATTATCATATCATATCATCATAATAAAAGAAATGTTTTTAACAGAGCACATTGCCCGACTGTCCCATATTCCCCTCGCCATTTTATATCTTCCCACCCTTCCCCTCTCCCTCCCCTCCCCTGTCCTCCTCCGTTCCTCCTTCCACCGTTTCTTTTCAACATTCTGTAAATGCCTGTCACTTCTAATTCATAACGCAGCGCCGTTTAGTTGACGTGCACACACCGACGAAAACACAGAGAGAGAGGAGGGAAAAAAGAAAGAAAGAAAGGAGAGAAAGGAAGTGCAGAAGGAACGAACGAAAGAAAGAACAGGGAGAGAGAGAGAGAGAGAGAGAGGGGAGAGAGAGAGAGAGAGAGAGAGAGAGAGAGAGAGAGAGACAGACAGACAGACAGACAGACAGACAGAGACAGACAGAGACAGACATACATTCATTCATTTATTCATTCATTTATTCTTTTATTTCGATGATAATGGAATAAGCAATCGTGTGGGTTGGTTTTTTTTTACATCCATTCCCCGTGTGTATGCAGTTGTGTACATTTTGTCATCCATTCCCACCGGCATGGGTGAGAAGGATGTCCGAAGACAGACAGAGAAGAGAGAGAGAGAGAGAGAGAGAGAGAGAGAGAGAGAGAGACAGAGAGAGAGAGAGAGAGATAGAGAGAGAGATAGTGGAGGAAGACAAGAAAGACTAGAAGAAAAGGAAAAAGAATAGTGTGTGTATGTGTGTGCGCGCGCCCGTGTGTGTGCGCTTGCTTGCGTGCTTGCATGCACGCGTGTGTGTGTGTGCGCGTCCACACGCGCATGTGTGTATGCATGTGCCAGCTGCCTCCTGCCTGATTGCGTGCATACTGACATGGCATACATGGAGGCGTGTGCTGTCTATTGCAGCGAAAGTGTCAGTCTTTACACCTTCCTCCCTCCCCCCCCCCCCCCTACCACACACACACACCCCACGCCCTTCCTTCCTTCCTTCCTTCCTCCCCACACCTCTCTCCCTTTCTTCCTCCCACCTTTTCCATCTCCCTCCCCTTTCCTCCCTCCCTTTGTCTCTGTCTGTCTTTCTTTCTCTGTCTCTCTCTCTCTCTCTCTCTCTCTCTCTCCACTCTCACCAACCCTGTCTTTGTCTCTGTGTGTGTCTCTCTCTGTCTGTCTCTCTCTGACCCCACCCTCTCTCTCTCTATCTCTCTCTCTCTCTCTCTCTCTCTCTCTCTCCACTCTCACTACCCTCTCTCTGTGTGTTTGTCTGTCTGTCTCTCACTTTCTTTCTCTCCCCCTCTCTCTCTCTTTAATGCCACCACCCTATCGATGTCTCTCTGTCTCTCTCTTTCTAATCTCACCACCCTCTCTCCCACCCCCCAACCCCTCTCTCTCCACTCACACACACACACATACACACACACACACACACACACACACACACACACACACACACACACACACACACACACACACACACACACACACACACACACACAAACACACACATACACTCTCTCTCTCTCTCTCTCTCTCTCTCTCTCTCTCTCTCTCCCTATCCCTCTCCCTCTCTCTCTCTTTTCGAGGGCT
The DNA here is from genome assembly GCA_028751875.1 of Rapana venosa. Lineage (NCBI taxonomy): Eukaryota > Metazoa > Mollusca > Gastropoda > Neogastropoda > Muricidae > Rapana > Rapana venosa. The sequence continues at coordinate 4,089,668 of CM054145.1, forward strand.
GGATGTCAAAAAAAGTCTTGTACCTATTCTATTACCCCAGAAAATAAAATTTCGTTATCGTAATCGTTATCTCTCTCCCTCCCTCCCCCCCTCTTTGTGTGTGTGTCTGTCTGTCTGCCTCTCTGTCTCTCTCTCTGTCTGTCTCTCTCTCTCTGTCTCTGTCTGTCTGTCTGACTCTCTCTCTCTCTCTCTCGCTCTCTCTCTCTCTCCGTTCCGCCTTTATTTCAGGGGAAGCATTGTTCAAACTGACAGGTCCGACGGCAGGAAAGCGACCGATCCCCGTGTCTCTAGCCTCTCTTATTTCCTTCCTTCCTTCCGTCCTTCCTTCCTTCCTCCTTGCCTTCTCTGTCTCTCTCTGTCTTTGTCTGTCTCTCTGTCTTTGTCTCTGCGTGTGTGCGCGCGCGCGCATGTGTGCGTGTGCGTGTGTGTGTGGTCAAAGTCAAACTTTTATTTTCAGATGGTACTTTGAAAAAGCAGTGCATTTGCTTTTTTCCATCAAGCCATCTATCTAAAGAAAAAAAAAGGGTGTGTGTGTGTGTGTGTGTGAGTCTGTCTCTTTGTCTGTCTCCTTGTATTTATTTCTGTCTGTATGTTTCTCTCTCTCTCTCTCTCTCTCTCTCTCTCTCTCCCCTCTCTCTCTCTCTCATCTCTCTCTCTCTCTCTCTCTCTCTCTCTCCTCTCTCTCTCTCGCTCTCTCTCTCGCTCGCTCTCTCTCTCTTCCTCTCTCTCTCTCTCTCTCTCTCTCTCTCTCTCCTCCTCTCTCTCCTCTCTCTCCTCTCTCTCTCTCTCTTTGGAGACAAAAAGACACTGTCTGTCTGTCTCTCTCTATGTTTCTGTCTGTCTGACTGCCTCTCTCTGCATTTCCTCTTTCTTTTTCTCTGTCTCTGTCTCTCTTCACCCCATCCCCCAGTCTCTCTCTCTCTCTCAGTCTCTCTGTATCTTATCTCATTTCTTTGTCTCTCTGTGTCATGTCTCTGTCTGCCTGTCTGGTTGGCTCTCCTCTGTGTCTCTCTTTGTCTCACTGTCTCTGTCTCTGTCTGTGTGTTTGTCTGTCTGTCTGTTTGTCTCTCCACCCCCTCCTTCTCTCTCTCTCTCTGTCTGTGTCTATCTGTCTGTCTGTCTGTCTCCTGTCTCTCTCTATCTCTCTCCTCTCTCTCTCTCCCGCCCGTATAACACCCGTATTTCTCACCTTTCTTCTCTCTCTCTCTCCCCCCCCCCCCCCCCCCCTCCCCCAATGGCCTGGCTAACTGACTTCTGTCTTCCTCAGTTCGTCACAAGCGCGCACGCACGTTCACACGTGTGGAAAACCAGATCCCTCCCCCCTCATGCGCGCAGACATGCAAGCCCGACTACATGCATGCACGTTCGTACACACATAGTAATGCACATAGACATAAAGCATGCACAGAGACGTGGATATACAGAGTGAGAGCGAGAGAGAGAGAGAGAGTGAGAGAGAGAGAGAGAGAGAGAGAGAGAGAGAGAGAGAGAGAGAGAGGAGAGAGAGAGAGAAGAGAAAGAAAGAAAGAGGCAGACAGCCTCTTGTCTTCTGTCTCCCACGAGAGAGAGAGGGAGAGAGAGAGAGAAGAGAGAGAGGCAGACAGACAGACAGTCTTCTGTCTTCCACGAGACAGGTAGATACAGAGAGAGAGACAGGGAGGGGAGAGAGAGAGAGAGAGAGAGAGAGAGAGAGAGAGAGAGAGAGAGAGAGAGAGAGAGAGAGAGAAAGAAAGAGGCAGACAGACAGACTCTGTCTTCTGTCTCCCGAGAGAGACAGAGAGCGAGAGACAGACACATAGACGGTCTTGTCTTCCACGAGACAGATAGATACAGAGAGAGAGAGAGACAGAGACAGACACAGAGAGGGGTAGAGAGAGAAAAGGAGGGAGAGAGAGAGAGAGAGAGAGAGAGAGAGAGAGAGAGAGAGAGAGAGAGAGAGAGAGAGAAGAGAGAGATTTTTCAAGTCAAATTCTTTTATGTCGAGGAAAATGAATAAGCACTCATGTGCTCTTTTACATCCAGTCCCCGCCCTTATCGGGGATATAATAATAATAATAATAATAATAATAAATGGAATTTATGGAGCGCTATATCTTGCAATTACAAATCAGAGCGCTTCATTCAATCCGCTCCTACACAAGCAACCAACAATGATTAACAATATTCTAACAAATTCAAATGTACACACACACATACACACAAACACGCACGCACACACACACACTCACACACACACACACACACACACACACACACACACACACACACACACACACACACACACACACACACACACACACACACACACACATACACAGGTTGTACATTTTAGCAGGGTGATGGAATTTTGGCTTTTAAAGGCAGGGACAGACATGAGATGAAACAAGACGGAAAAATGTTAGGTTTGAAATAGGTATGTTTTGAGGCTGGGTTTAAAGCTGTCGTAAGTAGGCTTGTCATGAAGGGAGAGAGGGAGGTCATTCCAGATTGATGGACCAGAAACAGAGAAAGAGCAACGGCCAACAGTGGACTGGTTGAATCTAGGTATTCGTAAGCCCAGGGTATCTGCAGCAGAGCGGAGGGAACGAGAAGGAGTGTACAGGTGAAGACATTCACAGAGGTAGGAAGGTGCTGTTTTGTGTAGGCATTTGTAACAGAGGGTACTGATCTTGTATTTTACTCTCTGTGGCACAGGCAACCAGTGGAGAGATTGCAGGAGAGGAGTAATATGCTTAGATTTTTTTCTTTTTGAGGACAAATCGAAAATAAACAAGAGAGAGAGAGAGAGAGAGAGAGAGAGAGAGAGAGAGAGAGAGAGAGAGAGAGAGAGAGAGAGAGAGAGAGACAGACAGACAGACAGACAGACAGACAGACAGACAAAGACGGACAGACTGACAGATAGATAGACAGAAAGAAAGATAGACAGACAGACAGAAAGGCAGAAAGAAGCGGAGATAGTCAGATAGGAAACAAACAGACAAAGACAGAAACCCCAAGAGAGTGAGATAGAGGGCAATACTAGCAGTTTGCAGATATAATGCACTCATTCGAAAAAATACAGACAAAAGCCCAACAAAGTAGTGAGTATGATGATTTATTTATTTTTTTATTTAGCAGATTTATTCATTCATTGGATTATATATA
>CM054145.1:4107811-4110311 GCA_028751875.1 Rapana venosa
CACTGCGCTGCCGTTAAGCGCCTGACAAGATCGGCCTAGTCCCAGCGCATCGTACTTCGACGTGGAAGAGATACGTTACTTTTAAGAGTTGATTTTCCTTTACAAAATAAAAAAAGCATCCCAAAAGTAAACCTGCGCATATTATTTGACAGGAGGAGACATTAAGCATTCACAGAGCAATTTGTCCTCAGACCATACATTACCTTGAAAGTGGAGGAGATTCCTGCTTTCATCCGAAGAATAATTATCCCTTACCGATGATTTTGCTGCAGCTGTTGATTCGGCCACCTTGCAGACGCCAGCTGCTGCTAATAATGGCGTTATTATTGGAAACCCTCTGCCTCCACGCATATACACTCAAGATAAGGAGGGAGCGTTGGGTAGGGCTGGTGTGAGGGAAGCATGAAACGAGATGGAGCAGTAAACTGGTTGATCAGAAAATAAACTTGACTGAAGAACTGTAAGGAAGGAGGAGGGAGTGGGTGGAGGGGGATAGGATTATTGAAATCATTATGATTATCGGATAAAATTGTCAACACATTTTGGGGCAGGAACTGTGTGTGTGGGGGGAGGGGTGGGGGGAGGGGGGTGCGTGTACGTGCGTGTGTGTGTGTGTGTGTTTGGTGTGTGTGTGTGTTGGGTGGGGGGGGGGGGGTGCGTGGGTGCACGCGCTCATGTGTGTTGGGGTGGGGAAGCGTATGTGTGTGTGGGTGCGTGCGTGCGTGCATGCGCGCGCGTGTGTGTGTTTCTCTCTCCCCTCACTCTCTAATTACCGTTCTCTACACAACAAATAGTTCTTGCACTGTATCACTTTGTCTTTCCTTACCGCAGTTTTTTCCACTCCGCGGGTGTGTGCAGTATTGGAAACTGTTAAACGGTCTATCAACAATAAAAAGACCTAATCATGTTCCGTTCTTCAAAAGTTGGGTTATGTATTATATTACATCACATCAGTACCCACAGTCTTGTTTGCTTGTTTGTTATTTTTTTAAAGAAAAATTTATATACTTTCCATTGCCGAAAAACAACTTGTCTCTTCTAGCTTTAAAAAGTGGGTCAGGTGCAATGCGACCCATTTCGTGGTAAACAGTCACACTGATTTTTTTTTTTTTTTGGGGGGGGGGGGGGTTCCCCCCCCCCCCCAAAAAAAAAAACAACCCTCTTTCACCTCAAAGACACAAATGATGCACCTACCCCCTTCTTTTAAAAAAAAAGAAAAAAAGAAGAAAGAAACATTCTGGGTGGTGGAGGGACGTGTGTGTGTGGGGAATAGGGCACACAAGACCAAGGCCACCAGACATCTCAGACGACGATATATGGCTGCCTTTTACAACTGGTCTGACACTTCTCTCCGGGCTTTGTTTTGTGTGTCAGGGGGATTCTTCCTGCCTCCCTCCTCTGACGTTGCTCCTTCTCAAGGTTAGGCTGCTATAAGACCTGGTTGGGTTTGGGGGTTAGAGGTGTGGGGGTGGAGGTAGGGGTGGGGGGGGGGGGGGCTAAAGGGGGAGGGGTGGATGGTGGTGGTGGTGGTTGGTGGGGGTTAGTGGGTGAAATTGTTGGGTTGGGGTGGTGGTGGGTGGTGGTGGAAGTTTGTGTGTTAGTGTGTTTGTGTGTGTGTGTGGTGTGTGTGTGTGTGGTGGTGTGTGTGTGTGTTGTGGTGGTGGTGGTTTGATCTTGTGGAAGTGTGTGTGTGGTGTGATGGTAGTTGTGGTGTTGTGTGGTGTGTGTGTGTGTGTTCTGTTGTATGCGCGCTCATGTACGCGTGCACTCTTCACATGAACGTGAGTCTTGTATATCGGCAATTGCATGGAGCACCTGCATATAGACTATGTTGCAGAAACAGTGTGGGAGTATGTCAGATATGTGCTGATTTTACACATAGAGCACAATGTGTAAATTATGTATGGTGCTGTAAGCTGTAAGCTCTCTAATGACATGTACGTGGGTCACCCTTTTGTCCTTTTAGATGGTTAAAAAAACCCACACCCTTAGTTTCTCCGTAACCTAACTGAATCTCTCTTGTTTGAGATAATAAAAAAGTATTTGAACTGAAATGAATCACACTGAATTGAATTGAATTGAACTGAATCACCCTGATGCGATAACCAACACAAGAGTGCACATTCTAGGCCGACTCCCAGGGGTGTTAACCTGGGGAACGCCTACCCACACCCTTTAAAAAAAATACAATCAGGTTAATACCTTCACACTTTTTTCCAGCCCCTAGCAGACGGCCTACATCTTAAAACCAGCACTGACCTTGATGTCTGCGAAAGGGGAGGAGGAGAGATGCAGACTAGTGATGGCTTTACGAGGAGGGTTAGGGAAAAGGGTAGCGGGGTTGGGGTGGGGTGGAGTGGGGTGGGGTGGATGGGTGGTGGGTTGTGGGGTGTGTGTGTCCCACCCGACTTGAGTAAAACACCACCTTTTGGTGTACGTGCTTGTTTTCGGCTCGGCTCTAGTTCATAGTGTTGTTTGCGCCTAGTAGAAGAAGTGTTGA
>CM054145.1:4115311-4117811 GCA_028751875.1 Rapana venosa
TGCCTCGTTCTCCTACAACCACATAGGTTATGGGACACCTTTATTTTTTTATGGGTCTAAAAGTAGACAAAATCATATTATTAATTTTTAAGCATAAAAAATTGCTAGATGGAAGTATGGAAATTTCCCTGTGTAAATTTACAGAATGTAGGTTGTAGACCATGTCTGTAAACAGGTTTCTTGTACTTGGTGTAGATAAAAAGGTATGGCAGTTTGAAACATTTAGGCGTCTGCGGCCATATTGGATTGTTTCCTACAAATCCATCAATTTGATAGCTAAATTTTAAGCACTGTTACAGTACTTAAAACTCAGTCATTTCCAGATTGTCAGGCTTTATAAGTGATAGCCTTTCAATCATACGGCACGACTTCTAATGTGAGCTTGTAAACAATATTTTAATCTGTTTTGATCCCCTTATCCCACCATCCTTCTTGTAAACAAAACATATCTCTTTTTGACCTCCATGTCCCACTATACTTCTTGTAAGCAAAAAGTCTCAATTTTGACCCCAATGTTTTACCATCATTCTTGTAAAGAAAACTTCAACAGTTTTGACCCCCATGTTCCACCATCCTTCAAGTCTCTGGGACTGCAGTGAATGTTTGAGGCAGTGTGAGGCAAGTTGAACATGGTGGAGCCCATCCCTCTCCAGATCGAAGACTGCATGCTGGGTATGATGGCATCATCCGTTCCACAGCCCTTAACTGCCTTACCCTTCTACGAAAGGTGTATGGGTTTTTAAAGTACACACGACGGATGCTTAAGCCGAGTGGTGCAGACCGTTCGACTTCAATCCCATGGGTCCATGAAGTCGTGGGTTTAAATCTCGACGGCGTCTAGTAAATTAAGGATCGGGATTTTTAAAAAATTACGATCTTCCAGGTCAACTTCAAGTCGGAATGCGGCTACCTCAATCGTCGGCAAAAGATGGTCGCATACGCAACAAATCTCACCATTTGGTGAACCTGAGAAGACGAACACAAGTATGAAAGTCTCATCCAAAGGACTTTCAGGGGAGTGGTGTGGGGGTGAGGGAGTCAGTGCCAGTCTTAACTCCAGAGGAAAAACCCCACCCACAAACGGATTTCTTATCGAAGATTTAAACCCCATACTTTCAGTAACAGTCAGATCAGGAGTGTAAACGCTCTAACCGTTTGGCCTAGTCCGCCCTCTCCATGAGAGAGAGAGAGAGAGAGAGAGAGAGAGAGAGAGAGAGAGAGAGAGAGAGAGAGAGAGAGAGAGAGAGAGAGAGAAGAGAAGGACAAGATATTTATTTTATTTTATTCTTTTATTTCGATAATAATGGAATAAGACTCATGAGCTTTTTACGTCCAGATCCGTGAGTATGCAGTTTTGTAAATTGTGTCATCAGTTCCCCCACCGGCACAAATATGGCCTACTCTTTAAAAAAAGCGGAACAGGTTTTAACGTGATAGCCATATGTTCGCTGCGGTTGGCAACGGGTGGTTTTAAGTCTCTCGAAACTCTTGAGAGAGCAGAGACTAGAGACGAGGATAGATCTGAGAGAGTGAGATCGAGTGTTGAGACGAGCCAGCAGAGAGAGAAGCGAGTAGAGTCAGACAGCCGACAGATGCAGACCACACTAGACAGAGAGATGAGATGAGATAGAGAGAGAGAGAGGCTAGAGAGAGAGAGACAGAGATAGATAGAGAGAGACAGAGACAAAGCTAGGGGAGGAAGAAAACACTTGAAGTGGTCGCCGCAGAGATGATGAAGATTGACAAGACTGGGGCTGTGAAAGCGCTTGTGTGGACAGAGCACTTGTCTGTCTGTACTCTCTGTGTACCTCTGTCTCTGTCTCTGTCTCTCTCCGTGTGTTGGTCTCTCTCTGTGTCTCAGCATTTGTCTGTACTCTGTGTCTCTGTGTCCGTCTGTTTGAGTCTCTCTCTCTAATGGGGCTATGGCCTTGATGAGTAAAATAATATTCTGCCTCTGTCTGTTTGTCTGTGTCTGTCTGTCTATCTGTCTTTGTTTCTCTGTCTCTATCTCTCTCTCTCTCTCTCTCTCTCTTTCTCTCTCTCTCTGTCGCTCTCTCTCTCTCTCTTGTGGGGAGGGGAGTGAAAACCTAGCATTAAAACAAAGAAAAGAGAGAGGAAGACAGACAGAAAGAGAGACAGAGACACACAGACACACACACAGATACAGAGAGAGAGAGAAGAGAGAGAGAGAGAGAACAGGCTGACAGAAAAAAGTGGAGAGAGACAGACAGACAGACAAACATACACACAGGCAGAGACAGAGAGAGCGAACAGACAGGCAGAAAGAAGACAATGGTAGAGAGACAGAGACCGGGCAGGGAGAGACAGAGAGGGAGGATAGTTTGGCAAAGTATTTTCAATCGGCGCTTTATCAGATAAGCAGATTAAAAAAAGCCACTGATAGCGTTAGCCAGGAACTGTGGGAGGAAATTCGACACCACACTTGAAGAAGACCACTAGGCTATACAAACTTCCTATAACCTCCTCCGCATCTCTCTCT
>CM054145.1:4125311-4127132 GCA_028751875.1 Rapana venosa
CACACACCAGAGACACACACACACAAACAAACAGACAGACAGACAGACAGACAAACACACACATACACACACACACACACACACACAACACACGAAGCAAGCAAACACACGCACACAACACAGACACATACAGCAACAACAACACACACAAGCAAATGCACACACAGACACACACACACACATACACACACCAAACACCAAACACAAACACAACAAACACAAACACATACACAACAAACACTCCCCCCCCCCCCCAACACACACATACACACACAACAACACTCTCCCCCCCCCCTCCAACACACACATACACACACAGCCAACACTCTCTCCCCCTCCCCCCAACACAACACACACACACATACACACACAACCAACACCCCCCCCCCCCTCCCCAATCACACAAACACACACACAACCAACATTCCCCCCAAACACACAAACACACGCAAATACATACACGACCAACACTCCCCCCATCCCCCCCAACACACACACAACCAACACTCTCCCCCCCCCCCCCCCTCCACAACACCCCACATACAAACCACACTCGCCCCCCCCCCCCCTCCCCCTCCACAAAACAACAAACAAAACACCCCATCCAACCCCCAAATTTTGCAACAAACTTAGACAGGGGGAGGGAGGGAGAGTTGATGAGAAGAAAGAAAATAAAAAGAAGGAAAAAAACCCAGAAAAAACCAACCCCTTTCCCATCTTAAGAAACGAGGAACAAACCTGTCATGTTTCTATGGGGTTTAGGGGTGGGGGTGGGGTGGGGGGTGAAAGGGGGTAGGGTGGGGGGGGGTTAGGGGTGGGGGTAGTGTTCGTTGTCATAATGTCAGAACTATGATATGAAAAGCAGCAAGGTACAACAGAGGAAGAAGCGCCAGAGAGTGTGTTTGAGTGTACGTGTGTGTGTGTGTGTGGTGTGTGGTGTGTGTGTGTGTGTGTGTGTGTGTGTTGTTGTGTGAGAGAGAGAGAGAGAGAGAGAGAGTGTGTGTGTGTGTGTGTGTGAGTGTGTGTGAGTGTATGTGTGTGTGCTGTGTTGAAATGTGTGTTTTTGTGTGTGGCTGTTGGGGTGGTGGGGGAGAGTGTTTGTGTTGGTCTGTGTGTTTGGGGGGGGGGTGGGGGGTGGTTGTGTGTGTATTGTGTTTATTGTGTGAGGGGGGAGGGGGTGAAGGGGGATGTTATTAGTTGGTTGGTTTGTTTTTCACGAAGCAGCTGGTGGTAATGTTAGTGTGTGTGTTGTGTGTGTGTGTGTGTGTGTGTGTGTGTGGTGTGGGGTGTGTGTGTGTTGTGTGAGTTTGTATGTGGTGTGGTGTAGTGGTTGTGGTGGTGTGTTGTGTTGTGTATGAGTGCAGTGAAGGGTTTTGTTGTGTTGTGTGTATGTGTGCATGTGTTTGTGTTGTGTTTCTGTTTGTCTGTCTCTCTCTTACATTCAAAATAAAGAACTTGGCCTGGCCTTGCTCCCCCCACCCTTCCCCTCCCTTTTTCTGTCTGTCTCCAAGTCTCTGTCTGTCTGTCTGTCTGTCTGTCTGTCTGCTTGTCTCTATCTCAATTTGTAAAACTGCATTGATATGAGAAGTGGATGTATTTTATTTATTTATTTTATTTTATTCTTCTATATCGAGGATATTGGACTAAGCACTCATGTGCTTTTTATACAGCCGGTCCCCGTGTGTATGCCGTTTTAGAAATTGTGTCATGTCTTCCCACCGGCACACAGTGGCCTACTCTTTCGAAAAGCGGAACAGGATCTAATGTGTGCGCAAGATGTTCCGCATGCGTTTGCACACGGGGCCTCGGTTTATAGTTTAC